>JANRMT010062854.1:117444921-117456451 GCA_026402145.1 Polypterus bichir lapradei | reverse complement strand
TTAAAAAAAAATGTGATTGGACAATATTTTTTTTCCTGGTAGTCAGGTTAAGGAAACTTTCAACACACTCTTTATCATATCTTTAGCTGTCTCATTTCTACTGCAATGCATGTACATAGTGTACACAGAAAGTACTTACTGTCTCAAAGCTGCCCTTATGCATGAGGTCTATAGGTGGTCTAAAGAGGTCTGCAAGTGTGCTCAGTTTTTTATCCACTGTACCTCCATTCCGAAGTTCTTGCTCCTGACGAACTGTGGTTGATGTAACAAAAGAAAGACATGCAAACTTGCAATGTAAAAATAGTTATTGGGTTAGTATAACACATTTTACTTTATAAAACAACAAAATAAGGCCTAATATATTACACAGTTGATTGACAATTCTGATTTAAACTGAAACTCTGATTAATTTAAAGGACTTTCAACACATCTTCATATTTTAAATAAATCCATTAAATTATAATTAACACTTTATTTAAGTGTACCAATAGAAACGCACTGCAAATGGTATAAATAAAAACATACAAGCACTAAATGCAAAGATTTACTTTAAAAAAAACTCTTATAAATTTTAATAAATTACAAATTATAAGGAAGCAATGGTGAGTGATTCTGTGACATAAACGGAAATATATGTTGCATTAAAAATACATTAAGGTGAATCTTTCTAAATATAAGCAATAAACTATGTACATATCTTTCACTGTAAATATCAAATACTAATACAAAATATCAATATAATTTTACTAGAAAAAACACCATGTATCCAACTTATATTCTCTGAACAGCACTTTAAAGGTTTTGTATATAGAATGAATAACAAGAAATATCTGAGTGGTTTGTATTTATGTAGTTGTGTAATCATGAAACCGTTTCCATTTTTTGTTGAAAAAAACTTTAGATACGCAAAATGTTTAAACTGTTAATGTGTTTAAAGATAAAATAATTACTGGATATATTACATGTACTGAAGTAATATGTTCATTTATTGGTGCAAAATGTCTACTGTTCAAATTAGATATTTGAGGAAATTTTAAGATTTGTTATTTTAATAATTTTTACAATAATCATGTAAATATCCCGAATGCATACACAATACGTTTCGCAAGTTTATGATAACATAACCTTCTATTAGCTTTACAAACATAAATATTGCCGTTTAACTCATCCCAGTAGGATACATTATTATGTTTACAGGCCAAGACTCAGTGAATTACAGGCCCCCTGGCTATGAAAATATCATTCATTCACCAATATTTCAGACACTAGCAAAATACCTGCGCTTTGCAGCGGAGAAGTAGTGTGTTAAAGAAGTTATGAAAAAGAAAAGGAAACATTTTAAAAATAACATAACCTGATTGTGAATGTAATTGTTTTGTCACTGTTATGAGTGTTGCTGTCATCAAGGATTTGATTATCATTATTTCTTTCAATCAGGTTTGTATTTGGAGGACGTGTTGTTTTGAAGTTACATTCCGTGTTTGTCAACCATTGTAAAGATAACAATTTTCATTTATCGAAGTGTTCACTACCCAAATTGCTACTCGTGAATGTAAGATGTTTAACAGCCATTCCCGGTATTAACTTGTGGATTCTCCTGCGAATATTTAGCGGCAGCGTGTCTATGAAATTGTGGAATCTCTTGCGAGTATTTAACGACAGCGTCTTGTAACGGTTGTCACAAAATGTTTTATTGTGTGCCTTCAACTGTTTCTGCCGCGTGCTTCCTTTTAGAGATTATGTCCCAGTAATTAACCATCTGTGGGATATCTTTTTAAGAAGAATTGGCGGCAAACTATTGTGGGTCCTTGCTAAACGTACCATGGTGTGACGTAAGGGGAACTGACTGTAAAAAGGCAAGAAGGTGCATATTTTGAACGAAAAGGGAGAAGACAGCGAAGGAGCGGAAAAGTGAGAAGGACAACTGTTTAAATAAAGAGCGAGGAAGGTGAATGGAAAGAAGCAGCCAGCGGTAAAGCAAGGAAGTCTCCGTAATAAGGACAGTTGGGTGCACATAGAAGGTGTAACAATAAGATTGTTAAGCCTTATGATAATGTTCCCGCACGGAGGGTTTAGAGAGACGCACTGGGAGAAGTATAGAATAGGGAAGCCCGTGTGACTGTTCTGCTGTTCTCCTTCTACAGTTCTGTGGCTCTGCATATTTGTATGCACCTCTCTAAAGTCAGTTTGTCTTCTCTCAGTAATCTTTGTTGTAAACTTGCATCACTGGTTCCACACACAATTCGGTCACGTATAAGGGAACTTTTAATCTCCCCAAAATTGCATGTGCCTGCTAACACTCTCAGATCTGTGACGTAGTTATCTATATTTTCTCCCCTTGCCTGATTTTTTGAAAAAAATCTGAACCTCTCTACAGTTTCGGTTATTTTCAGGTTGTAATGTTCAGCAAATTTACGTATCATCAAGCTCATAGTTAACTCATGAGGTCTTACATCACCAGTCAGCGCCTGACACAATTCTCTGCCGTTCTCTCCAATAAGATAACGGAATAATCTGACCTTAGTGTTTTCCTCTGCCTCCGGCATTGCAAGTTCTGTGTATAATCTGAACTCGTCCTTCCATGTTCTCCATGACTTCGCCAGGTCTTTAGCATCGAGGCTTTATACCCTGCATCTTCTCATTAAACTTGTATCTCACAAATATCTCGTGCGATCTTGCAATGTCCATGGCTTTATTTAATTTTAGCTCAGACCCGGCACTTAAAAGTTTCTCTCACACTTTCGCTGAGTTTGTGCCAAACACTATTCTATCCTTGACCATCTTATCTTCGTTTGCATAAGCACAGCCCTTCACCAGCAATTTTAACTCTGTTACAAAGTGATCAAAAGTCTCGTTTACACCCATCGTCCTCTCAGTAAACTTGTATCTTGCGAATATCGTATTCGTCGTAGGCATGACAAACGCCAGCAGCAGCGTGTCAATGAACTTAATTTGCAGTAGCTGCACTTATGAATATGCTTGTATGTGTCACTCGCTTCATATTATTTTGCTGCCTTCTCAATTGTGTAATGCATTTTTGGAACAGGTTTCATTCATCGAAGTGATCACTACCCAAATTGGTACTCATGAATCTAAGATGTTTAATAGGCATTCCCGGTATTAAGTTGTGGATTTGCCTGCGAATATTTAGCGACAGCGTGTCTATGAACGTAATTTAAACTTAAGCTTAACACCTTGCTTTCCTATTGATATGTGTACAAAGGCTTGTTCAGCGTCAGAGAGTTTCCGCAGTAGCTGCACTTATGAACATGCTATCCACAGTCCTTCACCAGCGAATATTTACCTTATATGGGCAGGCACTCAATTACATGGGAGACGTGATGATGCGGGACGCAACTTATTTTATGTTGTTTATATTGCACCTGACCTTCCCTTCTGTTTTAAATTCCCTAGACGCATTGAAGGCATTTGACAGGATGGACTGGTCTTTATTCTGAAAGGATCTGGACAGAATGGGCTATAACCTTGTCTTTATTAACATAGCTCTACTCATTCCTCTCTTCAGTGGCTAAGAAAATTAGTTATTCTTGCATACTGGTAAAAGCTAGGGATATAGCATCAAAATTAATCCTTTTTAAGACCCCTATAGGAGGTTCCTGCCTTTAGTGACAGGTATAACAGCAAACCAGTATCACACAGGTACACACCAGTAGTGAGAGAAGCTGTCAATTTAAAGAATTAGGCTTACCAATAAATGTTATCACTAGTGAAAGCTCGTGTGTAGGAGCATATTTGTGTGGCCACTGTTGGAAAACCATTCGGCATTTCAAAAACAGTTAACAGGATAATACCTGTTCAAGCTGTTCAGAACAAAAGTACAGAAAAAGTGACCTCAGCTGGAGACACTGTAGAGATGTAGAAGGAGCACTTTGAAACAGTTATTAATTGTTTAATTTTATTTTCCCATTTTCTCTGTTTGTATTTGGTTGTTTACTGATGTGTAGCGCCACAATTCTTGGCCCTGAAGATGGGACAGCTAAACTGTTCATATATAGTGGTTGCCTACATCACAGGTTTCATAAGTATAAGACTTTTGAGTCATCCCTTCAGCTGCCTTCACTATTGTTCCATTAGCTCACAATAAACTTCCTCTTCTCTGTATTGTGATAGAGTTCACCAATTCACTTTTGATTCCTTTCTTCCTGGAGACTGATTCAAAGTCTTGGATTTGTCTCCTGTAATGCAAGTACTCTGCAGTAGTTTCTCATTTGACTTACTTTTCTAAAATTGTTAATTTACAGTTCCAAGAAGGAGTGTGCGATATGTATTGTCTACGATAATATCTTAATTGTTGTTTTAATGATATGTTAGCTGAAATTATGGAGTGTGTCACTCACTTTGCAAAAAACAATCAAACCTAGAACTTGAGAGTCCATGCATTATCCGTTTCATTTAACCTAACAGCACAGACTACCTTGTGTGCATGTATGGTTAGTGCACCACAAGTGAAGCTAGTGTAGCTGCTTAAAACTCAGTGAGCAAAAAGCGTCAGAGGATAAACAGCCTCGCTATCTATCTAAAAGCCATCTATCTATTTATATGTAATGTTATGTGATTTCAACAAAAATCAATAAAATTAAAAATAATAATAATAAAAGAAAATAAAAGCCAGCAATCTGGAAACTATGTTGCTTACCATCAAAGACAGCTCAACTACTAACTTGTTTCACCATTTACATAGTGAAATTGATCAGGCAAAAAAAAAAAAATTGTTTCAAACAAATTACGTACTTTGTCCAAACAGATTACTTTTATTTCCGTAAGAAGCATATGACTATCGAGCGCATTTTATTTTGCAAGCTGTCTCTTTCATTAGGTGTGGGGGTTCCTCAATAACCATGCTGCTCTGAAGCCAGATGCTGTGGACAAACTGGTGATTCTGTCACAAAACTTGACGTTTCCTCAGTAGAATTTTACAATTGTTTTATTTTTTCTGATATCTTTATGCAATATTGGACAGAACTTGAAGTTAGTAATTTGTTTAAAATTGTTATAGGTTTTTTTTTTTTCCTATAACTTTTTTCCTGTGCCGTGTTTGACAGAATTTTGGATTGTGTATGCTGCACAATTCACCTTACAGCAGAGTAGTTTATGTTTATCCAAATTGTAATGTTCATGCCCTATATTTCAATTATGATTATTTTAATGATCATTTTATTCCTTTTAGATTCATATATTATCTACATTAAGGGTTGTTTACATTAATTGTCTATTTAAAATGCTCTTATAAAAATTTGTTGGTCTTAGTATATTTATTGTGCAAGTCCTGTAGGCCACTTTGAAATGGTTTACTCATACTTGCACTGTTTGATCTCAGTAATATTTTGGCTGGTAATTGTAATATTTTTGTGTTATTTTACTTCAGTTTTAAATAAATAAAGAAGACCTGTTTTCCTTAACTGCTTTTTCCATTAATCTCATCAGTAAGCTACAATTAATATCATATTATCAAGACCAAGCTAGATCAATTACACTTTTACAAACACATTTTTAAAGGATGCAAAATATCGTCTAATTATGTTCATCGTCAAAGTCCCAGAAAATATTAAGACATAATTTGTTGCCAATATTGCACACGCCAGCTCCAAGCACTATTCTATATTTAGTTTGAACATTTTTTAAGCAGATCTACTCTCTTTATTATAGATAAATGGTATATGGGTGGTGTTTTTTTTTTTAAATTAAAGAAAAAGTAGATATGTTTGCTCATGTTGAACTCCAAATGATTACTCTTGTAAACATAAGAAATGCAATCAACAGACAACATTAAGAGATGATACATGCAAAATGCATGACTTCAAAGCTGGAACTACATTGTGCATGTTACAAAGCTCGAAAATGCACTTTTATGGTCACAAGGATATGAGGATATGTTGTCAAATGTGCAAACAACTGATCAAGCAAATTATGTTTCTTTAGCTTTGCTGGCTAAAGCAGGTAATGCTCCCTCTTGGTGTATAGTACAGAACTTAAGAATGCATCTTTCACTGGACTGGAAGAAACTGACTGCTAATGCATCAGTTATATCTGACAATCTGCAATAAACACATGCAGACAACACTAATATACTTGTTTGAGCCATCTCTTTGTGAAGCTTAGGTGTAACCTTTGTACTGCTAAGTTTTAAGCACATGCTCCATATTTTTGTGCTTTTTAAGTCTGCAGCGGTAGTTATCACTCCAAGCCATTCAATTATGTAAAGTTGAAAATATATTACCTTAAACATATTGCTGCTGATAAAAGATAAATGTTTTGTTACTGTAAAACACAATGCAGGTAAAAATAATGTTAAAATAAAAGTCCATACTTGTTTCTGTCTGGAAATCCCGAAACCCATCAAATATGGACCTGGTGGGCCTCCGCCGTTTAGGAACTATAATTTGTAAGAGAAAGACAGAAAGATTTCTGAATTTTATTTTTAGTGACAGAGAAATTCAAGACCTTTTATTTTGCAGAATGATAAAAATCTAAGTGTTATGAAACTTATTCCATTCAATTCCTTTAATGGTGACTAACTCATTTATGTAATTCAACTGCTTTTAATTAAAAAGCAGGTTTCTAATCTCCAGTTGAACAGTAATATTTTGTTGATTTTAGCCTCCAGAGAAATTGAAGAAATGTCACATAATATATTTATAATTTAATAACTGAATTCAAAAATCTAATTTAAAAATGCAAGATAGAATATAACAATTTGTTCCTGGATTCAGCACAAACTCCCCCTTCCACTTGTCATGCAATTTAAAGAAGAAACTAATATTTGGAATATATATATATATATACTGTATATATATTATTTATATAAAATAAATTATATATATTTATTTTATGTATATATATTTTATTTATTTTTTATATATATTTTATTTATTTTATTGATTTTATTGAAATCACACAACATTCCATACAAATAGATCAATTTTACAAGAATAGAACTGAAAACAAATCAACCCCACCCCTGAGAAAGAGAGCATGGGCAGCAGAATAAAACTTAAACCTAGTAAAAATAAGTAAATAGATAAAATAATAAGTGAATATAGATGAATGAAGAAGAAAAAGAAAGAATAGGGAGAGAATCTACTTCCTCAGTGCTTTAAAAGCTTATTCTAAAATGTTATTGATTAGATCCTGCCAGGTTTTGAAAAATGTCTGCACAGATCCTCTAAGTGAGAATTAGATTTTTTCCAATTTCAAATAGTATATAACATCAGTTACCCACTGACTTAAAAGGGGAGAGTTAGGATTCTTCCAGCTGAGTAAGATAAGTCTGCGTGCCAGTAGTGTAGTAAAAGCAATTACAGTTTGTTTGGCCTTCTCCACTTTAAGCCCATCTGGGAGTACACCAAACACAGCTGTTAATGGGTTAGGAGGGATTGTGACACCAAGGCTGTCTGAAAGGCACTTAAAAATGTTGGTCAAGAATGATGTTAATTTGGTGCAGGCCCAAAACATGTGACCCAGTGAGGCTGGAACTTGATTGTAGCATTCGCAAGTTGGATCTTGCAATGGAAACATTTTGGACAATTTTAAGCAAGACAGATGGGCTCGATATATAATTTTGAGTTGAATAATTGTATGCTTTGCGCATATGGAGCTTGAGTGAATTCTCTGCATTGCTACCTTCCACTCCTTTTCTGAGATGTTGAGGGAGAGATCCTTTTCCCATTGTCCTCTTGGATCTTTGAAAGGGAGGGACTGTAAAATGGTTTTATAAATTGCAGAGATGCTGTCTAAGTCATAGAAACTGATCAATATATTTTCCAGAATAGAGGGAGGTGGGTAGTGAGGAAAATTGGGCAGGTTCTGTTTAACAAAGTTTCTAATTTGAAGATAGTGAAAGAAATGTGTTGCTGGAAAGTTACATTTAGAATGTAATTGTTCGTGGAATGCAAAGACGTTGTCTATGTACAGATCTCTAAGTGATTTAATCCCAAATGTTTTCCAGACATTAAAAACTGCATATGTTTGCGAGGGTTGAAAAAGGATGTTCTCGTGCAGAGGTGCCACCGATAAAAGATTCTCTATCTTAAAATGCTTCCTACATTGGTTCCATATTCTGAGTGAGTGAAGCACTATTGGGTTATTAGTATATTGGCAATAATTTGCATTTATTGGGGCGCAAAGCAAGGAATATAAAGAGGAACTGCAGGATTTTATTTCTATTGCAGACCAAGCTTGTATATGTTCATCTATTTGTGTCAATGTCCAGGTTTTTATATGTTGTATGTTTGCTGCCCAGTAGTAACACTGAAAGTTAGGCAGAGCCATGCCACCTTCTGTCTTTGGCCTTTGCAGGGTCGATCTTTTGATACGTGGTTGTTTTGAATTCCAAAAAAAACGTGGTTATGATTGAATCTAATTTCATAAAGAACGATTTGTTGATGTATATTGGAATATGTCAAAATAAAAAGAGAAGCTTAGGGAGTATATTCATCTTAACAATGTTAACTCTTCCAGCTAAAGTGAAATGAAGGATTGACCATCTATGCAAGTCTTGCTTGATTTTTTCCATACAGACAGTGAAGTTTTGTTGATAAAGAGCTTTATGTTTACTTGTGATGTCTACCCCTAGATATTTAAACTGATCCGCAATGATAAAAGGGAAGGTGTCCAATATTGTGTGCTTGAGAATTCACTGGAAAGAGCACACTTTTAGTCAAATTAATTCTGAGACCAGAAATCTTTTGAAATTCTGTTAGT
Source organism: Polypterus bichir lapradei (assembly GCA_026402145.1). Taxonomy (NCBI): domain Eukaryota; kingdom Metazoa; phylum Chordata; class Cladistia; order Polypteriformes; family Polypteridae; genus Polypterus; species Polypterus bichir. The sequence continues at coordinate 117,447,730 of JANRMT010062854.1, read as the reverse complement.
GTTGTTAGGACTGCAGTCACAGTATTTTGTGGGTCTGATATATACAGTACCATATCATCTGCATATAGAGAAATTTTCTGTTCAAGTCCTTCTCTGATAATCCCCTTTATCTCATAAGCATTTTGACAGTGAACTGCCAATGGCCCAATGGCGATTGCAAAAAGTAGTGGTGACAAGGGGCATCCTTGTCAGGTACCACATTCTAGTTTAAAGTAGTCTGAATTAACATTGTTAATACAAAATGAAACTTCTGGATTGGTATACAGTAGTTTGATCCATACACAAATGTTCGGGCCAAACCCAAATTTCTCCAATGTAGTGAAAAGGTAGTTCCATTCAATCATATCAAATGCTTTTTCTGCATCCAAGGATAATATCATCTCTGGGGTGTTTGACTTTGCTGGTGGATATATTACATTAAACAGGCGTTGAAGATTGGACGCTAAATGTCGGCCTTTAATAAATCCAGTTTGATCTTTTGATATTACTGAAGGCAGCACTTTCTCCATCCTTCTAGCTAGGACTTTGGAGAGTATCTTAACATCATTATTCAGAAGTGAAATTGGTCTGTATGATGCACATTGTAATACGTCCTTATTTTGTTTAGGAAAGACGGTGATTAATACTTGACGAAAAGTTTGAGGTAGAATTTTATTGTCCCTAGCTTCTCTGAATGTTGCTAATAGGAGGGGAGCTAGCTGAGTGGAGAACTTCTTATAAAATTCGGCAGGGTAGCCATAGGGGCCTGCTGCTTTCCCACTCTGAAGTGACTTTATAGTATCTAATAATTCTGATAGTGACAACGGTTTATCCAATTCCACTGCGCTAAGAGTATCTATTTGTGGTATCTCTAATGCATCCAGAAATGCATTAGAATGTGTCTTGTCTTCTTTAAATTCAGTAGAATATAAGGCTTTATAGGAGTCTCTAAATGTGTGCATTATATTTTTATAGTTAATGATTATGTCTCCATTTGTGTTGGTAATTGCTGGGATCGCACTGCGAACTTCTTGCTTGTGGATTTGTTGAGCTAAAAGCTTATTAGCTTTCCCTCCATGTTCAAAGTAATGAGGTCTTGATTTAAAAGTGAGTTGTTCAGTTTCTTTAGTTGTCAAGAGCTTGAGTTCTGAATGCAAAGCCTGCCTTTTCCTATGAAGACCCTTACTTGGACATGTTCTTGATCTATTCTAGTAATTTCATTGGTTAGCTTTGATACCTGCTTGGTTTCCAATTTATTTCTGTGGGAAAGATATGAGATAATCTGTCCTCTTAAAAAGGCCTTCAGGGTTTCCCAGAGTATTCCTACAGGGACCTCTGAAGATATATTTGTCTCTAGAAAAAAAACTGATTTGTTTTGATATAAATTCGTAAAGTTCTTGTCTGCTAATAAAAGTGGGTTAAGACACCATCTGCGAGATGAGTATGTGGGGCATAATGATTTTATCTCCAAGATCAGAGGGGCATGGTCGGAAATAACAATGGCGTCGTACTTGCAGGATTTAATCATAGGCAAGAAATGGTTATCTACAAAAAAATAATCAATTCTTGAGTAGCAATGATGCACTGGTGAGTAGAAAGAATATGTTCTTTAATTTGGGTTTAGAAATCTCCAGGGGCCTGACAAGTTGTGGTCAGTTACAAATTGTGTAATTGTCTTTGCAGTGTTAGATGTCATCGCCCCTGTGACAGGAGACCTATCTAGGTCTGGATTTAAAACACAATTAAAATCCCCAGCCAATATAATTTTATGAGTGTTCACATTGGGAATGGATGCAAATACAATTTGGATGAATTCCCTATCATCCACATTGGGTGCATAAACATTTATCAAAATCACTTTACAATTAAATAAATTACCCATAACAATCATGCATCTCCCTTCAGGATCAGATACAAATTCTGATACTACAAATGAAACTGTTCTATGCATAAGAATTCCCACACCTCTAGTTTTTTTTATAAAGCTACAATGGAACATTTGGCCAGTCCAGTCTTTTTACAGCGGTACTCAGCCTTCCTTAAGAAGTGGGTCTCCTGTAAAAATACTACTTTAGCGTTTAGACTTGTTAGGTGAGAGAATACTTTCTTTCTTTTTAATTCGTGATTCAGGCCTTTAACATTCCAGCTCACAAAGTTAACTGTCCCATCATGGAGACATTGATTCTGAGCTTTTAATGTCATTTTGTAGTCTTAACCAAATGTGAGACAGCTTTGACCTTAATTTCCAATTTTCCCAGGGGTTATTGCCATGCAGTCTATTATTACGTTGGTAATTATAAGGATTAAAAGGATAGAATAGCGATAGCTTGCTCTCTTTCTCTCCCTCCCTAGTCTGCCCCCCCCACTTTACCTCCCCACGTGAGGTTGAACCCCACTTCACAAAGTCCCAGTCCTCCAACATACCTAGAGATAGAGCACATCCAAAACAACACAAGCCCCCAGCAGCGGTGTATGTGAATTAAAATTGACATATCTATTGCCAATCTAATTAGTATAAGCATAACATAAAAAAAGAAAAGAAAATCTTCAACATTCTTGAAATGTTAAGATAGTAAACCCAGGGAATGGTGTTAAATAGTGGCCCTGGATAAGCATAGTAAACCCTAGTTTGGAATATAAACTCAACTGCTAACTAAAAACAAGAATATCTACATGACTTTAAACTATTTAAAATGTTTAAAGTTCATAAAAATTTTTTTTTACTGAATAAAACTGCTGTTTAGTTACATATATCACCAAAAATGAATAATTTCTTCCCTTTCACTATATAGGGAAAGATAACACTGAATTCATCATTTCTACCAAAAGG
>JANRMT010062854.1:117408646-117444821 GCA_026402145.1 Polypterus bichir lapradei | reverse complement strand
AAAAAAAGAAAAGAAAATCTTCAACATTCTTGAAATGTTAAGATAGTAAACCCAGGGAGTGGTGTTAAATAGTGGCCCTGGATAAGCATAGTAAACCCTAGTTTGGAATATAAACTCAACTGCTAACTAAAAACAAGAATATCTACATGACTTTAAACTATTTAAAATGTTTAAAGTTCATAAACAACTTTTTTTTACTGAATAAAACTGCTGTTTAGTTACATATATCACCAAAAATGAATAATTTCTTCCCTTTTACTATATAGGGAAAGATAACACTGAATTCATCATTTCTACCAAAAGGGAGGACCAAGGAAAGTGACTGTACAAGATGGCTGAGGTCTTTAATAATCCTATTTGCCTTTCTATGTCAGCATCAGAGCTAGTCAATTTATTTGTCAGCATAGGCGGCCAACAAGGACACTGTCAGCCAAGGGGCGGTTGTTTATGAAAGTTGAGCAATGTACCCTCCAGACACCATTATCTAATTCAAATGGCATGCTCTGGATTCCTCACACTCCATTCCCCGTCGTGCTATAGACATCATTGTTCCTCAAAGTCTAACAATGCTGAATGCATGCCATGGACCCAGAGTGGTTCTGTTTATGTAACTCAAGCAGTGTATGATCTAGACCTTTCCACTCTGTCTGTGCTATGGACAATGAGGGGGGGCTGTAATGGTAACTCAAGGGGTGCGTGCTAAGGACAGCGAAGGGGATCCCAGCCACCCAAGGGATCTATCTGGGCGTTGACCGGCAATGGTCAGCATGTGTTGCATTTATTCTGAACAGAAGGCATTTGAGTACCAGTAAAATTCTTTGCCACTTTCACTACCCACTGCAGTACTTTACAATCTTAAAACCAAGCAAGTGTAATTCCAGGATGTCATGCAGGCAGTGAGGAAAGAGTCCAAATTATACTTGTAGAAGGTAATGAGAAGAGATGGAGAAATCTAAGGTTTCCCCATATGTCTGAAGAAGTAGAAGGGTTCTTGCGCCTTCTTGAAAATAGCTTTTAATTCTCTTATAACTCTCTATAAACTGTTTCATTCTTGTTATTGATCAGGCCAAAGATTATGGCATCAACATCAAATTTAATGTTGGAGGAGAAACCATGAATCGACACACGTGAAAAGCAAGTACAGAAGGGAAATGAACATGCTACCCTGTGTAGTGTGTAAAGTGTGGAGTATACAATGCTGCCAATTCATATGTACTCTGGCCTGCCGGTGTGAAAGTCCAAAATGCAGTTGCAAACAGTGACACTAAGTCCCAAGTTGAGTTTGGTGATAAATTTGATTTTTTTTTATTTTCAATAATGTCAAACCCTTATTGGTGTTGTTGCAACACTCAGTTTGAAAACCATTAGCTTAGATGGCAAAGGGTGCCAAACAATGTATGTGCTAAATGAAATTAAGGAAAATAATATATTATACTTTTGAAATTGAAAGCATGTGTTAATGCTAACTTTGACAAATTTGATATTTTTTACATTCTTTTTCCCAATCAAACAAAGCTATACAAGATCACACTATAGTTCCTTAATAAAATGTCTACATAAAATTCTCATATCCAGCTAATCCAGTAAAGGGTTGCAGAGTCTGAGCTTACCCTGGTAGCATCAGCTTCAAGGCAGAGGCCAGACCTAGATGGGACGGTAGTCGCACACATATACACACTGCTAATGTAGAATCACAAATTAACCTAATATACATGTCTGTGGGATACAAGGAAAAATAAAGTATCTAGTGAAAAAGAGAAGCAGATTTGGGCAATCGCTACAAAGACAGAAAATAACGATGTACGTTTCATAAGTTCAGTTTTTAAAAATTTACTGGGAGCCAATAACCCTAAAAAAAAAAAAATATTCACTTGTTTATCTACACACACACACACACACACACACACACACACAGAGTCTGGTATACAGTCTATAGCAGCAGCACAAAAAACAAGTTAAGGCAAAACTTTCACACATACTTTTGATAGCTGTCAGACGTAAATTTTACATGAATTACATTTAAAATAATGAAAGATGCCAAAAAGTTTTAAGTACTAAGAAAAAATTAAACTTACCACCAAAAAGAGGTTCTGGTTCAACCAGTATTTCCTGCTTCTGAGGAATTGGAGCTCGAACTTCATCCCTGTTATCATACCAAAGACCAATAAATACATAAATGACAGGAAATTTATTTTGAATTTTCTATGTTTATGGGAACTGAAACAAACAAGACACTGTTTACATCGCCTAAGAAATTCAATAAACTCAATGCAAGTAAGTGAAGATAGTTAAAGTAACAATTCAAATTACTTGATACTAGGCTGAATAAATAATAATGGAAATTAAAAAATGTAAGAAGGCATATGGTTCTGTTGTTACAATGAGACATATTTTATGTATCAATATCATTCTGAAGGCATGCTATTGGTAAAATGTTTTTCATGCATTTATGAAGGGCAACTGTTGAGAAAAATAAAAATTATTAATTTTAAAACTGCTTACATAAAAATATTAAAATTGAAACCTATGACAGCAGTAAAATAAGGGTGAAATGCTTTAAAAATGACAATCCAAAACCCAGTAGTTGTTCTAGGAATATAATGTGTGGGTAACTGCCATAATACTACACAGCTATGGTCTAGTCTCTATGCAGAAAAAGAGCTTCTGAAGATTATAATTATGCAGCAACAGTAAAATGAAAATGTGTGAATACTTCAAAACCATTTTTACTTTATTTACATGCACTATATATATATATATATATTTTTTTTTTCAGAATACAAACAGTAATATAACAAAAACAATGTTTTCTGAAATGGATGACAGTCTCATTCCAAGTATTTCATCTGAACTAATCATTTATAGAATATTTCATACTAGAAATACACATTCATTGGAAGAGTTTTTGAATATGGGTTAAAACATGTGTGGTATTACAGAGGTTCTTTAGAGATAAATATATTAAACAGGGATAATTTCACAAAACACTTTTTAAACTTTGTGATACAACTTCTAAACACACGTTGAAAGGATTTTGAGTCACAATACCAATGGACATTTCATTTTAATAATCCATTTCAAAAATGAAAAACTTTCATCTATAAAACCTTGAATAGATTTGTTACTGTACAGGAACAAAATTAGAAAGCCATGCATCTAGGTGTGGTGTGCCAGTCCCCTGCTGCAGGTCCTATGAAAAGTAATGAAATAATGTCAGCTCTGCAAAGCAGCCTGCATGTGAAAAAGGCAACACACCAAGATTATCTGGCTTCTAACTCTAACCGGAAAAATGTCAGTAAGACACAACACAGCTCCTATACAAAGCAGAAATTATAAAAAGCACCAACGCCCTTCACTAAGCAGGCAGCATCTACTACCTCATAAGTGAAAGTGGCACTATGAGAAATGAAGGGCTGTTTAAGAAGGCACAAATGCTCGGAAAAATATGTGGACAAACAGAACATGCAAACTCCATAGAAAGAATTACCATGCCAGGATTGGAACCCAGTCACCTGCAGCTGAGAGGCATCAGTGGTAACCACTGTGCAACTATGCCACCCTTAAACAGCATACTTAATTCCAAGGAGATATTCAGCTTTAAGTACAGTATATATTCAGTTGTTCTCTTCATGACACATACTCAGATGGTACTGCTCTACTAACTGATGTCCCTGCAGAGCTGGTACTTGGTTCTTCTGCAATTCCACCTCCATCTAGGAACATGGTAACAGCCATCTCTAGATTGTTGTTACATGCTTCCAGCATATGCGTCCCCACACTTTCTGTAGCACCTTAGAGAAAAGAGAAACAGGCTGCATAAAACATTAACATCAGCAGCAGCAATATGACCAGAAAAAAAGTCAAACAAAAACAATCACAAAGAATTCTTGTGTTTAAATAATTACCGATATACAAAAAATGTAAGATTGCAGATTAATCAATCAGCTTTCAGGTTAGCTACTACTGAACTACAGCCTGATGATTGCATGATTTTGTTATACTGTCCACTTTTCTTTCTTCATCAATATTCAAATAATTAACAAATCAAACAAAAGTATAATATAATATAATATTAAGCAATTTGCTTGCAGGTTCTAATGTCTATATAGCAGCAATTAACTTCTCAGTAAGCTATCAGTACCAGTGGTATGTCTGGCTGGAAACGCTGATGTTTCTAACACCACCTATATCTGCTGTTAGCTTTCATGAATACAGCAGCACATTAAAATGATATATTTTTTTGTTGATGTCATCCAAATGTCAATTGTACATGCAAGCTTATTAGCTGTGACCATGTGGGTTTTCAGGTTTTGCGTTTTACTGATTATTTTTTTTTCTATGAGGCTGGTGACAATGCATCTGGATAGAGTGTGGAGGACTGGTTCAATATAATTGATCAGCTGCCAAAAGCTTTCTCCATCAATGATGCTGACCAGCACAAGTCTTCTTTTCTCATTGTCCACAACCACTGTACGATTTCCTCGGAGTGCAAGGCATCCATATTTCTTTGTTAATGCTCTCTCAATATAATAAGAGTTTAAGTCCAACTACGTAAGGGCCATGCTTGTTTTGTACATAACAATGCACTGTAGATATGCTGGTTTTGTATTACAAAACAGTATTACAGGAGTACTTCTTTGCTCCTTCTGTATGTGTTTATGTACAATTATGTCTTTGTACATTAAATTTTCAATTAAGTATACTGCACTTCATTATACTGTATTCATATTTTTGTCAATCATTTTCAAGATACATTTCCATTGTGTTTCAATTGTTCGTTGTGACAATTCCCATTACAACCACAGGTCTTTGATTGATCGAAATATGAAAGAAAGCTCCAAAACAAGAAAAGAGAAATTTGGGAAGTACCATATTCCTTGGTGCTGCAGTATACCATGCTCTTGAACACATCTGAATGTTGGATGAAAGAACAAAGTTGCAAGATCCCAAAAAAATGTTCTTTATTTTGTAGGATTGACTACTATTTTTGTCTATGATTCAGAACAGCCACTTACTACTAAATAGTTCATTAAAAATACAACAACAATGACTATATACAGAACCAGAAGGTATCTAAAAATTTCTTAAATCTCTTCCAAATCAGTTTAACGGCAGTTTTTTCTTTTCACATGCAAAGCTGGAAATGCTTCAGCTACCTTATAGAACTTAGGTCATAAATTGAATTGTAATCTTAAAATTCTAAAGATAAATATAGGCAAATAAATAGATAAATAAAGAATCTTTAGCTTTGGGTCACTCAAATGCTGGAATTACCTACCAACAGGCATTATAAAACCTCCATCAGTCTTAGTATTCACATAAAGGCTGAAGATATAATATTTTTATCACAGGCTTTATCACAGCTTACTCTTGTATGAGCTGCTAACACTTCTCATATTACTTTGTTTTTTTTTTTTTCTTTTATTTTACTCAACCTCTAAATCACATTACAGCAAGTAACACACAGGTCAGTTAAAAATTCAATCCAAACAACATTTCCAAAATTTGTTTAGAATTAAATTAAGTCAGATTCAGCACGCATCTCCTCAGCAATTCCAAGAGATACTGTATGTGAACAGAGTGCCCAGTATGAAGTAGTCCTCATGTATATTGAGACATTAAAAAGGTTAAACAGAGACCCAGTGTGTTAAATCTAGAGCAGAACTAATGAACTCTTGTCAAATTCTGACAAAGCTTTGAACCTTTGTTCATAGAGAAATTTTTTCTTTTAGTCTTTTATAAGTCATCTCCGAGTTATGGACGGTCATTTAGGATTCTTCCAGATGAATAAAATAAATTGAAGGTACAAACAATGTAGTGTAGGATATGATAACAGTTTTTTGTTGCATGATATTAACTTATGCAGTGTTAGTCTAAATACAGCTGTTAAAGGATTGGGCATTATTATTACAAATGCAACAAATCCAATCTTACAGATAGGCAAATATATTTCCCCCAACTACTGTGAGTAGAGGGCATTATCAAAATATGAAACCTAGCAAGACATAGAGATATTTGCCAAATCCTTCATTATTGATAGTCAGAATAGTTAAAAGCAAATATACTGTGTGAAGTTTAGGAAAGTCGGGCAGATTTATTTTGACAAATTTACTAACCCATACCACTGTAATAAGTGTGATCAGCGAGGATGATGAGACAGCCTACAGGGAGGAGATCAGACTCCTGACAGAATGGTGTCAGGACAACAACCTCACCCTCAACATTAGCAAAACTAAGGAGATGATTGTGATTTCCGCAAACAGGCAACAGTCCCATCTACATCGGAGGTGAGGCTGTGGAGCAGGTCAGCAGCTGTCTCAGGAAAGTGAACTGTATCAAGCGGGACCCCAGCCACCCTGCACTGTCACTTTTCACCCTCCCCCCATTTGGGAAGTGACTAAAGTCCTTTCGGATGCACACGTCCAGGTTCGGGAACAGTTTCTACCCAACTGTAATCAGACTCATGAACAATCAGTAACCTTGTCTCACCTCCACTGCTACTGTACATATACTTCTGCCACTGTCTCTATTTATTCCTAGGATTCTGGTTTTAATTTATTTACTTATTGATATTCATTTATTTACTGTGTATTTTTTTTGTCTATGTTCACTGTCTGTGGGGGCACATGCAAGCAAGCATTTCATTGTACATGGTACTTGTACACATGACAATAAAGAATTGAATTTAATTGAATTGAAAAAAGCAGTATGTTTGTGGATAATATATTTGAAGCACGGTTTTTCAAATGATACATAGACAATGTCTAAAGGTCCAGATTGCTAACGATTTCCAAGAATCAAATACTCTGTAGAATGAAAAATGGATTAAATATACAATATTGTGAAGAAAGTATTACTATTTCCTCTAGTATTAAACATTTCTGACCGAATGTTTTAAAGTCTTCCACCAAAATCTTGCTAAAGGGTTTCTAGGTAAAGAAATAGCACATTTAATAAAAAAAAACTAAAAAAAAAAAAAAAAAAACTTAATTTATCTAATGAACAAAGACCCTATATCAATTGGCATTGCTTGAAAAAATTAATTGCCCCATAGTTATTCAACCAAATTGCCAGCCTTGCTGAATATAAACATCATTTATTTTGACCCATACTATTTAAGTCTAGATACCAGCACATGAAATATAACAACAATTGGGGAAATGTATTGATTTAGGGTTTTATAAACAATATGGACATTTAGAACTACAGGATTTATTTTACCATATGCACATGCTACATTTATTAATTAAATATCCTTTTTAGTCAACGTAAAATAGACACTGCTTAAACTTATCTAAAAATAAAAATTCAAAGGTTATCATATCAGTGCAACATTAATTAATAAAAATCATGATTATTCATTTACACAGCCTACTGACAAATTTCAGTAAGACTTTGTTTGAAGGGTGTCTACAAAGTGACTGCATAACATATGTATAAGCATGGAATGACATTTAAGAAGAAATACTTGATCAGTAATGGACAGTTAACATCAGTATTTGCAAGATGTGGAACAAAATATTTTTCACAGCACTGCACTCATTCAAAACTCATTCAGCACCTTGTTTAATTACAATGCAATGGCATCTACTTTATAAAACATCTGTACCATCTTGAAAATAATATTATTGTAAAATAATCAAATATTGTTTCTTAAATAATGTTATTCAACAACCTATTCATGTATTATGAATTTCCATGTAGACACCCTTCAACTAAACTGTTAGTCAAATTTGAATCAGGTCTATCAGAAAATTACATTGGCTGCTTGTGATATTTGTTGTTGTGTTTGTATCAGTATATAGAGGAGACATAAGATGGTTAATAGGTTTTACTAAAGAACAATATTTAGTTAAATTCAAATTTAAATGTCACAAACTACTGATGCTTTAGTTTTTCAAACCTCTCTATCTCCTTTAGTATATTTGTCCCAACTTTATGGCTAACTTTGTGAAAAAAAACTGCCAATTGAAGATTAATTTATTGCTTCAAAACACCAGTAAAACTACCTTTGTGTTGTTTTGCAAGTGATCAGTCTTTGTTATTGTCTATGCCTTTGTATAAATCAAAATAACACACTGAACTGGACTGACCACAACAGCAGTATTTACTCCAAACTAAAAATACATTCCACTCTCTCCCATACCATTCAAAAATATGTTGTATGAGCCTAAACTATGTTCATAAAATTTTAGTTATAAAATTAACAAATATTACTTTGGCTTCAAAACCCAACAAACACCATGTTGTTTTAGCAGCTCTGCTAACTGTGGATCTTTATGATGTGCTTTTGTTAACACATTAAATGTGGTATCACTACAGAGATTTGCCTTGTGAGTCTCATCATTTACATGTCTAGTCAATGTAGAAGTAATGAAACATTAAGTAAATACAATTACATTTGGAATGATTATATGGCTGTTGTAAACTAGCTACAAGTACAGAAAGACAAAACCATTCAGTTTAAAAATTTTGCCATTATTTTTACTTCTCATGACTATAGCTGGTTCTGCCTGTGTGGAGTTTACTACAGATTCTCTAGTATTCCTTTCACATCCAAAAGACATGCTAGATATAATACATGATAACTCACAATTGGTCCTGTATGAGTAACTGTGGATGTGTGACAGCCTTTGTTTCTTTATTGGAGCCATGTTTGGTGCCATTTTAAAAACCTGTAAAAAAAACCCTATTATTTCTAACTCTCTTATCCAAATGTGAGCCACAGCAAGTTAAAACTGTTGCAAGTTTCAGCGGATTGGTTACATCACACTCTCTGAGGATTAAGTTAAACCATTTGGAATGTTTAAGTAATAGGCCTGATTTCTGTTATCCATGCTGAAATTCAGACCCTGAAAACATATAATGTCACTCTGATATTAAATTCCTGAAGAGATCAGAAAAAAAATTGTTGATATGTCTAACATGCTAGAAAGCTTCTCATGCCTCAACAAAGGTCAGAGTTCATGATTTGACAGTCAGAAAGATACAGAGTAAAAATGTACTGCACTGAAAATTACCTGAGCCAGGAAATACTATAAATGCTCATTTCTCTTTTGCCAAGAAATATCATGATGACTGCAAGCCTTTTCACAAAAATGTTCAATGGAAAAATGACAAAGTGACAAATAAATAGGACCCATGCTAACCAATAATGTCGAGCATAAAGCCATCACAGAATTTCACAGAAAAAACCTACCAGCAGTCAATGTTGGAAATAACTGAAAGCAAAAGGAAAAATGTCCCCAAATGAAAAAACATTTGCCTCTTAAAACATAAGAGCAGGAGTACAAAGTGTCTGCAAAACTGTGTATAATATTAGTAATAATTTAATATTGAACACCTTGCACACATAACAAGTGTTAAGAGAAAACGCAAGAGAAAGAAACCAATCACAGAGTTAAAATAGCAAAACGAGCAAGTTGAAATCGAAGTCAAAGAGCCCGCCTGGGTAAGACTGAAATGACGTTCAAAACCAAAAACACCAACCAAGAATAGAAAGCAAGAAATGTATTGCCTAGGGTCTAATATTAAATTGTTTTAATTGCCTCTTAAGATTTCTTAAAATAATTTTTTTTGTGCATGTGAAAGCTTGGATGTCAGAAGTTGCACTCTTATATAGGTAGGGAACAGTGTCACAATTTGTCTTATTAATTCCAAGTCATCCGAAAATAGCAGCGACAGTCAGAATACAAAAATAGAGTCACAAAAAAATGAAGAAAAAAAATATATTAACTGCGATAACAAATATAAATGGTATAAAAATGAAACCGACTACACCCAAGAATGCTATGCACAAATTAATGATAAGTCTGCATGACTATCACTGTAATATTAAAACTTGGCTTGGGCATTCAAATTCCATCTATCGCTCTTATTCACAAAATGGTCCGATTCACTATACAACCATCTATTGCTGAAGGTACTGCAAACATGAAGGATGACATTACCACTACCACCAACAAAACAGCACACAACTATTAAACAAGCCAGTCTACCAACTTATTAAATTTGGAAGTTACATTGGCTAAAATAGAATTGTGTGCTGACAAAATATCTAGAAAGAACTACAAGGTTTGCTAAGTTTTCCCTCACAGTAACAAAACAACAATAAAAACAAAAATAAAAAGTATGTGCATTTCTGGGACAATCGACCAGTATCATATGCTTGCAAATAATTGTTCATCTCTCTGATGATGGTTTATGAATGGGTTAATGTAGGTTGCTAATACACTGGCTAATGTTAGTTAAAACATTACATTATCAAACCATGTTGGAAAGGCATTATCACTGATTCTCAAATTGTTTTTATGGAGCACCTATGGTCCACGAGTGTGTGTCAAACAGATTACAAGGTGACAGCCATCAAATCAAAGCAAACAGACTTTTAAACTGCTCCGATATGTCAGTGATTGTTGTGATCACCTCTTCTCTTTCTGTCACTTGACCTTCATACACTGTCCCTCTCTAGTTCAACCAATATCAGTCATTTTGCATGTCACTCTTTAAAACTCACACTGATGTCATCTTGAAGAGCTCATCTCTGGCCACTGCAGTTGTTTAATTCTTGGCAGCTGGTGACAAGAACACCAGCTGCATCATTGCTATCTACCTATCAACACTTATAATTTTGTATCATAATGGATGAGGAATTATTGTGGGTATCTGCCTTGAATTCAGTGCAATGGACAGCATATCCAACAACTTTGTATTAGATTTTTGCTATTCTTCTTATAAATACCTTTAGTAAAATAAATGTGGTACTTGCAACAAAGAATTACACTAATCAGTGACTGTTGGGGATAGCTAATCCACTATAACTTCAACTTTATAAAAATTGGTCCTTAGTCTAAAAAACTGACTACTACTGATGTACAGTATATGAAATATTACCTTTTGATTGGATCGACATATTGCAAATTGCTTAGATCATTACATTTTTTTTTCCAGAAAAAAAAAAAGAAAGTAGGAATTTTTCCAGCTGATCTTGAATACATCAAGCCAAATCAAAAGAAACAAACTGGAAACTTTTACCATTTTGCAGAAAAATAAAAATAAAAATTTAGAGATTTAAAAAGTATTCACACACTTTGACTTGGTCACTAAGGCAGTATGTGTGATATAAATCTAACACTGCACATCAAACGGGTACTATCACCCCCACTGTTAAATTTGTTGGTAGCAGCATTGTGCTATGGGGATACTTTTCAGCAGCAAGGACTGACTGTCTGGTCAGGACTGATTAGAAGATGAATGGCACATGAAACAGAACGGTCCTTAAAGAATAGCTGTCCACATTTGCAATAAAGCTTAAACTGGGGAGCAAGATGGTTTCCAACAGAACAATGAGCCATAGTTCAATGCCAGAGCAACAATGGGATTATCAAAAAATGAAGAAAACTGATGTCCTTCAGTGGCCAAATCAGAGTCATGCACTCATATTTATCAAGTGTCTTAGAAGTACTCTTTGGAATTGTGCTACAATTCATATTAGGATAAGAAACTGTCTAACCTCAGAGGATGACACAAGTACTTACAAAGCATCCTAGTCCCAGCCCCAGCGAGGTGCATGTCTGAGAATGAATGGCATCATAACACTGTAAGCCACAACGTGGAAGTTATGATGATGTTTTATAATTTTCTGATACTAACACGAACGATTCAACACAAGATGATAATTGAAATATGAAGAACAACAATAAGAAGGATAAGAAAAAGAGCAACAATAAGAAGAAAGAGACTATTCGAAGTACTGTAACAGGAAATTAATAATAATAATAACAATGAAATTAAGAATATGATAAACATAAGGCAGGACATTGCGCTAAGCAGAGTTGTTTCATGTGGATAGATAGATCCTGCATATATTATAAGGACCAAGTAACAGGTTTAGAAAATAATTGAGGGAATGAAGAGAATCACAAATAGTGAAAATCAAGAAAATTATCCAGTTAGCATGCAGGAACTTAAAAACAGTGTTTTAGAAAGAAACAAACATGATTATTAATTGCTGCTGAAAGCTTTTAATTATTGCTTACAATACTGAATTTTACTATCACAGTAATCTGCCTGACATTTGTAAATAATACAGTGCTGTGACAATGTCAAATGAATCTGAAATCAGTCAGTTTTTTGCAAATGAAACTGGTAATAAAAAGTCTTATTGGTGTACATCTAATAATAAATTAAATGTGAAACCTGGCTGATAAAATGACAATATCTGCACACAATTTATTAATGTCCAAAATGTAAAATGCATATACAGTATTGCTGCTCTCAAGTCCATGGTAAACTTTACACCTTAACACCTGGTGCTTCAATCTGCATAGTATAAATATCAAGCTTTTGAACATATTAAACCTCAAAAGTGATGAATATAATGTAAAGGCTCTAATTTAGTTCCCTTTAAGAAGGAAAGTGCTGTGTACCTACACTGAAGAACTTTTTTTTTTTTATAAAAATCTGGATTAGCAACCAAAGCACAAGGAAAACACAGGTGTGATTCAACTCCTGCATACAGAAAGCTATAAATATCATTCCCTATTGCCTATTCATATCCTAATGGTTTGAAACAACAAGGCTCATTTGCCATTACTTTGAAGACCATGCAAATTGTCATATATGCTTTAAGGAAATGGCAGGACTTTTTGCCTATGATGACTGAATGGTTCATGAGCCAAATAGTTACAAGAGAATGGCTCTTGGGAGCCTATGTGCTGAATTGAGCTAGACTGTGCAAAATCACAGTGGCTTAGTGGCCTAGGTCAGCCCATGATTCATTTATTCTGAAGCAAATCGTGTTTGCAGATGACTTGTTGGTAACTAGCAGAACCTTCAGTTTTTCATATGGTATATACTATTCACTGTAACAGCATGTGCCAAGTGATTGTGGCTACCTCCTCAAATGCTTGCACCTTATGACTTTCAATGACCCCACAGCGCAGAGAAGAGATTACATTTAAAAAGTTTTAACATCTTATTTTACATGTGAAGAGCACACCATAAAACAATGTCAGGAGGTGTCAGGCTGTTCTACCAGTCAATGATGGTCTGCAGCATAATGATGGCATATGTACAAGGTTGATTAGCATAGTCTATATATGGCTGTTTCTGGATGACACAGGAGCATGGTTCGAGGCATTTTCTTGAATGCACATTTACAAGATGATTGTAATTTATAAAGTATAAATTGTAGGCCTTAGAAAGTCATCACATTATTTTTTTGAGATTAATGTGGCCTGTTTAATGTATTAAAAAATATTGTTGCATCCAGGGCTGGCAATGAGGCAAACAGGCAGTGCTTTGGTCAGACTGGCATTTTCATCTATTTTTTTTTTTTAATATTATGAAACAATAACACAAATAAGTTAAGTGTGCTCCTAAAGAATTACATACACATCCAGTACCATACTTATACACTACCTTTAAAAATGTTACTAAATAAAATTGTCATTTAAAGGGTTAACATTTTATATTACAAGGTTTACAATGATACACCACATATCAGTACATAGCACTGGTGTTCATTTCCTTGATTTATACATACTAACATAGATGCAGGTGAGTGGGAGGAAAGGGGGTGAGGAAAGGGGGTTTACGGCAGAGATAAGTTGCAAAGGTAAAAATTATGCTTTTTTTTCACTTCATGTTTCTGTAAGAAGATCGAAACAAGGTCATATCACATAAGTGCTAAATAAGCTATCTTTAAGTGGCACTAAAAACAAAATAAGTCTCTAGTGTCTCTGTATTTGACTCGCCTGTCTGCCAGCCAGATTACAGTTTGCAGTATCTTCGCTAATTATGCAAAGAATGCAACAAGACCATCCAAGTAATGCACACTGTCTGTTTTTAAGCGACATACCAGCTACAGAGATCTTTTTTAGTGTGCCTGGAGCTGAAGGTGCAGGTAGAGGAGTGTTTTCTAACCATTTTTCTGTGGTGGACCCCCTTTTGCAATCCAAAATATACCAAGGTACACCACAATTTTACCAACCACAAAAGTGTGTAATCTATACAAGTGCTAAACTGTCCAAAAGGGCGGGACGAGAGATTGCTGTTCACAGACACAACATTAAGTGATCATTTTGGATGCTTTTTCCAGCTGCTTCGTCTCTTTGCCTGCTCATACAAGCAGTCCTCCCTCTGCCTTACACCACTTACCCAAGGTCAGAGTTAACTTGTATGCTCACTGTCCCTCGGCTCTGTGAGAGATGCTGGAGAACATGCACCCAGGCAGATGGACCCCCAACGTGTCTCCTGACTGCTACACTGCACACCAAATCCTTTGTCTTCAAAACGGCGATCACTGAGTTGCTTTTATCTTGGCTTATCCATGTAGTCCGACCTCCTCAGACAGATCTTGAACACCTGAGGAGCGCGTCTCACTCATATCAGGACCCAGGGGAACTACACTGTTATTTCCATCGTGCACCAGTTGAAAAGCACTTGTTAGAGTAGAATTATCAAGTCATTGATAGTGATGGACAATTGAGTATAGTATTTACAGAGTTTTAACATAGGTTTTAAAGTATACCCATTTAAGAGATGCTTACCCTTTCAATTAAATTAGTCTTCAACAGTGCATTCAAAGTCAACAGTAATACTGATTATTTCACTTTTACTTTGGCACATACAGTGCATCCGGAAAGTATTCACAGCGCATCACTTTTTCCACATTTTGTTATGTTACAGCCTTATTCCAAAACGGATTAAATTCATTTTTTTTCCTCAGAATTCTACACACAACACCCCATAATGACAACGTGAAAAAAGTTTACTTGAGGTTTTTGCAAATTTATTAAAAATAAAAAAAACTGAGAAATCACATGTACATAAGTATTCACAGCCTTTGCTCAATACTTTGTCGATGCACCTTTGGCAGCAATTACAGCCTCAAGTCTTTTTGAATATGATGCCACAAGCTTGGCACACATATCCTTGGCCAGTTTCGCCCATTCCTCTTTGCAGCACCTCTCAAGCTCCAGCAATTTTAAGATCTCTCCAGAGACATTCAATCGGATTCAAGTCTGGGCTCTGGCTGGGCCACTCAAGGACATTCACAGAGTTGTCCTTAAGCCACTCTTTTGATATCTTGGCTGTGTGCTTAGGGTCGTTGTCCTGCTGAAAGATGAACCATCGCCCCAGTCTGAGGTCAAGAGCACTCTGGAGCAGGTTTTCATCCAGGATGTCTCTGTACATTGCTGCAGTCATCTTTCCCTTTATCCTGACTAGTCTCCCAGTTCCTGCCACTGAAAAACATCCCCACAGCATGATGCTGCCACCACCATGCTTCACTGTAGGGATGGTATTGGCCTGGTGATGAGCGGTGCCTGTGACGCCTGACATTCACATCAAGGAGTTCAATCTTTGTCTCATCAGACCAGAGAATTTTGTTTCTCATGGTCTGAGAGTCCTTCAGGTGCCTTTTGGCAAACTCCAGGCGGGCTGCCATGTGCCTCTTACTAAGGAGTGACTTCCGTCTGGCCACTCTACCATACAGGCCTGATTGGTGGATTGCTGCAGAGATGGTGGTCCTTCTGGAAGGTTCTCCTCTCACCACAGAGGATCTCTGGAGCTCTGACAGAGTGACCATCGGGTTCTTGGTCACCTCCCTGACTAAGGCACTTCTCCCCCGATCGTTCAGTTTAGATGGCCGGCCAGCTCTAGGAAGAAGTACTGGTGGTTTCAAACTTCTTCCACTTACGGATTATGGAGGCCACTGTGCTCATTGGGACCTTCAAAGCAGCAGAAATTTTTCTGTAACCTTCCCCAGATTTGTGCCTCGAGACAATCCTGTCTCGAAGGTCTACAGACAATTCCTTTGACTTCATGCTTGGTTTGTGCTCTGACATGAACTGTCAACTGTGGGACCTTATATAGACAGGTGTGTGCCTTTCCAAATCATATCCAATCAACTGAATTTACCACAGGTGGACTCCAACTAAGATGCAGAAACATCTCAAGGATGATCAGGGGAAACTGGATGCACCTGAGCTCAATTTTGAGCTTCATGGCTGTGAATACTTATGTACATGTGATTTCTCAGTTTTTTTATTTTTAATAAATTTGCAAAAACCTCAAGTAAACTTTTATAACGTTGTCAATATGGGGTGTTGTGTGTAGAATTCTGAGGAAAAAATGAATTTAATCCATTTTGGAATAAGGCTATAACATAAAATGTGGAAAAAGTGATGTGCTGTGAATACTTTCCGGATGCACTGTATGTGTCTCATATGCTATGCCAATATGATAATTAATACATTGGCCTCATTTTCTTATTACCTTCTTTTAAACTTGCCTTTTAGGAAAGCATTCAAACTCATGTTGGATCTGCCCAAGTAGTACTTTGTTAAAAGGTTGGGTTTAAGGTCATTGTTTAAGTTTAAACTATGCCATTACTTGGGCGCTCTGCCCCCTGGTCACTTCACTCGCCAACCCCTGTGTGAGCCCTACGCACTAGTCATTTCCCGGATCTGCCGCTTGCGACAACTCTTACTGTGCTTTTGGATAAACACGAATATCAACTCTGTCTTTCGAAACTTTGATCGCTGACAATTTGCCACATTTTGGTTTATTATACAGTATATGCGAGCGTGATCTTTCAGATTCATATAGAAATCCAAGAAAATTTCTTTGTTCGTGTTTTTCAGATAAATTTCATGTAAAGTGAGATACTTTTGGATGTATAGAATTGTATCCATTATTGGCTGTAGAATTTCTAATACATCCGATCACTTAACTCTTTTGATTCTATGTTGCATTGCTTCTCCGTGATCATAAATATAAACCTGACCGAACTGTGGTTTCTTTGAAATTAAACTTGTTGTAGCTCTGTCATATCACCTATGTCCATATAGTCAATCTCTTTTTGCTGTTCCGTTATTTTACTGAGTAATAATTTCTGCTTGTTAGCACTAATGCAATCTTTACTATCAGTTTTTTGAGACTTTCGAGTTTTAGTACTTTCATAATCTCTAACCTGCTCTGCATGTGTATCGCACCACCATTTTTGAAACTCTTTACGATGTTCTACTTTGTCTTCTACTCTTTTTCCTTTCTTCTTCTACTGTTTGTCTTTTATTTCTGCCCCCACTTGGACCCGTTAGGTTTTCAATTCATCTCTTGGCACAAAGTCTTGTCTCACGGGACGTTAAATTATCTCTCTGAAAAAGTCTTGTCTCATCTCTATCAAAAAGTCTTGTCCCAAAATTTTTTTATATAATAAAGAGATAACTTTAATTCCTCTGTGTTCATTTTACATTAAATTTATAATTCAGTGTATATTTACTTCAAGATTTATGTATTAATTTTATAACAACATTTTTAATGATGTGATTAATCCTGATTAATTACACACATTTACACAATTAATTAGTTACATTTTTTTTTTTAATCGATTCTCAGCCCTAGTAAATTGCATACAAATATATGCATGCCAAGTTTTACAAGTCAGATTTTTTTGATGGCACGCAAAGTTTCCTGTTTTTTGGCATACACATACTTTCATGCTTAAATCCATGCAAAGCTTCATAAAAAACAAAGTGACAACCAAGGATAGGATTTTCTTTTTTTTGCATTTTAAGGAAATAGATGAAGACTCCTGAACTGAGAGGGGAGCCCACAAAGGTGTCCACTTACACTGGTACTCACTGAAATTACAGATCTACAACAACCCCAAAAAGTAATCAAATCCATTAGTAAAACAAAAACTTAAGTTGGAATGAAAGCTGTCATCCAACTAGGAGAAGAAACTAATGGCCCTATGACAGTTGTCTAGCTGATGGTGAAAGTTTGCACCAAGGAGTAGAAGCAACTGAAAACACCTAGATAATGATGAACATGACATTAAATGTATGTTTGACTTGATCTCTGCCTGCTGAAAGCATGTTTATATGTTGTATGAGATCAACCATGTGCCATGAGAGGCTTTCAGCTCTATTTCTAATTTTCATAGAGCACAATGTTCAAAGGTTGTTGGAACTGAAGGATGTATTGGATGCAACTGTTGTAGTCAAAGGTCGCAGAGATTTTGAAACTTACAAAAAATATCTTTACGGGCCATTTTGTGTTGTTTTTTAATTTATATTATGCAGATTTATTTTTTTTACTATTACAATGTGCAATTTGTATTTTTATTTACCATTGGCATCTTACATTTGTTTTGCATTTTATTTACTTTTTACTTGTTTAGATTTTTAAAATGTACTTTATGCTGTAGTTTTTCTATACAAATTTATTTATTGTGTTGTATTTATATGATCTGTTTTTCGCAACATTGAAATAATGGATTTACATTTATTAAATTCCTCTGTTAATTTTATTAATTTAGACTTTGGGCTAAAATAATCATAATAAACTTTACCATGGGGGGACTTGGTGGTTTGAAGGGCCCCATGGAGTCTTTTTTACTCAGGGCCTTCAGTGTCCTTAGAATCACTGCTGTAAGGTAGTCTGAAACAGTTTGGCCAAATGTCAAAATGTGGATGTAAAATCAAGTCAGAACAACAGGTATCAAAAATGTTTTACATATTACCTTTACATGTACAACTTAATGAAAATAAATTTACCATTTTTTTTCATAAAACCATAAGCTACTTGCCACTGTAGCAGTTTCTTTAGTAAATGAAACATTCTTTCAGAATCTGCTTTTTGAGCACAGGGCACAGCATGCCAATGCTGGACATAGACCCAAAAGCCATTTTATAATTTTCTATGGGCCTAACATACATTTCTTTATGGAAGAGACATAAATAAAACATTTAAACCAATGCTAAGGATGTGCAAACGACTGATTGATGATGATCCGGCTGTGAAAGATACCCAGGTATCTGGAGCTGACAGACAACATTGCAAAGCGTCAGTGCAAAAGTCCATCGGAATTTAAAGGAAGACTGATGCTAGTTAGCATGGTTTCTGCATTGTATTCAGACTACTGGATGATACTTAGTTTTAAAAAAATATCAAATAAAAGGTGACCCCACAGTTAAATGTGTGTTCTGCAGCTTGTCAGACTAAAATGTAACTGTTTTCATTTCTGTTTGACATTTAGGATCACTTCGAAAGAAATTAATAATCTACTGCAAGAATTCACGTGGTGCTTTCTTTCTCCGCATACATATAAAGAAAGCTACTGCACTTTTAGATCGCTGAAAACTCTCCTCAACCACCCGCACACTATGCCCACAACTTCTGTTTTGAAGCGCGCTGAATGGAGGTTTGTGACCAAGTTTACCAGGAGCTTCACCTGACCACCACTGGCGCAATCCTTATCCAATACCAAGCGCAATAGAAAACAAAAATGCTGCTTTTAATAACCGGCGACCTGCCTTCTGACAACGTTAACAGCAGCCGCTCTCGGAGAATGACGCTGAAGTGGGGAGCACAGTGTAAAATATCACTGTGCTGTAAAAGCCATTTCCCCAAAAGCCCGGAATGCCACAGTAGCGCAAACTAGTTGAGAAACCGTTAAAAGCCCAACTGTGTTTTTCTAAGTTACATTACTCTCAAACTCGCGCCATCCGTATTGGATGCTTATACGCCCATCTTTCGTGAAAATAAAAAAAGGCAGGCAAGTCCCTCACTCTATGACAGGGGGCATCACTTGACTGATACCCCCCCGAAATATTTTTGCAAACGTATAATCATTTTTCAAACATGTTAATGATTTTACATGATATCCTTTTAAAATGTACTAATTATACTGAAATGAACCAAAAATAATTTACCAGTTATGGCTGTAAACTGCTGAATTAACCCCTTCAGTCCCGGAGTTGAACTGTCCCCGCGCGCCGCCATCTTACTGCTCCTGCCGAAAAACAACACACTAAAACGCATGCGCATTGAAGGAGGCGACGTTTTGACCTCCGGCTCCGCCTCCCGTGAGGTATATATACAGGACGGGTTGCAAGCCCCGGAGGATGCTGGGCATTGTAGTTTAGGCTAATGATCAATTGATACAGAGACGCTAATGAAAGCTGCAGTGGGCTGGCGCCCTGACCGGGATTTGATTCCTGCCTTGCGCCCTGTGTTGCCCCCGTGACCCTGTGGTTGGGATAAAGCGGGTTGGATAATGGATGGATGGACGTTAATGAAAGGAAATTAAAATGAGTGCTTTTTATGTGTTTTTTTCCCAATACAGAATGTACACAAATTCGGAAAAAATGTATTGACAAATTGTTAATTCTTTCCATGGTGTTTTTTCTGATTTAGCAGACAGTGCCATTTATTATCATGAGTTATGCCTGTCAACAAGCAATCCACTGCATACACAACCGTTACAGATATAACAGTTCCTAATAATATCTACATCAGATTAGATAAAATAAACTTTTATTAATCCAAAGGGGAAATTTAGATGCATACATCAGCAGAAACATAAAAAACGAGGGTACAGAATCACAGAACAAAGAATACAGCCAATCAAGCAAGCGATAAATAATTATGTATATTGTGCAGAAATTTCAAAATTAATTTAGGAGAAAGCATTGAACTGAAACTATTTGCACAAACTAACATAATAATAAATATAATGATCATTTTCAATATCTGGTTGAAAATCCTTTATAGTCAATGACTGCCTGAAGACTGGAACCCATGACCATTCCAAGTGCTGGGTTTTCACTCTAGTGACCCTTTGCCAGGTCTTTACTGCAGCTGTCTTTAGTTTGTTGCTTGTTAATTGGACTTTCTGCCATCAGTTTTGTCTTCAGCAAGTGAAATGCATGTCCAATTGGGTTGCGGTCACTTGATTGACTTGGCCATTGAAGAATATCCCACTAGTTTGCTTTGAAAATCACTTGATTTGCTTTTATAGTATGTTTTGGCTAATTGTTAATCTGTACTGTGACTCACTGTCCTAATAGTTTTGCAACATTTGGCTGAATCTAAGCACATAGTATAGCCCTATACGTTTCAGAATTCATCATGCTACTTCTGACAGCTGTCATATCATCTGTAAAGTCACTGCCTTCCATTTGCATCCATGCATGATCATGCCATAAAACTACCTCCAACATGTTTCACAGATGATGTAGTATTCATCAGAACATGAGACATTTCTTCTCTTCTCTTCTCCATACTCTTCTCTTTCCAACATTCTGGTATATATTGATCTTAGCTTCCTTTTTCCAAGAAGATTGTTCCAGAACTGGACAGTATTTTAAAAAATATTTTCTGGCTATGTCTAATCTGTCCTTCCTATGCTTGAGGCTTACCAGTTGTTTGCACCTTGTGGTAAACCCTCTCATATTTACTTTAATGAAGTCTTCTCTCGATTGTAAACTTTTGGCAATAATAGGTCTACCTCTCAGAGAGTTTTCTTGGTTTGGCTAAATGTTTTGAAGAGGTTTTTCATCACCAAGGATGTACTTCTGCAATCATCGAGCTCAGTTGTCTTCTGTGGTTTTTCAAGTCATCTGGAGTTTTCAAGTTCACCAGTGTGTTCCTTTGTTTTAAAAATATACCAGATGGTTGATCTGACCACTGCTTGTGTTTCTGTTATCTCTTTAAAGGGTTTGTTTTGCTTTCTCAGCCTGATGAAAGGCTGTTTTTACTTGCATGGATAGCTCTTTGAACCTCACATTGAAAGTTCACAGTGACAGCTTCCAAATACAAATTCCACACTTGGAATCAATTCAAGACCTTTTACCTGCTTAATAGTTATAATGAAATAATGAGGGAACTGCTCCTACCTGGATATGGAGCAGCTTGTCAGTCAAATGTCCAAATACTTTTGAGACCCTGGAAATGGGGGGCTATGTAGAAAAATGGCTGTCATTCCTAAACTGCACATACAATATTTTTGGTAAACCCCTTTAATTAAAACTGAAAGTCTACACTTCAATCATGTAACAATTGCTTTATCTCAAATCCATTGTGGTGGTGTACAGAGCCAAAATGATGAAAATTGTCTCACTGTCCAAATACTTTTGGAAATAACTTAGGTAAGTAGAGTGTCATTTTATGCTATTTTGAGGTTGCTGATCACAAATATGATAATAGTTATGATTTTTTGTTTATTAGGCACTTCTATCTCATGAAGTAAATCATTGCATTTCTTATGAAAACCATGAATTACAGCAGCCTACGCTAATTCAGAATTTATTTAAGTTATGGTGCTCTCAATCCATTCTCCTTGCAGGCAAAATGGCTGAAACTCCGTGTTTGCAACATACCCACCACTACTAATTTCCAAGAGGATGCTGGGGTCCCTGGTGCAGATTTTGATGGCAGCATTTCACTGTTCTATTTTCTGATTGTGATGGTAGTGTAGTGTCCAGAAAAGGTTTGGGGCTGTTGTTTTAACTGCTCTAAAGTTCAGGGTGACTTTGACACATGGTGAGTTGTCTTGGTTGTCACACACAGTAAAAGTGTGGGTTCTTTTGTTGTTGTTTGCTCACAGGCTTTGTACATGGACACATGCTAAAAGCGCTCCATACTCTGAGCTAGAGCAATGACCTGTTAAGCAGCATCTATTTCATTAATTTCAATGCACATGTATTGCTGAATAATTATAGATAATGTTTAATTAATTATTAAAGGCTTCCTGACAGATATCTTCGTCGTGGACAAGTGGTGCCAGCATCAGGATGGATTCACCAGTGTAGAGGACAAATAAAACAGCAGCTGCAAAGAAGTAAGTGCTTACCGTGGTAAAAAAAATTGAGGAGCAGAGTATTCACATAGACGGGGACATTGATATGAGGACTTAAACTAATAAATAAATAAATGAAGAGGAGACAGATATGAAGACCACCGTGGCTACTCTAGATGTTTGAAGCACCAGCCTAGCCTGTGGCACATAAAAAAAAAAAACAGCTTTTTAGCACTGAGAAGTTATAGAGACTGTATTGTGGGAAAAATAAGAGCACTTTTGAATGGCTACTTCAGTTGGCAAGATGAACAAAGATTAATAAATAACCAAATAAAAGCTAATGGAAGAAGATGACCATAAATCAGAGAAAGGGGCGGTGAGTTCTGAGCAGCCACCGGCTTGGCTGAAAACCTTATTTGAACACCAGGTCCAGCAGTTTCAACAAATTTTGTCACCAACATTACAGAAAATCGAGGCTGCTGTGAGAACTTTGCAGGATGGTAGGTACAGTCCCCCAGTAGCCCCTGAAGGCCCAGAAGTGTCTTCCGGACCATTTGAAAGTCTAAGACCCAGTCTGCTGTCTGCTTCCCCATCTTCAATGCTGTCTGTGTATGAAAGCACACCCAGACCTGGACTGACGGCAGCAGAGCAGCAGTTTGCTTCAGAGTTAATAGTCATTTGCCAGTAATCTCACATCTCCAGTCCTGCCATGGACCCTACTTCAGAACACATTGTGCGCCCCCGTATGTTGGATAGGAGAGCTATAGCATCACTATCCTCCACAGCCAGGAGTCGGCCTGACAGAACAGATCATTCACTCATTTTGGAGAATGGCAGGCCCAACCACCTGCCCCAGGAAAATAATGGCAACACTACTTTACAGGAAGGCCTAAACATCTACGACCACCATCATGGACATCACCCTGCAACATCATGCTGCACAAATGCCAAGCTAGCCACATTTGATGGAAAGAAAGACTGGGAGATATTTTTTGTTCCTTTTAAGAGGGCAGCACGTAGGCATCCATGAACAGGGGCTGAATAAGTGGTTGGCTGTATGAAAGACTCAGAGGGCCAGCTATGCGTTATGTGTGTTCACTCCCTGAACACATTCGAGAAGACTATGCCCTTCTGATGGA
The DNA here is from genome assembly GCA_026402145.1 of Polypterus bichir lapradei. Classification (NCBI taxonomy): domain Eukaryota; kingdom Metazoa; phylum Chordata; class Cladistia; order Polypteriformes; family Polypteridae; genus Polypterus; species Polypterus bichir. Next base: position 117,421,091 of record JANRMT010062854.1, on the reverse strand, counting down.
GCACAGCTGACCCAGTGGTTTGGACAGGTGGACCCCCCACCACCATTCGCCGACTTGGTGAGCTTCACCAACAGAAGGATTCTGGGGCAGAGTTTGCAGAGGAAGTGTGTCATGTAATGACATTAGCATATCCGGAGTAAATTTGGACCTGCAGGACCAGTTAGTCGCTGATATTTTTCTGAAGGAGCTTCGCAACCAGCATATGGCTTATGAAGTCATGAATAAGATTCAACAACTCTATCCGAAGCACAAAGATTAGTTGAGGTGCATGAACATAATTACAGAGCAACACTTGCCAGAGACCCCAAGGCAAGAGGACGGGTTAGAGGTGTTTACTGGGGCAATGAGGACATGGATGTTACTCCAAATACTGCCCTATCTCTTTAAGAAAACCCTAGTCAACTACCTGTGAGCAGGACGCAGAATCGATATACACTTAATAAAGTGGAGAGACTTCAGGTAACTCTGGATGATGTCCTAAATCATAGTGGGCCCCCTTCACATGAACCACCCCCATACCCAAGGGATAGATCATCCAGTATTCGACCAAATGGACCAAAAAAGGACCAGTGCACGCCACCCACCTAGCCCTAGCAGAACAACCCGGCTTCGTTCACCAAGCCCATCTTCCGCTGGCAAAAGAGTTTGCTACACCTGTGGTGAAGAAGGCCATTTCAGACACGAGTACAGAAAGTCAGAGATACAAGTTAACTCAGTCCCAGATGAATCATGTCCCCGAATATGTGATGGAAGTGTTAAGAGGCTGACCAACTTATCTGTTGCCAGTGTGGGAAAGATGGCTGCACCAAGACCCAGCCTACATATTTCAATCACCATAAACAATTTGCCTATTCAAGCTATTGTGGATACAGGGGCTTAGATCACCATCATTTCATTAGAACTACATGAGAAGCAGGGACTGGAAAAAATGTCTGCCTCCACAACAGTGCTGCTGCGTAATGCACAGTTGGGAAAGGAGATGGTTGCTATAAAAGGGACAATAGTGAAGTTAAAAATTGGCTGAAAGTCATGGAGATGGGAGGTCTATGTTGCTCATATCCAAGATCAATTTCTCCTAGGATTTTCATGTTGGCCACGAACATGACAATTCATGCAGGAGGTAAGATCTTCATTGGAGGTGAATCAGTGCCCATTTGTATAGTGGGAGGGGCTATAGGGGAGTATGCTGTATCCCGTGAACATCTAGAGCACGCATCAACAGTCCCTCCGTGTAGTGAACTTGATATATGGGGGATACAGCATACTCCCCTATAGCCCAAGGCCTGGTGTTACAGCAGTACTGGAGCCAACAATATTAGCAGATGGCATATCTTCTGGTACTGTGCTAGTTCAGATAGAAAACTATATACCTGTTCATGTATGCAATCTTTCACCATGGGAGGCAGAACTTCCACTGGGGCACATAGTGAGTAGGCAGGGCATTGCCACCAACCCAGCTCTCATACAAGATGTACAAAATTGGAATACCCCCATGTTTATTAAGGAGCTACAGATATTCCTTGGACTTTGCAACTATTACCAGCGACTTGTACCAGCATTTGCAGAAATTGCCAGTCCAATGACCCAGCTTGTAGAAGGGAGTCAAATTCAAATGGAGTGAGACTTAACAACTAGCATTTAAGGAGTTGAAGAAAAGGTTGACACCGGCACCAATATTGGCTAACCCCCTACCTGAAGGGACCTTCATACTAGATACAGATGCTTCCAACTTTAGCATCGGTGCAGTTGTTACCTACCTGCAAGAAGGAGTTGAAAGGGTAATTGCATATACTAGGTCATGCTTACAACGTACCCAGAAGCGTTACTGCACAACAAGAAAGGAACTGCTTGTTTTGGTAATGCTTACAAGGCACTTCAGGCCGTCGTTTTCTCATTCATACTGATCAAGGCCGTGATTTTGAAAGTGTCCTGTTTACAGAAGTTTGCCATGTGTTGCAGATAACAAAAACAAGATCTACCCCATACCATCCCTCCAGCAACGGTCAGGTGGAACGCTTTAACAGAATCCTCTTCCAGATGGTTAGGTGCTATTTTGATGAACATCAAAAGAACTGGGACCAGCGCTTGCTTCTACTCACTGCTGCATATTGAAATTCAGTACATACAATTACTGGGTTCACTCCAAATTGGCTAATGCTGGGCAGAGAAGTCCACCAGTCGCATTCTGTCTGCCAAGGCATTGCCCAGGCTAATGCACAGAGGTCTAAAATCCCTGAGTATGTGAAAATTTTTAAAGAAGGTATGCATCAGGCACAGGAGATGGCCAAGAAGCACCTAAAGGTGCCACAGATTCAGTAGAAGACATATTACTTGTAGGCTAAGGAGCATCCTTATAAGGTTGGTGATTTAGTATATGTGAGGTATGTGAGGGACAGTACCAAGAAGGTGGGTCACAGTCCAACGCTACAGGCACCATGGCATGGACCTCAGGTTATTACTAAATGCCTTGGCCCAGTTCTGTATCAGGTCTGGATCAGCGCAATTCAAAGTTTTTGCATCATGATCGCCAACTTCCATATACTACTGATAGTGCTCCAGTGTGGATGAGGAGGCTACGCTATTATTCTGTGCTGGAAAACAATTTTGGAGGAGGGAGAACCCTTACAACCTGACACATCCAACCAAAGGGAGGATTCAGGCCACATGTAGCTTCTCTCCAGTGAAGAGACTTACAGCACACCAACACCCAAGAAAAGGAAGACAGTTGTAGGCATCATAAAGAAAGATGTGAATTGCCAGATTCCCACAGCCAATCTCATTCTGAAGATGATGCTCATGTATCAGAGCAGGGAGGGCTATAAGAAAACCTGTCCACTTCCAGCAGTAATAGAAAAATAATTGGCTTTGTTGTGTTATTAAAGAAAAATCTGGCTTAGTGTTAGTCAGTTCTTAGTAATGACTTACTGTATTCTGAATATATAGCTAAGCCCATACAGTGCTGAAGAGGCGCAGCACAGCAGAATGGGGGGTAGTGTAGTGACCAGAAATAGTTCAGGGTGACGCTGACATGTGTTGAGTTGCCTTGGTTGTCATGCAAAGTAAAAGCACTGGTTGTTTGTTGTTGTTTGCTCACAGGCTTGGTGTATGGATGCACACTAAAAGTGCTCCATACTCTGAGCTAGAGCAACAACCTGTTAATCAGCATCTATTTCATTAAATTCAATGCAAATGTATTGCTGAATAATTCTGGATGTTTAGTTAATTATTAAAGGCTTCCTGACGGATATCTTTGTCGTGGACCAGTTTTTTACCCACGCTGCATGGATGGCATGACAGTATTTTGCATTTTGACATCTTCTCTTCAAAAAAGTTGTAGTACTTTACCAATGGAGATTTTTGGCCATTAGAAGATGTTTCTTGAAAATGTACACAGAAGGAAAAAAAGAATTTGACTCAGAAGTTATTGCAAGGTGGCAAGGCAGATGAACAACTGATATGGCGGGGTATATGCAACTACAGCCTTGCACAAGATGAATATCTGAAGTCACACAAAACTCATACAGCACCCACCCTAAATCCCAATTCTCTGTTTAGCTGCATTTCAGGGTCTATTACTCCCTTGAGCCCTAATGCAATTATGACAGCTTGGCTAAGGATTGAGCATCACTATTACATGGGCATATTATGTCACTTTTTTTATGCTGTTGCATCAATAATACTGTGTTGATTTTGTATGGACTTGCAGCCCACCAAGGACTGGTTTCACGTAACCAAAGCTGGGATAGAGTCTGGCACCCCACAATACTGAATATGGATTAAGTGGGTCAGACAGGGATGTCCACACAAAGTATATATAAGGGAATGTTTTGGTTTGCTTTTTTATTGAATATTTTCTATTCCTTTTGTCTGATATTTTGGGTTTTTTAATTGCAAAGCAGTTTCCATGGATAATAAAGTTTACCCTGTCCTTAACAAAATAAATGAATGCAAGAATGGAATGGAAGTTATTATAATGAAATACACACACACACAAATCATCTGTAAGACCTAATAATGCAAATGTTGTCAACAATATATATTCATGGTGAGTATCTTTTTGGGGTTAATTGCAAGGCACATCATTAGAATGGCGTAATGTTCACATCAGTTACTATAACATTAGAACAATTTAGACAATAATAGGCCATTCAGACCATCAAAGTTTGCAAGTCCTATCCACTTAATTCTTCTAAAATAACATCAAGTCTAGTTTTGAAGGTCCTTAATGTCATGTCTACCACAGTACTTGATAGCTTATTTAATGTGCCTGTGGTTCTCTGTGTAAAGAAAAACTTTGTGTTAGTTGAAAACTTCTTACAGGTAAATTTGGTACAGTGTTCTTGTTGAAGTCATTTTAAAAAACAGTCTCGATCCACTGTACTAATTTCCTTCAGAATTTTAAACACTTCAGGCATGTCTCCTCTTAATCTTCTTTTGCTTAAACTGAAAAGGCTCAGCTCTATTAATCTTTCTTCATAACTCATCGCCTGTAGTCCTGGAATCAGCCCAGTCGCTCTTCTCTGGACCTTTTCTAGTGCTGCTATGTCCTTTCTGTAGCATGGAGACCAAAACTGCACACAATGTGCTAGACGAGGCCTCGGCAGTGCATTATAAAGCTTTAGCATAACCTCCTTGGAGTTGTACTCCACACATCAGGATGCTATATAACCTATATAACATGTTAGCCTTCCTAATGGCTTCTGAACACTGTCTGGCAGTTGACAGTGTTGAGTCCACTACGACTCCTAAATCCTTCTCTTAAGCTGTACTTTCAATTTTCAGACCTCTTACCGTGTATTTAAATCTAACATTTTTACTTCCTACATTTAAAACTTTAAAATTACTTACATTAAAATTCATCTGCCAAAAATCTGCCCTAACCTGTGTACTGCCCAAATCCCTTTGTAATGATTCAACAGATTCCGCATTACCTGCTAAACCAACTTTCTTGGTATCATCTGAAAATGTAGCCACCTTGTTACTTATATTCCTATCCAAATCATTTATATACAATAAAAAGAGCAGTGGCCCTAATGCCGACCCCTGTGGATCACCACTCTTAACATCAGCCAATTCTGATGTTCCTCGTACCATAACCCTGAGCTTCCTGTGAGTGAACCAATTTTGCACCCATCTATAAACATCACACTGAACTCCCACTTCTTTTAGTTTGATGCCCAACCTCTCATGTGGCATCTTATCAAATGCTTGCCATACTATTGAAATCTCCACTTTCCTTTTCAGACTTAATGAAATACTGCACACCAAGGAGCACAAAATTCAAGTGGGCCCCCATGACAATTAAAATAACCAAACTCAGAACCTGAACCCAATGCAAATTATTGTTGTGTAAATGTATAATGAAGTTATTACATTATGTTTGATGTCCTTCTCCTTCTTCTTTTGGCTGCTCCCATTAGGGGTTGCCACAGCAGATCATCTTTTTCCATATCTTTCTGTCCTCTGTATCTTGCTCTGTTACACCCAAAACCTGAATATCCTCTCTCACCACATCCATAAACCTTCGCTTAGGCCTTCCTCTTTTCCTCTTCCCTGGCAGCTCTATCCTTAGCATCTCTCCTCTGCACATGTCCAAACCAACGCAATCTTGCCTCTCTGACTTTGTCTCCCAACCATCCAACTTGAGCTGACCCTCTAATGTACTCATTTCTAATCCTATCCATCCTCGTCACACCCAATGCAAATCTTAGCATCTTTAACTCTGCTGCCTCCAGCTCTGTCTCCTGCTTTCTGGTCAGTGCCACTGTCTCCAACCCATATAACACAGCTGGACTCACTACCATCCTGTAGACCTTCCCTTTCACTCTTGCCGATACCCGTCTGTCATAAATTACTCCTAACACTCTTCTCCATGCATTCCACCATGCCTACACTGTCTTTTTTACATCTCTTCTACAATCCCTGTTACTCTGTACTGTTGATCCCATATATTTAAACTCATCCAGCTTCGCCAGCTCTACTTCTTGCATCCTCACCATACCACTGACCTCTCTCTCATTTACACACATGTATGCTGTCTTGTTCCTACTGACCTAGAACATATCTCTAGAACATATCTCCACCTCTCCAGGGTCTCCTCAACCTGCTCCCTACTATCGCTACAGATCACAATGTCATCAGAAAACATCATAGTCCACTGAGATTCCTGTCTAATCTCGTCTGTCAATTTGTCCATCACCACTGCAAATAAGAAAGGGCTCAGAGCTAATCCCTGATGTAATCCCATTCCCACCTTGAATGCATCCATCACTCCTACTGCAGACCTCACCACTGTCACACTTCCCTCATACATATCCTGTACAACTCTTACGTACTTCTCTGCCACTCCCGACTTCATCATACAAAATACCATAGCTCCTCTCAAGGCACACTGTCATATGCTTTCTCTAGGTCCACAAAGACACAATGCAACTTCTTCTGGCCTTCTCTAAACTTCTCCATCAACATCCTCAGAGTAAACATCACATCTGTGGTGCTCTTTCTTGGCATGAAACCATACTGCTGCTCATTGATCATCACCTCATTTTTTAACCTAGCTTCAACTACTCTTTCCCATAACTTCATGCTGTGTCTCATCAATTTTATTCCCCTGTCGTTACTACTGTCCTGCACATCCCCCTTATTCTTAAATATCGGCACCAGTACACTTCTTCTCCACTCCTCAGGCATCCTCTCACTTTCCAAGATTCCATTAAACAATCTGGTTAAAAACTCCACTGCCATCTCTTCTAAACACCTCCATGCTTCCACAGGTATGTCATCTGGACCAACATCCTTTCCATTTTTCATCCTCTTCATAGCTGTCCTTACTTCCTCCTTGTTAATCTGTTGCACTTCCTGATTCACTATCTCCACATCCAACCTCTTCTCTCCCTCATTCTCTTCATTCATCAGCCTCTCAAAGTACTCCTCCCATCTACTCATCACCCTAACCTGCTGCACATCTTTCCCAGCTCGGTCCCTCTGTCTAGCCAATCGGTACAGGTCCTTTTCTCCCTCCTTAGTGTCCACCCTCTCATACAACTCATCATACACCTTTTCTTTAGCCTTCGCCATCTCTCTCTTCATCTTGCGCCTTATCTCCTTATACTCTTGTCTACTTTCAGCATCTCTTATGTTTTGTATTTTTCAAAAACTGTGAAATCCCTAAACATTTACTCTTTGACACTGCAACGGCAGCTATCCTGTAGGACAGAAGCTAAGCAGAACCAAAATATTTAATGAAAAGTTGTGTTTTCAAAAGATGTCTAGACACTAGTAAATTGGATCAAGAATGATCAGATAAAGGGAGATCGTTCAACAGTTTTAGAGCAAGAATAGAGAAACATTGTCCAGTCTTGGCATGTCTGGCAAGAGGAGGGACAGTCAGCGTAAAAGAGACTTCTTGAAGGGAAGTATGGAAAGACCATGATTTGGAGATTTTGAGATGCAGAACTGATCAGACAATTTAAGTCAAGACAAGAGTTTTAAATGGGATCCTTCCAGCAACAGGAAGCCAGTGGACAGACCAAAGCAGAGTAGTAGTAGGTGTGAAATGAGGAACCGACAACACTAGTCAAGCAACAGCATTCTGGAGGAACAGGAGAGGTCTGATAACAGTTGAAGGAAGTCCAGCCGAGAGAGAACCAGAGTTTGAACAAGAAGTTCTGTGGCATACTTAGTGAGGAAGGGTCGATTCCTCTGGATATTATGGAGAAAGAAGTGACAGGAAGGGGAAGATCTATGTTCAGTGGATGAAATCAATGTGTCCAGAGTCACATGAAGATTCTGAACCTTAACTGTGGGCCTTCCCTTGACCTTTGTCAAGGGAAGAGAAAAACAGAGAGTGGTTAATGGTATCAAAAGCAGACATACGGTCAAGGAGGATAAGGACAGAGGAGAGAGGAGCAGCTCAAGCAGATCTAAAAGCATTAGTGACAGAAAGTAGCGCAGTCTCAATAGAGTGACATTTGCATAATCCAAATTGAAGCAAATCTAGTAGATATTTGTCACAGAGAAAAGAAGAGAGTTCTATGTGATCTATGCATTCTAGGGCCATGGACAGAAATGGCAGCACAGAGACAGAATAGGAGTTCTCAACGGCAGAGAGAGTTGAGAGAGGGTTTCTTTAAAATAGGGATTACATGAGACTTCTTGAAATCAGTAGGGAAGTAAGGTATTGAAAAGACAAGAGATCTAGGCAATGAAGAAAGGAAAGATGGATTGTAGAAGATGTGAAGGAATAGGGTCCAAGATACAGGTGGTGGGTCTGTGGTTACACAGCAGGCCAGAATTGTAGGCGTCGTTTACGTTATTGTAGTAGGAAATAGGAGAATGACACAGAGCAGAGTCAGAGTGTGTTTTGGGCTCTTGAACTGTTTTTGGATGTGGGTGATTTTGGAAGAGAAGAGGGAAGCAAATTTATTAGAAGAGAAAGCCAATGGTTTTGGAGGGAGAGACTTTAAGAGAGACTTGAAGGTATAAAAGAGGTGGTGAATATTTCTTTCAGAGGATGTGATTATGTTTTGAAAGAAGGATTTATCAGAAATGCAGAGAAGGAAGACAGGATAGACCAGTACCTATTCAGGAGGGGAAGTAGCTCTATGCTGAGCACAGTTCCCTGCAACCAGCACAGAGAGTGGAAGATAGCCAGGGTTGGACAGGAGCAGGGCAATGGACAGAACAGAAGGAAGGAAAAAAAATAGTGCTTGTTGCAAAGTCTACAGAGAACTGGGCAGAGCAATGTGGATACAGAAGTGTAAGCAAAACAGAAGTAGAAATGATGGTAGGACATACAGTTAGAGATGAAACAATTTGTTGCATTTTGACACCCGGAAGTTATGGTGGAGAAGGGAGGGAAGGTAGAACAGAAAAGGACATGAAAAAGTGGTCTGGGATATGAAAGGGACTGATAGATGGGAAGATAGGAGAGGATAGGTTGTGTATAAAAATGAGAACAAGTTGATGATCTTCCAAATGAGTAGAAGAGAATGGAGGCAGAGAAAAGGAAAAAAGGAGGGTAAGAAAATCAGATGCTCTGTGAGAGGCAAGGTTGAAGTATAATGAGACCTGAGTATAGGGATATAGAAGAGGAAAAAAAAAAGTCAAGTTCATCCAGAAAATTCATATTAACCCGAGGACAACAGATTATGATGAGATACAGGTTATAGTAGAAGATTAATGGAACGGCATGAAATTCAAAAGAAAAAAAGAGAATGTGCTAAGATGATCAGAAGCAATAAATATCCAGTTAGGAGACAACAGAGGAACAGTGCCTCCACCTCGTCTAGAGGCACATGGAGTGTGAGAAAATCTTTAAGAGGAGGAAAGTGCAGCAGTTGTTAAAGAACTGCATGGGCTGATCCCCGTTTCTGTTGGAGCTAGGAAGTCGAGAAAAAGATGGCAGGCATAGGCTGTGATGAAATTAGCCTTGTTTGCAAGCTGAGCAACAGCTCCACAGTGCAACAGAAACTGAAGACCTTGAATAAACTGGTGGAGATATTAGGCTAGAAGGAATAGAGACCCACCAGATAGGGAAGCAGACACAGTAATGAGAAAAAATTGCAGGAAGACATGCTGGGAAAAGAAACGTTGGTACAAAATGAGAACTGCAGACAAGCAGGATATTGAGAACTATCACTTCTTCACCTAAATGACCAATATGCACATGAAAACTTGCATCAAAATTGACAACTTGACAAAGAAGGACTGTTAAATTAATAATACAAACGATTCAAACAAACGAAGAAAGAGCAAAAATGTAAGAAAAGATTCTCTAGGAGGCAAATCAAAATATAACACAGTTGAGTCCATAATCTAAATAACAAAACAAGAAATGAAAGCAAGGGTATAAAACCACAAGAATCAAAAGTGAGTACTTACAAAAGCCAAAATAAGTCATACAACATGTGCAGAACAGACAATGTCTCAGCAATGGTGCGGCAACATTTCAGACCTTATAAAGGCAGAGTGCAGATGCACAGCTGTACCATGAGGAGTTCCTGCCTCCCTTTGGTTCAATATATAGAGCACAAGATATAAAAATCTTAATTGATGTACACTATAGAAACAGTATAATTTGAATAGCAAAATAAAGTATTTGATATTTTTATATAATCTAACAAGTCTCAACTAAAAAGCATCACAAAATAATAACAAAAAATAATCAAAACCAAAGAAAATAAACAGAAAGAAAACAGAGACCAAGTACAGAGCCCTGGCAAAACCAATAACTGCAAGAGTTAATACAAAAATATGAATGAATGGATCACTGAGACATTTAATAAGGAATTGCATGTAATGTGGCACTATATATTGCATCTACTCCTTTATTTACATGGTCTGTACTTTTTCTCATATACTGTTTTCTTCCCATTATGTTTTGTTTTGACACATTTTTCATTTTAAAATAACTTTCTAGTAAATAAGTCTTTTCAGTAATAAAATCACAAGAGGATTTTTTGTACATAAGATGTTGTAATTAAATGTGTATGCTGTATTTGGAATGCAGGAATTACCCAAGGAAGGTTACCTTAAATTTTTAAATATTACATCTCTCACTGTAATTCTTTCTTGCTCTTTCCTGACACCGTATGTTCTATTTTTGACTGTTTCCTAATGTTTTTTTTGGTGAGTAAATTCTCAATTTATAAGCACTCTTATAAGTCATAGGTTAGTGGTTATGCTCTCCTTTATAAGGAATTTTCAATATATTTTGGGATTTTTCATTAAATGTTGAACTTCAAAAGCCTGCTTCTCATTTTGTGGCCTGCTTAGACCAAACTCTGCCATTAATAGCTGGGACTGGAGAGTAGCCTTACCCGAGTAGGCTTGTGAAGATCCCAGACTGCTTTATGGCTCATATTGGAGCTCTCACACCCTTTCTTCCATGTTTATGACCCCTGTACACAAGACCAGCCTACATTCCTAAATTGCTTATTTTTACAATCTCAGAATAATGAGGACATTCTTTTGAACAAACCATTCTAAGAAAGTCTTGTACATTTACAGCTCAGGGCATTTTCTGTGAAACTTGACTCATTTTTTTTAGAAAACAAGTATGCAAATAAGAGACCTGACATATTTCAAAGAATATCAGCATGGTGACTACCATATGAATATTCTGTCCGTCTGTCAGGGTACCCATCAAGCTAAACATGCACTGATAAATGTCATTCACACTGTTGGTGTGGTGGCCTAGCCGTACTTTATTGTATTTATCTCATAATCAAATGGTCCCTTAAGAAATGTAAATCTGTTAAAGTCTGGCTGCCAGCTATTGCTGGGTTTATTTACCCTTCATCTTCCCACGATGCTGTCCACAATATTTTCTGAGAGGTCTGTTACATTCTATCTGTTCAGGATGTGCTTCCTTGTTGGTGCATAGCAATGTCATGAGGCATTTCATTTCTCCCAAATGTAAATTTGCTACTCATATGTTGCACAGAATGAATTAAGAACGTAAATTTTCTCACTCCTAAGAGAGGTCAAATACTTACTGGTATTTTCTACAGAGATTTGTCTATTATAACTTATTAGGTGTTGGTCAGTTGTTGTGATGTAAGATTTTGCATATAAATGTTTTGTATGTCTTTATAATTTAGGCAAAGCAATGTAATTTAGTGTTACTTTGGTGAGAGGCATTCGTGTTTGCCCCCCCCCCCTTTTACGACTAAGTCTGTTTGTAATTTTATGACAGGATTTGGGGAATGTGTCTTAAACCAGTTTGATGAGTATTTCTCTGCTAAAGTCTTTCTACCCCCGCAAATAGACTGTGTACTTTAACATATGGTTTGGGGGGTTGCAGGTGTTAAGGTGTTCTATTTCCCCCATTGGTCTGAGGTATGGCTGTTTGGAATTGGCTTGTCTCAGGTGCCTTTAAGTACCATGATGTCCTATTGGCTGTAGGGTTTGGACAGAACATCTGTAAATGTACGTGCTTAACCTCACATTCTCTCTTGCTAACCTGTGATGATGTAGAAGTATCTTTCTCTTGTTAACAACTGATGAAGACCATCACACTATGAACTGACAAGAAGAGCACAATGAAGAGCACAGCTTCAGCCATATTGAGACAGGCTTGAGGCCCGTTCTGAAGAAAGCTCAGCAACAATAATGCCTTAACTAGAGACATTTTAAGTAACTTAAGTCTGTGTGCCACCTGAGTTACACATCACCATTTTATCAGGTTGTATGGTTTCCAATATTCAAATGTACTTTGCATTTTTTATTATTTATGAATATTATCAGTAATACATTATTTTATGTGTAACTTAACTCCTGCTTGTCTTTTTACTACATCTAATTGCCTGAGGTTATAGATATAGAAGGGAAGGTGGCGATAAGTTATATACAGTGGTAAGTCTGTGAGATTAGGCATTCTAAGGCTACATATTAATAATACAATAGGGGAAAGTAGAGCTATATATATATATATATATATATA
>JANRMT010062854.1:117302678-117408246 GCA_026402145.1 Polypterus bichir lapradei | reverse complement strand
ATTATACGAGGGATATCCAGAAAAAAAGGTTACAACAGCTGTTAAAAATCGAAAAATGAATATATTTCAACCAAATTTACAGGGCACGTTCCAAAATATGTGTTTATTTCTCAACATAATCGCCGTCAACTTCGATGCACTTCTTCAGCCTGGGCACCAGCTTTTTTATACCCTCGTCGAATACGCTCTGCTCCACCTCCGAAAGCCACTTCTCCACTGTCTCCTTCACCTCCTCATCATTGGAAAAACGTTTCCCACCCAAGAATTCTTTCACAATTCTTCCACAAGCTGACGATGGATCTCGGCCGGGGATTCGCGACGCAAAGTGAGGAACTTGATGACCAAACGAATCTCGCATCGGCGGTAAGTGGAGCAAACAGCCTCAGCAGAGGTTGACGAACTCGCTTGCTGTAATGACATTTCACAACTGACTGACGCGGTCCCGGGCTTATTTTGACCGTTAGCACCCCCCTACACGCAGGTATGCCAACCTTCGAAAAAAAAAATTCCCTGCACCCTCCAGGGCACTTGTAACCTTTTTTTCTGGATATCCCTCGTAAAACATCACTCCATAAAGTGTTTATGTTAATTGCCTTGATCAAGCTTCATATGAAGTGGGTGTTACAGTACGAGTTGGGAGTGAGGAACATAGTGAAAAGGATGTGAGGTCTACAAAAATGCCAAGTCTTGAAAACATCAAAATGCCTGCCAAGAGACATAAAACTGAGCAAACTCCCACTTAAAGAGACAATTAAAAAGCAAAGAATCTTAATCAAAGATTCATTTATTAACAAAAAATAAAAAGGGGATCAAAAAGGGCAAAAACGAGTGGCCTAGAAGGCAACCAACAGCAGAAAATTCCTAATACACAATCCATAATTAAAATACAGAAGACACAACAAATCAATATAACCACAAAATCCAAGCAAAATAGTAATACTCCCAAACTCCAAAGCCTCTTCCAGACAGAATATAAATTCAGGGAGGAGATCTGAACAACAGTGACTTCCCAAATCTTGGGGCTCCACACACAAAGCACATGGAAAAAAAACAGCATATAATTACAAACACAGTGGACAATACATAAAGACATGGTAAAAATTCAAAAATAAACAACAATATACCACAAACTCAGGCTGATACTGTCATGACCTTGGGAATACCTTAGTATAAGTACCAACAATAGTAACAAAAAGCCTCACAAGTTGAAGGATCTGTTAACCTTCGGCTTGTAAAAACATAAAAGGCAGATGAAAAATCTTCATAAAAAGTACGGTTATTACACAAAAATGCACTGTAGCACAAGAAAGCTCCGATGAGCATAAAAAGCATAGAAGGAGCGGCCTTCCAGAAAAAGACAATCCAGTGAGGATGAAAAACAATCACAAGAACTCACTAATACCAGCGTATACAATGTCCCACAAAGGACTAGGGGTTTTTTGAGCCTTTACAGGACTAAGAGCAGTCCCTTGACAGTGATGGGCAGGTGGACACTTCTCTTGGAAAAACACCCACAAAATACATGAAACATAATAGAATTTATGTACATCGATAATCAAAAATATTAACATACGTAAAAGGAATCAAAAATGAAGACAAAAAAAGAATTAGATTAGATGAACCCTAGTTGAAACAAAACAGATACATCACAGTGAGTCATTGCTTTTTTGAATTCTGAACCATAACAATTAACATGGCCAATTTATCTTATCCATATTTCTTTAATGTAAACCATTTCTTTTCTAGGCCTTACTTTGCTATTTCTCTGAAATTGGAATACCCCAAGTCCTGACAAAGCATTCCCTTGAAAAAAAAAACAGAGAAACTGTCAGTCATTTGTGAAAGACAGAGAAAAGAAACAATGTGTAAAAATGTAATTGCTGCTAATAGCTGTATCAGTCATTTATTGTCTCTAACAATTAGTTTATGGTGTAGTTTTGGGTTTCTTTTGCCCACTAAATAAAAAAGTCAACGTAATTGCTCGTCTTGCTTCTAGTACTACGTTGCACCAACCAATTTAATGGGTGCAACATCTAATTTTATTTTTATTGTACAGATTGAAATATCTTAAATAAAGAACAAACAAACAATAGGATGTAATTTTATGTTTTTTTCTCTATATAAAGTTACACACTAGCTGGCAGTAATTTGTAAGCAAAAGAAAAATGGAAGACACAGAACATCACAGCATCCTTCCTTTGGATGGATAATGTTACTATGAAAAGTTTAAATGATGTAAAGATCCAAACTTTTCTATGTTTACCACAAACTGCCAAATGTATGAAAGTTTAATAAATATTGTGAAAACTCTGTTATTATTGTGATTATTCTTCTTGTGACAAATAACCGCATATACTTCTCCCTACTAATGGCAACAATTAAATTATACACCAACAATTATTAGACCCAACATAGTTTTATTAATACTATTTGTAACAATGTAAATACAACATTTGCATTCAATGCAAAGTAATTTTTCTGAACATTGCACCTTAAGTGCAGAATTTACAGATTGCTTAACCACAGTATCAGGGTATCTTTTTCAAAGAAACATGAAAATAGATAACTTGGTTTTATGTATGCATTCATATCAGCTGAACATAAAAGGTTAAAAAAAAAAAAAAATCAATAATGAATGTGTGAATAGCTTTCAATTTCCATATTTTACAGTTGTGAAACAGTACTGACAAAGAAAGTTACAAAACTATAAGCTCTTCAAGAACCTTTAGTTACCCAGTATTCCTTAAACTTAACTCTTTTTAATTAAATTTGAAATAAACTAAACAGCTGAAAAGTGTTAAGACTGGATGGCAATAAATTTGTTGAGTAGGAACTGGGTGGTGTTTAAATTTTAAATCCACAAGAACAAACTGTTCAGTTTCCATTTGAAATTTCTCGGAAATCACAACAAAAACTCTTTAGTGATCAGTATGAAAATTGGAATTCAGATATTTTAATTTAAATACAAATGTGTAACCAATCATTTTATTTTATTTAAATACAGAAAATGTGGTGTGTATCTAACTTCATTAATAACCTTACACAAAATTTCGAATATGCACAATTTGCCGGATATTCACCAATACTGAGCAACTATTATTTTATACAAACCAAAAAATATTTACTATATGTGAACTTGGAAAGCCTGGAAATCTTAATTATCCTGACCTTGGAACATTTGACTTATTTTTAGTTGTCTAGTATTTCTTGGTTTAGCAGTAGGTGACAGAGGACTAGAAACGGATGATACTTTCAAATCTGATCGATGTGCTGCAGAAGGTCTTGCACGAATACAACTTGACCTCATTTTAGATCTTGCTTCTAGACTGTTGCCAGGTGGTGACTGAGAAAATAATGTTGGGATTTTATTACGGAGTTGATACTCATTTTCAGAACCTTTCACTCTGACAACTTCTCTCATTTCTTTATTTAATCTCTCCTGCAACTCCAAAGCAAACATCCGATCTTGCTCCTCCTGTTGCTGTTTCCTGAAGAATTCCACCTCCTGTTCTTTCAATTTCTGGACATGTTGGGAACCGATATGGATGTTGGGCTGGTCTTGGAAATTGCATCCAAGTGACTGCAATGGAGTTTTCTTACTACTGAAACTGTTCTCTAATTCTGCATCAATCCAAATCTTTCTTTTTAAAGTATTTCCTAGAGGATACTGGTTATTCAAACTGTGTTCTTCTTGTTCTTTGCTTCTCTGAAAGGGGTAGGTTCTACAGCTAAAATGAACATTAGTACTTCCAGATCCATCTATAGGCATAAAAATGCAACTATTTTTGTCGATGGTTACTCTATTAATTACTTTTGCAAGTTTTCCTAAAATTCCACAGTCATTTTTAATCTGTATGTTTGAAGAAACTGCAGGGTTATCTATCCCTGAAGTTCCTTCACTAGTATTGCCTCCAGAGAAAGTTAAGTCCGATGTAGACTCTTCAAGCATTTCTACAGCTTCTGTTTCAGAGAAATCTTGCATTTCATGAGAGTTTAAAATTGGCATGTTATTTTCCCATAATACACTTCTGATATTAGCCGAAGTATTTACCTAGATAAAAGAAAAAAGTAGATAAATAGTTTAATTTCTCACACAGGTGAAAATAACAAATTTTATCAAAATATTTATAATATGAAGCTTTTAAAAACAAAACATTTGATATTGCAACATATGTATTAAGTACCAGAAAAAGTATGAACATTCAAATATATTTATACACAAGGCACACTGCTTCAAGCTTCTTAAAGTTTGTATTGTTTTGGCAAACCATTTTATAACCAAGAAAATAATTTTATCTTAAATTTCAGAGAGAAAAAAAATATATACATAAAGTAATTTAAATTAGTGGTCTTTTGTATTAGAATATTTATTATACAGTAAAATCTAAATAAAATCAAAATATTTTGCCTCTCTTTCCCCTCTTTCTGGCTAAGCTTCTAAAATGTCATCTTTCTTCACAACATACCAACAGGTAACAAAATGCTGCTGACTGTTTTGGCCAGAAAAAATGTCAAGGAATCAAATTCTTCTGGCACCATCTTACATACCATTTCAAACCATACTATTAATAAATTCTGTTTTGTGGCTTCTACTGTCTAAAATTAACTCCTCATCTATTCAAGAATCACAGTCAGTTTTGATCATTTTGAAAATGATGATGCCCTAGCTGACTCCAGCTTTTGAGTTTCAACAGTTGCTGCAATTTACCAAGATAATACTTTCAATTCTACTTTATATATTGCAAAGCTGTTTTAAAACTCTATCCATTTACTATTAACAATCCTGTATATTTAAAAAATGTTTATGTGACAACAGTGTTCAACCCATATAGATAAATGAAGCGAAGCAGACAACAGTTATCCAAGCAAATGTCATTTCATTAATTTATATCGATGTTTTATTTAACTGCTTTTACTTTACTCGAATCCCGGTTATATGCCAATAGTGCACAACCCCACCATTTAACACTCTAAATGAGTACAGGCAACTTTAAGGATGGCATTGGTTTGCAGAGGTTTATACTAGACTAAGCAAAAATTTGGCAACAACAGACACATAGATGTAACAGCTTTTCTTTTCACAGATAGCGAAGCCTGCCAAAATTCTGTATTAGTACATGCTTGACGAAGAAAAGGACTTTGGTTACAGTGATCTTTGATTACACTGCCAAAGTAACTAGACAAAGAACGGACATCCACATCCCTATCTGTTTCTTTTAACTTAACAATATTGGTCTCAGCTACTTTTCAGACAGCTGCACTGCATTCTGGCCACAGTATACGTCATGTTGGACAATCCGAGATTGATTAATTTCTTGTCTATTCTATGTGTACTGACCATGAAACAGCCAACAACCGTGTCCCTGTATTATCACTATCATTTCAAACATCAATCTGCATGTACAGCATGACAGACTGACAGCACTTTTAACCTAACTGATTAAAATGTTCTCAATGTAAAACTCAGCTACTCAGTTGTTAGTACCTGTAATCTCTAAACTCGCTCTGTCACTGCATGCATGAATGTTCCGTAAGCCATGGAGTGCTGACACATGGGAGCCGACCGATCACCTTGTATTATGCTGCCAGAAAAGTGAGACCATTTTATTCATTAAAAATATGTGGAGTTAACTAATGGAAATGCCTGCATAATTTAAACAGTTAATATTTCCCATATAGTTAATATCACAGTTTCTTTAATGGCCTCGAGTTCTGAGGATGAAATGGCTGTAACCTCTGACTAGCAACAACAATAATAATAATACACATAAAATTATATCAACCAATCTATTTCAACCATATGTTCAAATGATAGTTCAAAAATGTCTTGTGGGAATCTTATGTACTTCTTTTTATATAAACTCAGCAAAAAAAGAAACGTCCCTTTTTCAGGACTGTGTATTTCAACAATAATGTTTTAAAAATCCAAATAACTTTACAGATCTTCATTGTAAATTGTTTAAACAATGTTTTCCATGCATGTTCAATTAACCATAATCAATTAATTAACATGCACCTGTGGAATGGTCGTTAAGACCTTAACAGCTTACAGAAAGTAGGCATTTAAGGTCACAGTTCTAAAAACGCAGGACACTAAAGAGACTTGTCTACCGACTGTGAAAAACACCCAAAGAAAGATGCCCAGGGTCCCTGCTCATCTGCGTGAACGTGCATTAGGCATGCTGCAGGGAGGCATGAGGACTGCTGATGTGGCTAGGGCAATAAATTGCCATGTCCACACTGTGAGACGCCTAAGACAGCGCTACAGGGAGACAGGAAGGACAGCTGATCATCCTCGCAGTGGAAGACCACGTGTAACAACACCTGCACAGGATCGGTACATCCGAATATCACACCTGCGTGACAGGTACAGGATGGCCACAACAACTGCCCGAGTCACACCAGGAACACACAATCCCTCCATCAGTGCTCAGACTGTCCGCAATAGGCTGAGAGAGGCTGGACTGAGGGCTTGCAGGCCTGTTGTAAGGCAGGTCCTTACCAGACATCACCAGCAACAACGCCGCCTATGGGCACAAACCCACCTTTGCTGGACCAGACAGGAGTGGCAAAAAGTGCGTGAGTTTCTGCATGACAGCAATGTCAGTGTTCTGCCATGGCCAGCGAAGAACCCAGATCTCAATCCCATTGAGCACGTCTGGGACCTGTTGGATCGCAGGGTGAGGGCTAGGGCCATTCCCCTAGAAATGTCCAGGAACTTGCAGGTGCCTTGGTGGAAGAGTGGGGTAACATCTCACAGCAAGAACTGACAAATCTGGTCCAGTCCATGAGGAGGAGATGCACTGCAGTACTTCAAGCAGCTGGTGGCCACACCAGATACTGACTGGTACTTTTGATTTTGAGCCTCCCTTCATTCAGGGACACATTGTGAAACATTTTTAGTTTATGTCTTATGGTGTTGACTCTTTTAGTGTTCATACAAATATTTACACATTAAGTCTACTGAAAGTAAAAACAGTTGAAAGTCAGAGGATGTTTCTTTTTTTGCTGAGTATATATCAAACATTTGCAGGTTATGAATTTTAGTATAGAGTTGGCACATGATTTTAATTGTAAACATATTGCACTTGAGCTAATCCAGGTTTACAAGAGAACAGAAACACATTTTTAATAATCCAGTTTCACTTTCCAGGAACCAAGATAGAAAAGGGTCATCATTTAATTGTGCATTGCTAAATGCAATTAAAGAGTATGATGTCTGTAAGGGCAATCCACTTCAATAACATTATGAAAATTCAGGGCATGGAACCACTTCAAATACTGTTAAATCAACCATGCCGACAGAACACAGAAAGACTGGAAAACTAGTGTAGCAAAATTCAGAAAACAATACAGAAAAGGACAAGTCTGAGAAAGACTGATAAGAATGACACACGAATATGTCTCATATATTTGGTTACCTAGTAAAAAAGAAAGGAACTTGAAAGAAACCAACCAAATGGGGAAACTTTGATATATATTCGTTAAACAGCCTGCCACTGTATTCATATTAACATATTTCTTAATTTGGGTTTTCAAGGATATAACATTAACAAAAATATTTCCTACCATTATAATTCCAGGTTACAGAGCAATAAATGCAATTATAAAACTCTTCTTTAAAGTGTAGGATGCAAGCATATACAAGGCTATTCAAAATGAAAAAGTAGATTTCAAAAATGTATTTCAAACAAACTGTATAAAACAGAAACACACTCCGCACATAACTGAAAAGAGGAAAGTTCAAAGTTTAAAGTTTAAAAATACAACTTCAAGAAGATTCGAATGACTTCATTTTCATGCAAGATAGTGGGCCTCCTCATTTCCACTTGGAGCTCCAGCGTTACCTGAATGACACCATTCCAGGACGATGGATTGGAAGAGGTGGACAACAAGATCTTGCTCATCGTCTATGGCCTCCCAGATCTCCAGGCCTTACCCCCTGCAATTTTTATCTATGGAGTGTGGCGGACGGCCGAAAGGACTACCGAAGACCCTGCAAGCAAGCCGGAGTTGGGAGGTAAAAGACAGAGTCTGCTGGGAATTGCATTGATTTACTGTGTTTATGGTGACTGTGGTGCTTGAAAGGCACTGTGAAGAATAAAAAACTTCTTCATGCTTTTATCCTGTCAGCATATCTGTCTGTTGGGTTTAATGGGGGGACAGCAACCCCTGGTGTTCACATCTAGCGTAGTCAGCAGGAATCTGGCCATCAATTTGGTCAGAAAACCTTTATAACGTGAACGCCAACCCAACAGGCAGCACTGCAACACAAGGGAGCCCACTGAAAAACCTCACTGTACAGCAGTCCGTCATGAGGAAGAAGACGATGAGGCAGATTGGCAAAGCGACTAGGAAACCCACATTTGGGATTGTCGGCATCAGTGAAGAGATGGGAAGTGGTCACCGTCTTAAGGGAAACAATCTTTCAGATGATAACGTCCAGGATAAGGTATGTGCCAGGGAGTGACTCGAGAATTTTTATGAGTTAATAAACTTTGTCCCATGCTCGTACCTCACAGATGAAGATGATCCGGAAGAAAGGCAAGGTGCCTGGTACAAACCTGAAGATAAGGAACGCCTCTACAACAGTCAGCCGAGCGACAAGAAGGGTTTCCTGCAGTTTGTCGAAGCAGGACACGTGACCTGCCCAGAAGGATTGTGGGAAGGTCAGTGTCGTCCCGTCTGTGAGGTCGTTGTTTCCCTGATGGATTCAAATTCCTTGAAGGGGAAGGGGAAGGCAAGTGAAGCACCACCTGCCACATACGAAGGTAAAGAGGGATGGGATATGACTGAACAGTATGCCACTAAATTAGAACAGTTGGCCTGTGATGGCACCCCAGCTATTTTTCAAAACTCCAACTCACAAGAGTCTATTCAAGTCCTGATGGCGCATGCACAGGGAAATGGCATTCTTGCTGGCTCACGGCTAGGGGCCAGGGCTTATAAAGGTCCGAACCTGTCACCAGCTGATCAAAATTACGATTTTGATGTACGGGAGCTGGAGAGTTTTGATCCAGCCTGTACAGAACTTTATACAGGTGATATCTTCCATGAAGAAGAATAACGGAGGAGCTGGAAGTGACAGCCGAGACGACGATAAGACAGGTAGAAGAGTACCTGCAGCGACTTGGGCGGGAGCTTCCCCAGTTAGTGAATTCGGCGATACAGGTAAGTCAAGCCGGTACTGTACATGAAACAGTATGTGAAAGGGCCCAGCGATTGGTCAGTAGCGGGTGCTAAGTAACCTCATGTCCTACAACTGAGAGGGAGACCATGACCGATCGCCTGATGGAAGGGTCGGATAAGTCGGAACAGCCGTGAAGTGCTGAAATCCGGGTGGTCCCACCCCCTGAGACATCGGCATCGGTCACACATAAATTGAAAGGGGTACAGACAGTAAAGAGAATCTCTGTTATTCATAGAGAGACCCAGACTGTCAAGAAACTCCAGATAAAAAAGGAGATCCATGGTGAAAAGCTGGGATCTCCTGACACTACAGAGCCTGGAGCTGCGAGCTCACATGCGGATGAAGGATGATCTCCGTGTGGGCGGGGAGATGGTCCACCCTCAGCTGCTAAGGGGGCAGAGCAAGCGTTTCCAACCTGTTTTCAGTCTCATAGGGGGAGACTATCCAGAGGGAGGCAGCTGTGTTATGAATGCCGCCGGCCGGGCCATCTGTGGAGGAATTGTCAATGGAGATATGGGGAGGTGGATAGTCGACAGCCTGTATGCAGTATCTCCTCACAGTTCTCCTGTGCTTGTTTTATAGGACAAAGCCACGGTCCGGCCATTGCACATAGCCCCTCCTGGAGAAGAACAACCCTCGCTGCACAGTGCTCAGCTGAGGGAGGGGCAGTGAGGCGGATGGCTGACACCCAAAGAAGAGAAGGATGGGGGAAGGCAGCTACTGTGTCGACACTGCCTCCCACAAGACACCAGATGGTGAGTTCCCTTCAGCATAGCGGTGCCCCAGATTCCCACAGGGCATCATGGAATCTGTAGTTCAGCATCACAGCCCTGCTGGGTACTGTGGGTGCCACCAGGAGACACTCCAGGAAGATCTGGGGATTTGTATTTCCCATATAGCACGGAAGTACTCCCAAGTTACAGGGTCAGAAGCCCCAAAGTACTTCCGGTCTGGGGGAGGGGGGGACCTCAAGTCCTCCATATGACCCGGAATTGCTGGCAAGTCATAGGGACGGAAGAACGGAAGCACTTCTGGGTCAAGGACTACTGAAGACCCAGCAAGCAAGCCGGAGTTGGGAAGTAGAAGACAGAGCTTGCTGGGAGGTGTGGAGGAGAGAATTGCATTGATTTATTGTTTATTTATTGTGTTTATGGTGGCTGTGCTGCTTGTAAGGCACTGTGAAGAAGGAAAAGATAAGAACTTCTTTGTACTTTTATCCAGTCTCTGCATATTTGTCTGTTGGGTTTAACGGGGTGACAGGAAACCCTGGTGTTCACAGGGGGTACATTAAAGAAAGAGTGTTTGTTTCACCTATGCCCGCTAATCTTCAAGATTTGCAACATCGAATTGGGGAAGCTGTGAATTCAGTAACTAGGGACGAGTTGACTTGTGTGTGGCAAGAAATGGTCTACCATTTTAATGTTTGTCGCACTACACATGGTGCCCATGTTGAGTGCATGCAACCTCAAGGACCATAGGATTAAACTTTGAACTTTCCTCTATCCAGTGATGTGTCTTAAACAGTTTGTTTGAAATAAATTTTTAAAATCTGCTTTTTCATTTTGAGTAGCCCTGTAAAATATGTCTGCATGTACTACATATTACAATACTATAAATTTGAAAATCCATTGTGAAGGAAGAAGGTACAGGCAGACGCAGTGCTCCAATTAAAAAAACAGTATTAAAATTCATTTTTTCAATTAAGACTTCAAAAGAAAGTGATAAACAATTCAAAAATGGTGGGAACAAGACATTTGGGAAAACAAAAAGACGGCACAGACATAACTAACAGACTGCTGATGCCATTTACAGTAAGCTAACTTTGAGCAGCAGCACATGCATTGGTTAGGAGAGGAAGACTTGCTGCTGCACAATCAATACTATGGAAAAGGACTAATAATCAATACGTTTAGCTATATTGATATTTTTCTCACTACAAGTGGTAATAATAGTGTACTAGTGTCCATGTTTGTGATGTTACTAATAAAATCTAATGTTAAGACCTATCAATTTATTATAATAAAATTTTGAAATCTTTTTCACATTTTGAAAATAAACTCTTTTCTATAAGATATTGTAATGTCCATTAAACAAAAAAATTAACTTATACAGTAATCCCTCGCTATATCGCGCTTTGACTTTCGCGGTTTCACTCTATCGCGGATTTTATATGAAAGCATAACTAAATATATAACGCGGATTTTCTGCTGCTTTGCTGCTGCTTCGCGGGTTCTGCGGACAATGTGTCTTTTTACTTCCTGTATATGCTTCCTCAGTTGGTTTGCCCAGTTGATTTCATACAAGGGACGCTATTGGCGGATGGCTGAGAAGCTAACCAATCAGAGCACGCAGTTAAGTTCTCCTGACTGAGAAGCTAACCAATCAGAGCACACAGTTGAGTTCCTGCGTGCTGAATGCAGTGTTAACCAGGAAGTCTCGTCTCGCTCATTCAGCATCAACGTGTTTCGCTGTGTAAAGAGTTGTGCTCTTTAGTGTTTATCTTTGTGCATAGTCAAGCCCTTCATTATGGCTCCAAAACAATCTGCTACTGCTTCAGGGGCCGTGCCCAAGCGCAAGAAGAAGATGTTAACGATTGCCGAAAAGGCAAACGTTTTGGATTTGTTGAAGGCTACGATTCTTTTTATTTAAAAAGTAGGAAAGGAATATAAGATCTACGGCTGCAGTGTCCTTTTAACCAGGGTGCAAAACGAGTTGTAAGTGGATGTAATAAGGCAGTAGTCTGGATGTAATCTGCTTTAGGGATTTGGATTGAAGACTGCCAGAAGAAGAACAACGGCAGTGCTACACAATCGCCTGAAGTGGCTCCTTTACAAGGGCTGTAACGCTCTCCTTTGTTGTGCAGTAAAATTAAACTCATTGTTAACAGACAAGTCATCATGTCATTGTTGGTGAGTAACCATAATTAATTTTCTTCTTACAGTGCTTAGTACATGTACGTACGTTTAGTGTCACTGTACACACATTTACTGTATACTATTTTTCTTGCATTGTACGTTTTTATTGCTGGTGACCTGTCTATCGTAATGGCTGTAACATACGTGATATCGGAGACATTCAATATCTTTAAAATAATATTTAGGTTTTACTGTATATAAACAGTGTGTTTATATACATAATTTCAATGAATCTTACCTAATATCTAAGAGAATACAAAGGGATTATGCTGTATAACTCTGCGGGGAATATTTATAAACAGTGCGGGAGAGTTTATAAGGGCTTAAAATATATAAAAATAACCATACAAGCATATGGTTTCTACTTCGCGGATTTTCACCTATCGCGGTGGGGTCTGGAACGCAACCCCCGCGTTCGAGGAGGGATTACTGTATATGCATAAAACGAAACCAAAAAGGCAAACAAGGTTACCCCTGATATATCTTTATTATAGTAAATGCTAATTTAATTTGTCAACAATCTGCTTAGTATCTTTTCTGATGTTTTTTGGGGTACTGAAATGTGGCAGCACTGCAAAACAGTTTTAAAGCAGTGCCCATAAACCAGTTATTTATGATCATATAAAACTATTATGTCCATCTACTCACATCACAACAGCTGTCATTTGCTGCACTTTCTATAAGGTGTGTCTTATAAATACCAAGGCATTTAATTTGGATTCTGCATCATAACCACAGGTTGAGATCTGTGAATTTTTGTTTACACTTCCAATAACCATTTGCCTTGTGTGGAATTTTTCCATCATTATACCAAACCCTATGGTGAACATGTTCCAGAATTTTCAAAAGAATCATAGGGTCAAATTAATTTTAAGAGCAAGCATTAGAGCTGCTTAATTACACTAACAGGAATTATATGAAGGATAATCTTGTTCTTTTTCCACACAATAATAAATTACATTTTTTGAATAGCCAACATGGGCATACAGTCAAAATTATGAACTGGAAACTAGAAGGTAGTGCATTTGGGGTATTGTATTGGGCCAGGAACACTACAATACAATATTATATTGATGCATAGTTCATCGTAGCAAAGTATCATCTTTTAAAATATTAAATATTCCAATTCCAATCTGCAATATATTTTAACATGTTATTCGCTATTTCACAGAAATTAATGCTGAATTCCCTATAAGGAAAAATGTGTTAAATATTTGAATCAATACATTTAGAGATTCATTTCAATTATCTCAGCACATACAAAACACAAAATGGTACATAGTCTAAACTCAGCAGGACTGGAGAGCCCTAAAGTCTGCAGTACCGCTGTTAATATTTTAAATTAAAAACTTAATGATTAAAATACTGTGTAATTGCTTACATCTTTCTTTAAAACTTGCTGTGTTACCTGGCTCCGCCCAAAAATTTCACAAGACTATGGCTGTCAGCTATAAAGATACTGGTCAAATAGGTGCATCAGAAGTACAGTACGATGTAACAAAGTAAGTGTTTATGTATACAATACTATCAGGGTTGTTTTTTTTTTTTTTTTTTTAAACACAAAAGGCTAATATTATTGGCAGGCAGTGTGCTGTAATGGTGGGTGTATGTAGTTTAAATCCTTCTGCTAACAATGAGAGACCATGAGCAAGTCAATTCACCTGCCTGTGCTCCAACTGGAAAAACAAAAGAACTGTAACAAACTGTATCTCAAATGTCGTAAAATGCCCTTGGATAAAGCCACTATTTAAATAGTAACTAGTAATAATATTATTAGGATAAAGAGCTAGAAGGTTGTGAGAGTGACTTCCCTTAATGTTTTAAGCACCACAACTGAAGAGCACGGGTGGGCGGGATTGAGCCTAGTTTTTAGTGGCCTGACCTGGGGCTTGAGGTTGATGGAGCATAATGAATAACTAAGGTGAGAGTCAGTACTATGAGTATCAGCAGTCAACAGCAAAAACAATGCTTGCTAATTGCTGGGCCCTGCTAAACTTTCTCTTTTCATTTCACAACTTGATCATGTTTCTTTACTTCTGTTCAGGATACCCACCACACCACCATTCATCAGTTGTCCTTCCACCCTACTGGTTAGTGGTGCCTGTGGTGAGGCCCATAAATCATTTCTGAAGGATCTCTCATTTGCATAAAGCACCCTACGTTAGCATAATACCAAAAAAAAAAAAAAAAAAGACAACATTTTGGCTAATTTTCTTTTTTCCTACAACATTACCAAATTTCAATCAAACCCATCAAGACATTTTCAAGATTTCAGTTCATTTACTTTTCTTTTTACCCATAATATCCCCTATATATATTGAAATGTCCTTTTCTACCAGATGTCTACTGATCTAGTGTGTTTATTCTTGTGTAAGTGAGTCAAGCCAGTCAGTCAACTCTGCATTGTACTCTATATATTGATTCTTGGGATTGCTTAAGTATTGTCATTTTCATGTGTAATAAGTTGTTTGTGGAGCTATGCTGACTTTAAATAAAAAATTCCTCCAATAAGGCTCAGGTGTGTGCAAGCATGCTGCTCTCTATTGATGGTTGGGGGTACCTGGCTGATCGCATTTGCACGTGCAAATCCATGCATCAGTAAGAAGGCTTCATTATTGCCTTGGAAGGGACTGGAGGATTACATCTGTGCCTAATATAAAGCCAAATATAAGAGAAGCCTGCATGGTAGGAGGAGGCAGATATGAAAAGGGAAATGGAGGTTAAAGATTGGAAAAGGCAGGAAGAGGAGAGAGGAGACAGGCAGCCAGGAGGAGATCCTCTAGGGAAGAGTGTTGCTGATGCTCAGGAGAAGAACATGGCCACTTCAACTGAGTGGCCAGGTATAGATGGAGTGACCCAGAGCTCACTCCAGCGCAAGTCCAAGGAGAGGCGGCGGGGGAAACATTTCAAGACCCCTGGCCAGAGAAAAAGAAGTTTCTCCTTGTCATTAAACATGCAGAATACAAGCAACTTAACGATCAATGGCCACTAGACTTGGCATTTTTTTTCCTGATCTGACCAACATGTTGAATGAGCTTAATTTACAGCTGCAAGGAAAAAGAGAAAACCATGGTCAATATGATTAGCTCAGTTAATGCTTTCAAACAAAAAATGCAACATCTGTCCTCAAAGCTGCAGCGCCTTGATTTGGGGAACATCCAAAACCTCGCGTCAGAGCTGGAGACACAATGGAAGGCGTGTGCGCAACTTGACAGCATACGCTACAGAGCAGATTGAAAATTGTCTGTCAGACTTTACCTAATGGAAAAAAAGTAATGATTCGAGTGTTGCCCAATGTAGCGGAGTAAGAGCAGCGTTTCTTCTTCACAAATGTACTCAAGTAAAAGTAAAAAGTATGGTGCAGTAAAACTACTCTTAGAAGTACAATTTTTTTTTTTTTAAATGTTACTCAAGTAAATTTAACGGAGTAAATGTAACTCGTTACTACCCACCTCTGATACTCAGTATATACAGTATATATAGCATTTTTAATAAAGGCAGATCATTTTGACCTGGTCATTTTAAAAGTAGCTTGCAAGCCGAAAAAGTGTGGGAACCCCTGCTATAGATGCTACAAGGAAGAGTGAAGCTGACCCAGACAATCACATTATGATATACATGAAGATCACTTAATGTGATATTTTCACTAGAAATTATTAAACTTTCATACACCAGCAAAATATATTTAGCACTACTGTGTTCTGAAATATGACTGAAAGGTTCATTTTAATTAACTATTGGTGGGGAGAGATCCTGTGATTCTTTGTATCCCCTTGCCATTTTTTGAAATTAGAATCCTTTTCTTTTGCTTGTAGTGTTCGTTTTTTCAACCAAATATTACTTTTTTCTTGTCAGGCAGAGAGCAAACCATACACTTGATTTTAACCTGACAATTGCAGGTTTCAAATCAAGCTACAGGGTGTCCCACTCGGGAGTACAACTTTAAAAATGTGAATTACTCTGCAACACATGCATGTATCATCATGCAACAAGGTTCAAAATATTCCTTATTTAATGAGGAATTGATTCTGTGCCATAAAGAGGCGGGCACTATAGCGGGCGCCGCTACGGCGGCCCCGGATGTGGCAGCGGCCGGGCTGCACCAGCCAAGCGCAGACGGCCGTCTAGCCCCAGACACCAACCCTGCAGAGTGTCGAAAGCAAGCATGCAATACTTGTCCATATTTGACAAATTTGTGAAACAACTGGACGACTACGAACTTCAAGAAGGTTACTTCCAACAGGATGGGGCAATGTGCCATACCTCTCATGCCAGTATGGAAGAGATCCGATCGTTTTTTGGAGACAGGGTGATCTCGAAAGGGTTGTAGCCACCTCGATTGTCCGATTTAACTCCCCCAGATTTTTTTCTATGGGGATATTTAAAGGACAAGGTTTATGCAAGCAAACCCAGGACCATCGAACAACTGAAAGCACACATCGAGCGTGAAATTGCTGCCATCGACAGTGACATGTAGCAGAGGATATTCTCAAATATGGAGCGTCGCGTTTCCTTGTGCGCGGACGATGGGGGAGGACATTTTCAGCACCTTTTGTAATGTGGACTTGTTTTCCACTAAATACAGGTAATGTTCAGTTCTTACAGCTCGCCTTTACATTCACGCGTTCTTGAGTAATTCGCATTTTTAAAGTTGTACTCCCGAGTGGGACACCCTGTATAATATAGTGAAAACCAAAATAAACCCAATACTTGACTTAAGTGTGCATAGATTATTTGGTATAGGAATCTTTCCAGCAGAAGGATAGCAGCAGGATTGCAGTATGCTTCCACATTCCTAAAAAAGATTCCCTGCAAATAGTAGTACTGCCTCACTGAAACCTTACCATTAAGAAAAAAAACAAACAAAATAAAATAAATGCTGATAGTTTCTTCAATTCATCAAATGTTCCCCTAATTTCAAGTATGGAATATGACTACATAACACTCCACAGATAATGTGGGGTCTTCAACAAACCATGTTTTAAATAGCCTTATCTAAACATGTCATCTGCGCTTTACAAAGGTGGTACATAGATTTATGCTGTCTACTGTAAGTTTGTACTAGCCATCTTCATTCCAAAACAGCAGCCTATTTTTAAATTAGTATAATTGGAAAATTATAATCCAATTATACAAATTTTAGCTATATTTTCCAATAAATGTTTGATAATTTACCTTCTTTACAGACTTCTTTGCACTTCTGCTGGTCTCTGGATGCACTGCAGAACTTGAAGAAAGCAACGGCAATGGAGATAAGTACCTACAAATTAGAAAAGCTATGTTTAAATTAGGCTGAAATCAAACTGTTAAGCACATTTGTCGAGTTGCAAAATGAATGACAATTATGATACAAAATTGACTACAGTGAGTAAGTAAATATATATATAGTAAATATACAGATTCACTAGTAATAACATTTAACAGCAGATACTAAACATAATTTACTAGCTGAATTCTGAAGTACTCTGTAGCTCTAGCAAATTAAATCCAAAAATTAACTCGAGCATAAGGTTGTTAAATGAAGAAACTTACTTTTCAATATGTCCAGATTTCTTTTTCTTTTTTCCAGTTGAGTATGATCTTGCACTATCCTGTCTTGAAGACACAGAGCTTATATGCTAAATAAAAACAAATTAATAAAAAATGATTATTTTAGAAATATGTATCCCTCATTTTCATAGCACAAAAATAACAAATTAAAAGATCCATAATATTTAAAGCCTAAAAAATTAATATTAAACCACAAACATTAATACACACAAATGTTCCTGACTGATTAAGTGACTAACTGACAAGAAATTCTTGGCTATTTGCATAGAACGTAAGACAAAAACTGTTTTCATTAACAGATCAATCTCTTTAAACTTGTACAGTTACTAGCATGCAAAACTATACAAATAAAATGAATGACCTTTAGGCAAAGAAATATGGTAATCTGTACTGTTCAACGTCAAAACACAAGACATTTTCAGAATACATACCTAATATTTAATGTTGATAATTTTTTTTTCAGATAAATCATTTTAACAGCATTTCTTCAAATTAAGAAACTTTATCAGTACAGTATATATCCACTCACATAATGAGACCGCATCTTACAGGACTCTTACTATAAAATAAGTCTAAGTAAAACTGCATATTTACTTTCACTATTCATAATTAACTTTTTAAAAGGATAATTTTAAGTTCAAACACAAAATTTTAAACAATGTATACATGGAATGAAGCTGATATAGTCTAAAGCTGCTCTTCAATGTCTGTGTTTTGGAGTTCACATTATCAACCATCCATTTCACTGCACTTGCCCAAACAATTCTATACTCAATTCAATTCTACTCTTGCTTACAAATTTCTTCGCTCGTTCAGAAAATGCTACAGCCATGGTTTAATTCCAGATTTCTATCATGTATGGGTAAGGATTACCAACAAAGCTTTTTCTCCCACTTCTTTTGTGGAACTGCAATTCTTTGTTATCTTATGAATAAAGTAATAAAAACTGATGATAAAAGAACTGAAAGAATGATTTATAATAACGGTTCTCCATGACTAAACTACAAGATGTATGCTATATTGCAGATCTAGTGTACAATACAGAAGATGAATATATATTTTTTAAACATATACATAAGCATATTTACTTATACACAAATATATAGCTTATATATGTAAATACCTGAAATCCAAATATTAGAACATTAGAAAAATTTAGAAAAGAACAGACAATTTACCCCAAAAAAGCTCTGCAGTCCTATTCACTTAATTCCCCTAAAACAACTTCAAGTCTAGTTTTGAAGTCCTACTTGTCCACCACACTACTTGGTAAATTATCCCATGGGTTGTGATGTTTGTGCAAAATATATGCTCAACAAGTTTCCAGCTGTGTCCTATGTTCTTGTTGAATTATTTTTAAAATAACATTCTCAATCCATAGAACTAACTTCCTTCATTATTGTAAACACTTCAGTTATGACATCCCAGTCTCCTTTTGCTTAAACTGAAAAAGAACAGCTCTTCCCTACAGCCCTGGAATCAGCCCAGTCACTTTTCTCTGGACTTTTTCTTGCACTGCTATGTCTTTTTTTTTAGCCTGGAGACCAAAACTGTACGCAATTCCCCTTATGAGGCCTCATGAGTGTGTTATA
Source organism: Polypterus bichir lapradei (assembly GCA_026402145.1). NCBI lineage: Eukaryota > Metazoa > Chordata > Cladistia > Polypteriformes > Polypteridae > Polypterus > Polypterus bichir. The sequence continues at coordinate 117,388,999 of JANRMT010062854.1, read as the reverse complement.
AAACTTTTGCATAACCTCCTTTGACTTGTACTTTAAATTGTTTGGAAATTGAAAGTGACAAGTCCACAATGATTCCTAAACTCTTCTCATAAGGTGTCCTTTCAAATTTCAGACTTCATAGTGTGTATTCAGATCCAATGTTTATTTCCTACATGTAATACTTTAAAATTATATAAATTAAATTCATCTGCCACGAATCTACAGATGATAGATATTCTGACAATACATCTACAAACTTAACCAGCTTGTTATTTATATTCCTATCCAAATCATCTACATATATTAAAATAGCAGCAGCTGCAGCATTGACCCTAAGGGACACCATTCTTAACCCAATTCTGCTAAGGTTCCTCGTACCACAACTATCTGCTTCCTGTGTTTTAGTTAATTCTGCACCAATCTAGACACTGCAACCTGAACTCTCACTTCTTGTGGTTTGATGCCTAACTTTTCACATGGTATCTTATCATACGTTATCTGAAAGTCAAGATAAAAATCATATGCACTACTCTGCTCATATCCTTTAGTTGCTATCTCATAGAAAATATTTACCTGTGATGAAAATTGAACTTACTGGCCTATAGTTACTAGGATCTAAAGAATCACCCTTTCTATCCATCCATCAATCAATCCTCTTCCGCTTATCTGATGTTGGGTCGCGGGGGAAGCAGCTTGAGCAGAGATGCCCAGACTTCCCTCTCCCCGGCCACTTCTTCCAGCTCTTCCGGGGAATCCCAAGGCGTTCCCAGGCCAGCCAGGAGACATAGTCCCTCCAACGTGTGCTGGGTCTTCCCTGGGGCCTCCTCCCGGTTGGATGTGCCCGGAACACCTCGCCAGGGAGGCGTCCAGGAGGCATCCTGAGCAGATGCCTGAGCCACCTCATCTGACTCCTCTCGATGCGGAGGAGCAGCGGCTCTACTCTGATACCCTCTTGGATGACTGAACTTCTCACCCTATCTTTAAGGGAAAGCCCAGACACCCTGTGGAGGAAACTCATTTCAGCCGCTTGTATTCACGATCTCGTTCTTTCAGTCACTGCCCATAGCTCATGACCATAGGTGAGGGTAGGAACGTAGATCGACTGGTAAATTGAGAGCTTTGCTTTATGGCTCAGCTCCTTTTTCACCACGACAGACCGATGCAGAGCCCGCATCACTGTGGACGCGGCACCGATCCGCCTGTCAATCTCACGCTCCAGTCTTCCCTCGCTCGTGAACAAGACCCTTTCTATATAATGTGAAAATATTTTGCCACATTACAGTCCTTCTGAGCTTCCACGGTGCCATCCAAAAAATTTGTCAAAGGTTCATATATGTATTCACAAAACTCCTTAGGCACTCGAGTATAAATACCACCTGGTCCTGGTGATTTGTTTGATTTCAGTCTATTTAATCAAAGCACTAATTCTTTATCTACAATTTCCAAATCACTCAGTGCTTTCTTACTAGTTCCCATTAACAACTTTAGAGCACTTTCTATTTCACAGTCTCTATATTTTAATTTCCCTTTACTATTTCTTATACACTTCACTGCCTCCCTGTCTGTTTTTTGTTTTTTTTATTACTAAAATACTGAAATAATATCTTTAGGTCATCTGTTGCCTTATCTGCAATAATACTGCTTAACTTATTGCTTAAAACCAATACTAAAAATACCACAATATCAGTAGTTACATGAATTAAGAAATACCAAAATTATTCAGGTTATTTTCAATTACACAAACTCTATAAAGCTGCTTTTGTAGCCACATACAATATATTTCAAATCAATCACTTTGTTTGCTCTCTGGCATTTGCTATTGTGAGACTTGTGCTTGCTTATGAGAAAACAACACCTGGTTAAAAGAACTTACTGAAGAGTAAAAACTAATGGAAATGTCTGGTTATTTTAATTACTAATTTCTTTCATTTAATTTATTTTGATTAATAATTTAATTTTCAATATTACTACCACCTTTTTTGACTTTATAAAATTCTACAAGTAACTTTACAAAATCAAACTTGTCAACTGAAGGTCAATCCATTATTTCAGAACCCTTATAAAACAGATTTTGTTTTGTTTTTGTTTTCAAGCTCCTTCACATATATAAACCATACTTAATTGCTGGTTATCCCTTGTGGACTAGTGCAGAATTTGTCACTGAACCAGACTGCCTATAACTGAAGACTGCATCCCATTTTTTCTCATACCATTCACGTATGTGTTGTATGTGCTTTCACTATATTTGTCGTATTTGATTTTTCACTCAAATAAACACTTCTTTGGCGCTCAAAGTCCAAACAACAATTCAAACTTGTTTGTGGATATCTTTTCAGAAATGAAGTACAGCGTTTTAGAAGCTCAGATAACTGTCTCAGTGATTATGAAAATGGATTGATGGATGACAGATAATTGTAGCCATGTCAATTGCATTCAGAGAATAACTGTGAACCCTCTATTGTTTTATCAAAGCCACATGTGGTGCTGTATTAACACTAAAATCCTTGAAACCTATGGAAAAAAAGTCATAATCCCAGGCCACCTTACATTCCTTCGCACCTCCTCATCAGTGTCTTTGTTTTGCAAATGTGTCAATCAGCACAAGAAGTCTGCTATACCACTTTAGTTAAATACTAGAAAAAAAACCCACTTGTTTTGTTGTATTGGTGTCTTTCGTGAAAGTGTTTATTTGATATATGGACTTCAGTCTTCATATATTATACACCTCACGTCAGTATTTTGCAAATTATTAGTAGAACAGAAAAAAGATTGTTGTAGTTATGTACTCAACATTTCTTGCCTTGCATTTCCTGTCATCCTATGCTGACACAGATCATTTTAGATTGGAACACACAAGAAATGTATGCATTCCAAATAATGATGTGTTATTTACCCTATACAATTCAAGGCACCTCACACCGAGATAAACAGACATGAGCTGGGAGAATTTTGTATACGATTAAAGCTGCGTCGGTGGGGGATGGGATAGCAGGCTGCCTGTTGCTGATCGACAAATTTGCAAAACAAAAGACACTGATGAGGAGGTGCGAGACAATTAAGGTGAGCATTATGAGTTTTTTCATAGGCTTCAGGGATTCTACTGTTAAAAAGTGATTCACATCATGTCTAGCTCCTTCACTCAAAAGCATGATACAACAAGTTAAGCAGAGTGCAACACTGCAGTGACTGGTCACATCATCTTGCTCTCAAGGTATGCACAACATATATTTTATTTCTAAACTAATGCTATAATGGAATATATATTTTTAATTAGCACTTTTCAGTACATTTCCTGCAATCTCTTGCTCCTTGCATTAAAATTATGAGATTTAACAATTTTCTGTTCACTTGTTAAATAATTTATGCCAAAAAACGCCCCCAATTGATATTACAAAAAAAAGGTAAGTTTTTTAATGTAAAAATAGTTAGAAAACCACGTGGAAGAAACATAAATTCAAAAAAAAAAAAACTTACTAGTTCCTCACTAAGTAGATAGGCTAGCTTTTCGTCATTTTTTAACTGCAACTCTTCCTCAATGCACCTTTCCTCCCTTCTGCGTTCCTCTTCCTCTGCCAGTAGTTTCTGAATGTATTCTTCACTTGCTTGTCGCTCTTTTTCTTCCAGTGCTTGTTTTTCTTCTTCTAGCTATATTTATTAATATTCATATTAAGCAAAATACTTGTACAAACATAAACCAGTTAAAAAGCAACAGTTTCAACAATAAGTAAAAAAATAAAATAATGTAATTAAATGCATCTTTATCAATACAACGTGGGACTTCGGTCTTTTTAAATTTTTTAATCTTAAGGGTTCCCACTTGTTCCAATTACTGGATGTTGATAAACTTTTGTAATCTCATACAGGGCTCCACCCTAAATCAATGAGATTATAACAGTGCAGATCATGTTATAGTTTTAAAATTGCACTTACTTTTGAAGTTTAATGTCCCTTCAGTTCTTCAGCATCAAAATCATGAAAACAAGCATCACATTTTTAGATGATTTACTGTGTCAATGTGCTCTTTTAAAGTACATTAAATTAGAAGCATTAAAGCAAAAAAAAATAAAACATCAAAAGGTGTCAACACAGGAATTAAAGCTGTTTCAGATGATAAAATTAAATGACTGGGCATGAAAATTCTCTGACATACAGGATGTAGCCATCTGCAGTGTCCATTTCAGCTTGCTGTTTGAAAATGAAAACTTCCAGCCACAAAGATAAATTCCGTAAAGTGCACAACACATTGTTGTATTAAATGTCCAATAAAGTGAACTTAAATAAAATGAACAATGAATCAAGCACCAACTTAACATGGATTTAGCATATCTTGTGTCCGATACCTCCATGATCAGTTGTGGAGTTTTACAATTATTAACTGGAAGAACCAGGAAAGAAAATGGAAGACTGAAAAACTCTTGTTTAGTTTATTTTAAGACTGTGTTAGCAAGGTTATTATAGTTTTGCCTTTTTATTAGGGCTGGGAATTGCAATTAATCACACCTAAAATTAAAACAGGCAATCATAAAAAAAACACAAATCATGAAGTAAATATACACAGAATCACAAAATTAATGTAGAATCAAGACAAAGTTAAAAATTAAATTGCATAGTTTAAATTTAAACAATGACCTGAAACCTGACATTTTAACAAAATACTACTTGAGCAAGTACAACCTAAATGTGAATGCCTTAAATCGTCAAAATGACAACAGAGCTTGAATGAAATACTAAAGACTGACTTAATTGAAATAAGCATCTCTTAATTGGGCATAAATTAAAACTGGTGTTTAAAACTCTTCAAATGCCATCCTCAATTGTTCATCACCATCAATGACTGTGTAATTATACCCTAAACAAGTGTTTTTCAACTGGTGCACAACGAGAGATACCATGGAGTGCTATACAGGACTGCCTGTATGAGCGGGCAAAGGGAAGACGCAGCTGGAAAAATGCATCCAAAGAACTCAATAAAACCTGTGTTTGTGAATGTCAACCTCCAAGCTGTATTTTTTTTGGCTAGCATCACTGATAGTCCCAGCCCTTCAGATAATTTAGCAAGTGTATAGATGTCATGATTATGTGTTTGGTAAAATTATGGTGTGCCTTGGGATTTTACGAGTTACAAAAAGTGTGCCACCACAGAGAAACAGTTAGAAAATGCTGCTCTACCTACACCATTGGTCCTAAAATTCTTGCTTAGAAACTGACACAGTGCATTCCTTGGGTGGTTAAGTTCTTTGCATAAATTAGCAAAGATGCTGCAAACTGGAATAATGGGTTGGGATAATCATTACACTAATAGATGTATAAGTAATACTTTAGGTTCACACTTTTTTTTGTATTATTGTTTCGTAATGATTTAGTTATACATCTTTCTGTTCTCCAGTGGTCATTCTGTTTCAAAATCCAGATGACAACTGTCCAAAAGCAACAAATGCAGGTGCAACAGAGGTACACACAAAATCAGCTGTGCACTTTCAAAAGGCTAAGGATGGCTTTCTGGATTTAAGCTACAGTAATTATTTCATTAGCTAAGATCCTACATTTCTGAAGGACTATGGTGTTTGCGGAGACTGTTACAAGCTATGCAGCGTCATGTTATTGTGAATAAGTCAATAAAAATAATTCTGCTGTATTTACTGCCGTTTGACGCTAAGTATTGGCCAGTGCACAAGGTTGGTTTACCTAAAATTAATATCAGTATCATTTTAGTCTCCATAATGCAATATTTCTGTATTTTACAAGTCTATTTTTGCATATCACTTCCAAAATTAGTCTTTTCATAATTTTGAATGTCAAGTTTGTGTCATCATTAGTAAAACTGATGTTCTTTTGTTTCTTAAAAACACACCTACTGAACAGATTTTAAGGCAGAATTTTTTTTCTGATTTACAGTTACACCAGACACAGATTTTGAAACACTTCTCCAGCATCATAAAACATCATCCTGATCTATATTCTTTTATTTCTTAAAAACACACCTACTGAACTGATTTTAAGGCAGAATTTTTTTTCTGATTTACAGTTGCACTACTCAGATTTTGAAACACTTCTCCAGCATCATAAAACACCATCCCAATCCATTCTGATTGATGTGAATCTAAGTACTGACTTATAATACAACTGCTAAGTAACCATCTCAGCACTTTTGACTAAAGTTTGCCCTAGCAAAGTTGTCCCAGACCATGAAAACTCAGTTTCAGAACAGCCATATAATAAGCAGATTCAAAAAGTTGTACTCAATGAATTATAAGACTAAAGTAATGCACGTGTGACAATTTCTTCCCACAATGCTCCACTCTTTACAAATGACAAAATCCAAATGTGGGTACCTCAACATCTGGCATGCTTATTTTATTTCTCTTATAAAATAGCCAAAAGAGGCCAGCTGCATTAGAAGGCAAGCGGGGGTTGGGGTGGGGTGGATTGTTTTTATTCTAATCTCTGGCTGGTCAAATGGTTCATCATTACCAAGAAGCACTACGTGCTAATATCTCATACTCATTCATATTGGACAACAAATAAACTCAAACCTATGCAAAGCTTGTGTTCCTGAAAAGAAACACAGACACCTAAATAAACCAAAAATCAAGTCAACATTCAAACTAATCTGCATGTCTTTATAAAATATTAGTTGTGGACCACCAAAGACTTTCAATTAATCATCATTAAAGTGCATTTTATATGGTGTAAATTCATAAATTGAATGTTAGTTGTTCCTGAAGTCAAGTCTCAAATTATGAAGCAACAACTCTAACAAATGCATCCCCATTCAAACTATTAGAAATGATGCTATCTATAAATTGTCTTTGGAGGAAAAAAAACTATAGTAAATCAAATCTTAAACTTACCATGGTGAAAAAACTATTATAGTTGATTAAAAGGATACTAAGGGGGTTGGTCTGGCTCTCTGAAGAACAGACAAATGTTTACATGAAAAGCCAGATTCTGCTATAACATCTAACAGATATTATTCTAATAAAGTAAAATAAAATTCTCAACCTTGTGTCTTAGGATTAATTATAGTATACACAAAAGCATAATTTGTATACCATAGACTAATGAATTAAAAATATACCAGTTACCTTTCTCATCTGCTCCTCGTATTCCTTTCTCAGCTCTCCAGGAATGCTCAGTCGGGGAGGAGGGCACAGATCGGTTTCTGGAATCAAGTCATTAGAGCTCACATTACACAGGAAGATATTGCCAGGAAAATATAGCATACATGTACTATCAGTAAATAAGTTCATGAATAATGTGATTTAGAAGCCTATTGCTTTTCTTACTCTTTCAGTAACTCAGATTGTGACTCTAACCCTAAATCAAGATTTTATTATGTAAGACAAGACAAAACATAAAACAATTCCAGTATACAATATGTAGCTCTGGTAAATGTAATTCCTTCAGCCACATGTGAACTTCCATAGTCACAGGCATAGAAAGCAGAAATTCATAGTTAACTATAAACAATATTTTTTCATGTTTAAGTGGCAACAGAGAAAACCAATTTAAGTAAAGCCAACTTTTACCAAAACACTGGATAAATACAGTGGAACCTCGGTTCACGAACGTCTCGGTACACATACAACTCGGTTTACGACCAAAATGTTTGCCAAACTTTTGCCTCGGTTCACGACCACACACTCGGTATACGAACAAGCCAGTTTCCCTTTCGGTTTGTGCGTGCCGATGATTTCCGCACGTGTTGCATTGTTCTCGGTCAGATTTGCGTGCTTTCGCTATGAACTCTTTGGGCTTTATTTCATTTCCCTTCCGGTTTGTACGTGCCGATTACTGTATTTAAGCATGTGTTCAGCAAACTCTTGCAATGTTAGTTTTCTCTGTTGTTCAAGGTTTTCTCAGTGTTATTCAATGTTTTTACATTTAGTTTACTATTACGATGTGCATTCTATGGTATAATTAACTACATTTGTGCTTTAAAATCTTTAAAAAAAATATATTTACATACAGTTCGTATGGTCTGGAACAGACTCTTTGTATTTACATACAATCCTATGGGGGAAATTGTTTCGGTTCACAACCAAATCGGTTTACAACCAGAGTTTTGGAACGAATTATGGTGGTGAATCGAGGTTGCACTGTACGCTATTGAAAATCAAACTCAGTCGGCACACATGCAGAGCTAAGAACTGTACGTTGTACCATTGCTGCAGTCCATGATAAGACAAAATGAAAAAGAAAAACCTTTCCCAGTCTTGTAAATTTACAAGTATTGACTGACTAAATCTTGTATTGGCATAGGCAGGAGGTACTGTGTTTTACCAATTGCTACAAGTATAGATTTGACCATGACTTTTAAAGACACTACAGCTTCATGATTTAGGAACAGTATCCACAATACTCCTAAACTGGTAAGAAGGTTTGAAAAAGGATAGTAGAAAATCAAGCAAGTTTCAGATGTTTTTGTGATCGCATTCCTTGATTACTTTAACTCAACACAGTAGTAAGCAAAATATACAATATGACATATTTTGACAACCTGCCCAAATGAAGTATGCAGAAGAGTACTATGTTCTTATTTTTAATCAGTAGTACTGTTAAAAAAAATTTTTAGGAAGTAGTATACATTTTGGCTAATTACTGTGTATGTTGTACAGTCGTAGCCAAAGGTTTTGAGAATGACACAAATACTGGTTTTCACATAGTTTGCTGCTTCAATGATTTTAGATCTTTTGGTCACATGTTTCTATGGTATACTGAACTATAATTACCAACATTTCATAAGTTTCAAAGGCTTTTATTTACAACTACATTAAGTTTATGCAAAGAGTCAATATTTGCAGTGTTGGACCTTCTTTTTCAAGACCTCTGCAATTCGCCCTAGCATGCTGTCAATCAACTTCTGGGCCAAATCCTGACTGATGGCAGCCCATTCTTGCATAATCAATACTTGGAATTTGCCCACCCACATCTTGAGGATTGACCACAAGTTCTCAATGGGATTAATGTCTGGGGACTTTCCCGGCCATGGACCCAAAATTTTGATGTTTTGTTCACTTTTGCCTTATGGCATGGTTCTCCATCACGCTGGAAAAGGCAAGGATGATCACCAAACCGTTCTTTTCTTGGATGGTTGGGAGAAGTTCCTCTCAGAGGATGTTTTGGTACCATTCTTTATTCATGGCTGTGTTCTTAGGCAAAACTGTAAGTGAGCCCACTCCCTTGGCTGAGAAGCAACCATAATATTTTTATGGATTATGAACAAACTACTTTAAATAAAGTGGAAAATCCCTTAATGTCAATGGTGGATCAAAACAGACAAAAGACAAGGTATGGTAACATTTTTATAAAAGCTGTAAAAATTATGAAATATATAATTTTTTTAATTGTTCATCATTTTGGGGAAGTACATTGTGAACAGATTAAATTTAGGGTGCTTTGATTTCCAATGTAAAACAAAAGACACTTTCGGGGTTACAGCAATTAAAATTAAATGTACAACACTGCTAATATCTGCATATACAGTGTATGCAAAAGTCTATTTCCAGGACCATATGGACTTCAGGGATCTGACGTTAATGTGCTAGGCTGAAACATGTTTCAGTTTTAAACATGTAATGCATACTAGCTTATACATTACTTGAAAACAATTTAAAGTATGATGTATTATCAACTTTCAAAAACAAATTAACATAACAGTAATGTACTTCTAGTACCGGTCTTCTCAGACAAGAAACATTAACACTACTGTGGTGATAGTTTAAGAAATATGACTATTCATACCAAAGCATATTTTTCCTTTGATCCAGCTCATGTTCTTGCATAAATACTTAGAATTTATACCTAGAATTTACTAGCTCTATGCAATTTTAAATATGTGAAAACAGGTTCTGGTTCCATATGACACAGAATATGCACATTAAGTGAATGGAATGATAGGGACATAACATTAATAATATAATGTTAAAAGTATTTTGTCAACTATTTCTGCATAATAAAATCACTTTCATGCACAAAAAGAGACTGCTTGGCAAAACTGACAATGAGATCTGACAGATCACCTCTCTAATTTCTTTGTGGTAGAAACATTTACAGAACAAGGAGACTTTAAAAAAAATTAAACAAGCCTTATAATAAAAGCTGGGAGCAAATAAAACATATTAACCAGCTTTTGAATAAATCACTAAAAAAAATGCAGCCACTTTTGACATACTATATGAGTGGAGTTGGACACAAAATTAAAATTTTCACCTCTCCTTATTTTTTATAAATAATGGGTTATTAACTGCTTGAACCAGGCTTGCTGTAATCAATTAGAATTTGTTGTAAAAAAGTTAATCATAGGTTCTAGGAATTAATTAAAACTTACTTTCATCTTCTTCTTCTTCCGGGTCTAGACCAGCCATTCTACGCTGACACTGAACAGGAAACTCTTCTTGAATTCTTTTCCACAAGTCTTCGTTTACTAGAGTATTGTTGCGACTATGACACCTAGTCCATGTGGAAACTCTTTTCCTACAAAGTGGGCAACACAGGTTGGTTTTGTCGATGGCCTCCAGAAAGCATGGTTTACAAAAGGTATGACTACAAGGCAAGGTCACTGGCTCCAAAAAAATCTCCAGGCACACTGGGCAACTCAATTCTTGTGGCATCTCTCTTTTCACCAATACTTGTGGCATCTTGCACTTTAACAAAAATCAACCTACAAATGTGTGCAAAAACATAATATTAAAATTCCATATTAAAACCAACACTGATCAAAATTTTTAAAAGATTCCAACGCATAACATCAGCTATACTGTAAAATGTATGTGTAAACTTAAAACATTTAAAAACATTGAGACGGGGCCAAAAGTAACTATGATAAAAATTTAGGAAAACACATCTGGACAACAATTCTAAATTAACATTTTTTACACAAAAAACCTTCTTAATTCTTAATCAGTCTAACTCCAGGAATGTCTCACCGTCTCAAGGCAGTTTAATTTGCTATTAAACTATTTATAAAAGTGGTCCAGTTTTGTTTATTGATTGTTTTAAGCTTCAAAAAGTTTATTTTGAATTAAACCATTGCTTCAAACCCTTGGTAAACCACGTTGACTGATGTTTTATTATAAATACTTTTATATTATATAGTCATACATCAAGCCTACAACATATTTTTATAGCAAGTTTTTGTTCTAAAAAAGTCAATTTTGTTGTTGTCAGTGGACTACATTAAATCATATTATTCATATCTGTCCTTTCACATAAAGAAATTAGCAAGGGTTTAAGTTTTGTCTATGAATTTAGGATGTTCATAGCCATTGGAGATTTCAGTGCATGGAAATCTATTCACTACCCAAGATTTTCCTCAGTTTATTTCACTGGCTCTAAGGTCTCAGCCATTGTTTTTTCAACTTGGCAACACATTGATGAGCATCTGTTTAGAATTAAAATCGATCTGTTCTTAATTTTTTCTCTTTGTAAAAACTTGATTGCTTTGTATGGATTGTAATAAAATTAATAAAAAATAAAAAAAAGAATTAAAATCGCTATTTAAACTGTAAAGAAATATAAAGAAATCAATGTACTTTATGGGTTGGTTGAGGAAACCCCCATTTTCTTTTTCCATATATTTAGTTTTTCCTAAGAAAACTAAAAGATCTTTTGAAATGTCTGCATTTTAACTGGTCACAGTGGCAAACAAGTGATCCAACTGAACATAAAAAGTGGGATCTAAACGCTAAGTCATGACAAATGAATATATTCCGATAAAATGAAAAGGGGCGGTCATAAAAGTCTAGTGAATATGGAAACAATTAAAATGCACAATGCAGGTTAAAAATACACAAAAACAAGGATATTTGCATTAGACTGGACATTAATATTTTACAAGAAAATACAGTGTTTTCGGCAACTCGGGCCGTCACAGATTCACGGATGTAAAAATTTCTCCAGGCATGTATTAGGTTTTTAAGCATGGGACTGCAATTTAAGATTTATAAACCTTTAAAATTAACACTAAGAAAGAACGGGCATTATAGCGAGGACAGAAAAAAATTAGACAATGTCCGCGTACATTTTAATTCGTCAGGGTACAAGAACAAATGTTTGGTCACTATTTTAGGGCAAAAATGAGAACAGAAATGTAAAACCTACTTATATAACTAATTTTAATTACTGTGAAACAACCAAGTAACATCTGCTTTCTGAACAAGAGCTCAAATTTCGTCTTCTATTATTTTTTTAAGCAAATAGGAACTTCACGCGTGTCATCTCAGCCAATGTCCACCTAAAAACAATAATGCAGAAACGTCTATTCCATTCAACGAAAATACTGCTTTTAAACGAAGAAAAATACCCAACATAAATATGTGTCTCTACAAATACATTAGTTGAAACACTAGAGACATAAAATGGACTTTTTTAAAAAATAGCATACGATTAATCTGGAAACGTAACGTATTATTTACCTTTGTAGCGATTACGCCACCTTGGAGAGAACACAAATTATTCAAGTCGTTCACTGACACGCTCCCAAAAATTTTGGGCGCATTACATACGATGTACGTTATCTAAATCATAAACCCAAAGCCTCATATTACATGAGCAAATAAATCTATACAGTACTTCCACCATATTCTAATCTGGACAAGGCGCGACAGTGCGCGAAATGAAACTGACGCGCATGTACACAAGGGGAAACCCGTCGCACACAATTCACGTTCTCGACTTCTACCAATCCGCTTCAGACCTCTGAACATGTGACATTTTAAAACAGTGGCATTTTTACTCATTTTGGCAAAAAGGCAAGGACAGTTAAAATGTAACATAGATTCAACATTCGCGGACGGCACTACTAATTAGTATTTACTGCTATATTAACTTAGTGTAATGGAACCTGGCGCATTACTTTCAGATAAACTGCAGTGTTGTCTTTTATATATACAGTATATTATTTTACCCTTTATTACGCTCTGGTTCGCAGTGGTACAAGTCATGATGGAGTAGGCTTTAAATTGTAGGAATCGTCCCTTTTAAGTTTCTTTTTAATGCCTTCCGGCCTAAACATTGACCCTCACCATACAACAATACTGACAAGAATGGCCACTCTTGACGTTAGTGCCTATCTTATCAAGCCAATAACGCTGTTTGATTGGACGCAGTGGCACTTGCCACGCCCACATCTCGTTGTTCTCACCCCACTTTTGAGAAACTTTTCTATTTGAATGCCTCCCGCCTTTTACCTCGTGAGATTTAGCGGTTCTTTTCTGGCATTGTGTTTTTGTGCTTTTTTTGTGTTGCACCCTGAATAAATAATAATAAAAAAGAGAAGCCAAAGTACGCTTCGTTACGAGTAGTGGTGTGGCCGGAGTGATCATATAATACGACGAAGAGGATTATGATTATACGTTACTTAGCTAAGTCCACATTTACCATGTGTAGAATTATATAGCATGAAAATATAAATGCTATTGCCCTGTTTCAGTACACAAAGGGCGATAAGACATTCAACATGTATAATTAAAGTAAGAGGTTACAATACAGAATCACAAATGAATGAGAACTGCGCAACTCGTAAAGATTTGTTCGTGAATTAAATGAACGGAAATCATTAGACTGTTTCTCGGGTACTCGTGCCACAATTGTCTAGCAGCGAACCTCGATTCGTTCGTATTCACGAACTGATTCATATGTTTTACTGAAACAAATTGTTCACCATTAAACATCCCTTAACATTTTTCCTAATCCAAATTAATATGTTTTGCTATGTATACCCGAGCACTGCGCTGACCTTCAGAGTCCCGATATAAAAGTTTAAAGGCGGGTGCAGTCGTCAGATTTTGACTTATCTTGCTATTAGGTCGATGTTAAGTCCTTCATTCCTACAGGCTTAAACAGTTGTGTGCAATCGTTTTTATGCTCCTCCGTTGTCCGCTAGTTTTTCGGATCATTTTTTGTTTTTACGTGGCACACAGTTACGGTATCAGCCCCAGTAATGGTGTATTCGTTCTGCAGGGATCTTGGTCGCAACAATCTCATAACCAGTGTGATTTGTTTCCACTTCTTTTTTTCGTTTCGTGAGAATTTTAGAAAAGGGTGCATTTTTTGAACATGTCTCCCGTTTTTACTTTAGAAGTCATTTTTTTTTCTGCAGAGTGTGTTTCCTTGGTTTTATCCTAATTATGATAATTAATAACGGACAGACGTTGGTGCGGAATTAAATGACTGTTAAAGAGCAGTGCTTCACAAATTATTTTCTGCCAAGGCCAACAAGGCGTTCCCCTTGCAGTCCCAATAAATTAAGCCTAATGGAACACAAAACTATAATAAAAATTATTTAAGAGTGGCATTCAGCGCATGCTCCCAACCTTGGCGACCTCAACAATTCAGCCTTGGGTGGTCTGACCTACAGTCATCTGAACAGTTCCACAAGAAAAGCAATTTATTAATGAAAATTATTTTCACAAAAAACAAACAATATATGAAAAAAATGAGCTGAAATAAAAACTAAAAAAATAATGTAATGAACGAGGCTGAATTTTTACATGCAAAATCAATCATTTCTTTACCGCACTCCTGATATAAAACTAATCCTGTTTGAATATAGCTTTAAACACGTTGATTCATTTTTGTACTGAGACTAAGCTCTGTTTTTAGCAAATTGAAAAAAGTAAAAGGCGCTTTTTCCTCCATGAAAAACTGAGGAAACCACAGAGAGGAAAAGCGGGGACACTACTAGGAAAGGAGATTAAAGGGTAACTTGTTCTAGCATTCTAAGAACTCGAGGTCCTCATATTTCTCAAAACTATCAATTTTTTTTTTAAATTTTATTGAATTTTATTGAATTCAAATCAAACAACATTCCATACAAGCAAGTCAAATTTTACAAAACTAGGTTCAAGTCAAGTCAACCCCCACCCATGAGAAAAAGAGGTGGGACAACATAGTGAAACTTTAACAGTAGAAAAGATAAGTAAGTAAATAAATAGAATGAAAAGGGGAGCAGAATCTGCTTCCTCAATTTAAATGCTTATTCTAAAATGTTATTAATTAGATCTTGCCAGGTTTTAAAAAAGTTTTGCACAGATCCTCTATGTGAGTATTAAATTTTTTCAATTTCAAGTAGTATATAACATCAGTTCCCACTGACTGATAAGAGAAGAGCTAGGATTCTTCCAGTTGAGCAAAATCAGTCTACGTGCCAATAGTGAAGTAAAGGCAACTACAGTTTGTTTGTCCTCCACTGTAAGCCCATTTGGAGGTACACCAAACACAGGTGTTAGTTGATTAGGAGAAGACTATCAGTTTCAGCTCCTAGAATTTTAATATCAAACAATTTATTCTACTGCTAAAGAGGTCCAGATAATATTAAATTCACCAAGACATCCATTCCACCATTTTCTTGTAGGAAACTGTTCTTTATGCACCCACAATTAGAGAATATGCCTACAACACCCAAAATGCCTACAATTCGGAGAAATGTACCATTCTAGTGTACGTGACTTTGGGATGTGTGAGAAAAACTACAACACCTAGAGAAAAGCACAATAAATACATGGAATGTGTACAGACAATCAAAAGGCTGGCTTTAAAACCTTGCATCTGGAACTGTGAGACAGCCACAAATGTTTCCCTGGAGGTCAAGTTTGAGAACCACAGGTCAGATACACTATATGTTATTTTGATATGTCCAAGTGAAATCATGTGGAGATCAGAGTTACAAGATTTTTATGGTTTCTGTGGTACAGTGAACTTTCTGATCACATTGTAAAGACAGTTATGATGGGTTAGTGCTTATACTGTAAAACCTCAGAGAATATTGCCTAATAATTGTTTGTGTGGTGTTTGCATGCCATGGTGTCTGCAAGAGTCTGGTTCTGTTACCAGTTATATTATCTCTCTCTCACACAAAGATGTTACTCAGAAATATAATATTCATTTTAATTAATATGCCAGTGACACTTATGAATACAATTCTTCATACTTCATTTACATCATTACCTGTTTTAGTGAAATGAAAAACTTGATAAGCAAAAATTGTTCATTAATCAAGAAAAATAAAAGTTTAATTCAGTTATCAATTGGGTAGTACTCTGGCAAGTAGTACACTCTAAAAAAAGGTGCCAAAGTGGCTCTTCAGAGTGATTTTTTTTTTTAATTTTCAACCTTAACAGGATTCATACATTGACTAGCCATGAATAGATTGTAACAGATCTGTGAAATGCCAATCGGTCATGATTTTAAAAGGACTCTAGTTGCATAGAATAACGGGCTAAATCCAGATCTTCTTAATCTGTTAGTGTCCTGCTAGGTAGCCTACCATACATTAAAGATTTCAGTTTATTTTTCTACATATTAGGAAGTTTCTCAAAGCACAAAGAACTAACTTCATATGCAGAGAATCCTTCCCAGAATTAAATGGTGCTTTGTCAAGCAACTGTTCCATGATGAACCATATATCCCAGTAAAGAACCATAAAATGCCATTAAAGAACTATTATTTTTAAGAGTGTAGTATAAAACTTTGCAGTAGTAGTATTGTTAAGTGTACGCAGTAAAGTAAATTCCTACTTGCATGTATGACCAACATGCAGAACATTGCCTCTGTCCTGTACAGTGAAAAGTATCAATGTATTAAATGCAGAACTTTTTTAAAATTATTTTTTTTAATTATTAGAAATCACAATTCAGTCTACCTAATGTTATCCTTACTCCTGTTTCTATGCTCCCATTATTTGATGACAACTAGATTCCGAGTAAGCATATAATTTTGTTAATGTGCACAATATTAGTATTATGATTTAGCTTAGCTGACCGTGAAAACCTACAAAGTTAATTATTAAAAATATAAATGTGTATGAAGAATAGATTTTCTTTTTCTTGTGTATATGTCTTATACAGATAAAACCAACAAACATCTTAAATATCTTAGTTGATACAGAGGCCGGAAACCAATCCCAGGGGCACTGAGCACAAGGCAGGAATCAGCACATAGAAGTTATTTATAGGGCCCAGTCACACAAGCCCATTTTGGAATAATCAGTGAACATACATCTTTTAGGAATTGGTACCTGGTGAAAACCTGTGTAGACAAAGGAAAAAGATACAGGCTCTATACAGACAACAGCTGGGCTTGGGATTCAAACCAAAGTGCCACACGCTAAGGCAATACAGACAACATTTAAGGGGATGATATTGAATTTTAGTTTAACTATATCTACATAAAAATGTTATCTTTGAAACAGATTAAAAAATGTTTGCTAACTCATTTCACATTTTCTACCCTGCTTTTCTTCACTTTAAGAAATATTGTAAATTTAAGGTTGTTACATAATTTGCAGGATCTTAAAAAGCTAATTCTTTCATATTCATGTTGGGCTATTCAGATTATTTAGTTAATCCTCTATAGTTAATTGGAACCACATAAGTACGCATCAAAACTACAACTAAGAAGAATTGCTCAGTGGAGGCTGGGCGGTGTCATGGCCCTGGAACTCCTGCAGATTTTGGGAGGGTTTTTTTTTTTTTGTTTTTTTCTGCCCTCCTTGCTGTCAGATCTTACTTTATTCTTTGTTATTAGCATTGCCTAATCTTATTTTTATGTTATTCTTTTTTCTTTCTTCACCTTGTAAAGCATTTTGAGCTACATCATTTGTATGAAAACATGCTATATAAATAAATGTTATTGTTGTTGTACTAGCTAACCCCACTTATAATAACACTTCATTAGCTTCTGGTTAAAGCTTTGAGCTGATCTGAAATTTCTCCTGTCAACATAAATATTTGTAAATGGCTTATCACCTCTTTAGTTTACTGATCTTATTAATACCTATTTATATATGACATACTTTGTGATCTCAAGATGCTGGCCTATGAAAATTCGAAAGAAAAATACAACTAGTGTAAGTATCTATAGTGCTACTAAATTTTGCACTATAGTAATGCATAAAATATTCAAGGACAGTTTGGCCAGCAGGTTAATGCAGGACAAATTTTTATTATGACTGTTGGCATTAAAGATTTATTTTGTCTAAAGTTTTTGTTATAGTTTCCTCTATTGTTAATTGGCCTTACTTTAATAAACTTAAGACATTGTCACTTGCTTACATTAGTACTTGTTATATGACTTAAACTCACAGTTTAAGTCTAAAGCCTTAATAACCACACTACACTGCCTGGTTATTACTACTAGTAGCTTTAACCACCTTAGAGTTATGTTTACTCCCTGAAAAATGAGCCAAAAACATTAAATTTTTTTCATCAAGGAAAATAAAGCTATGTCTAGTGTCCACTGTTAGATTGATGAAGATCTAGTACATGTCCTTTGTGTAAAATGTTTTGAAACACTTATCAGCGCTGCAGTCAGGATAGTAAAAGTATGTTTCATTGCACACTTTTCTTATAATATTGTTTCTGTTGCTTGCACATGAGAGGGCAGAATGTCAGTGCCTTTTCCACATGATCAGCGCTGTCTATTAAGCTATTGTAGGCTAAAACAGAGCAAAGCTTTGTGACTTCCACATTTACCCTGGCACGAACAGTGACAGTTGCTGCATTGTGAACAGAGCTTAGGAGGTTAAGGTTTTCCTTGTCCAACTTGATCAATCATTTGACCTTTTTGCTACACTGAAGCTTCACAAGATGAATTCACCAGGCATATCATGACAGTTCGGTAATACAGTGCAATATGCATCAATATCACAATGTCAATGTCTAATGACAATTCACATTCTCACAACTGTCACTTGGTTCAATTAAAGGATCAGTTTCTCCAAAACTGGCTTTACACCACTTCATTTACACTCCATTCTGCTCCACTTAGAAATATTCATGACTTTTTTGAAGCATGGTGTTATTTTATCCACTATATGGCAGCAGAACACTGTCCTGGGAGTTATTCGGTCTTAACGCTGTACACCAGTTTGTAACATCTTAATCCAATAGAGACACTTGGTGTTAACCATTTTTACATGGAATTCTGAGCAAGAGAGACACTAGATGTCAATGCCAATTTGGTTAATAGCCTAACTTACATAAACATCTCTCTCCTGCTGCAGAGGGAGAGAGAGAGAGAGAGAGAGAGAGAATATATGAAGAAAGTGCGCTTGGCAATGCATGTTTAAATGTTAATTATTACATTTATTTTCTTGCCTGTATTGTACTCTGCACAGAAAATAAATCTCATCTGGGAATATCAAAACCTCTTTTGATATGCACATTCACCCTTTGATGATGGAGAAGCGAGGGTGTAGGCACATGGTCAGATTTCTGGTTGAATTATGCATACAACTGGCCTCACTGTTGTTGATGAGTTTCTTTCTTTTCTTTTTATTAATTAACATTGAGAGTCAATAATACCAGTTTCGACTCAGGTATTTATTTTTTACTTTTTGTTTTGTTTTAACAGTTCATGATTACAGAGTCAGAGTTTATCCAGCCAGGACTGGACACAAAGCATAAGTCACTACTGAGCAGGATTCCAGTCCATCAAAAGGCTATAGACCACATAATTTTTTTTAGAGAATCTGAAATATTATTATAAATAATCTCTTTTTGTATGCAGGTGTGTCAGTATCACTTTGATGGACAAATGTAAAGATGGACTGGCTAATGGAGCAGATTTAGGGCTAACACATCGAAGGTGTTTTAATGTTGGAAGTGTTGTTCACATGTTTTCAAGGACACATAAAATGCTAGCAAAGGAAAGTTTGTCAGGCGGTTAATCTCTGGAATGTCAGGATTGTGATGGTGGTAATTTCTGGTCTTGTGGGATTATGGACTGCAATCCATAATCAGCCAAGTCATCTTTCTGTTTCTCTTCACTTCTAATTTTGACTTCAGGTTGGGCATCTGTTTCATCAAGGAGAGCCGCCCCCAAGGCCTAAAAAACAGCAAAAAAAGGTTATCATAAATACAGTGTATGATATTTCCAGATATAAATATAACTCAAGACTAACCTGACAGCTAAGTCTAATGTTTTATTACTATAATATTTTTACAAACATACCCTTTATACTGAAACCAATATTTCCTTAAGTGTTCTGCTGCCACTAGCAAAAAGCTTTTTTACTTCTCTTCAGAAACACTAGAAGGAACTTGCAATAATAGTATACCTGCTTTATAAATGCTTCCTAAGTTTAAGGAGAGTTCTAACAATAAACTCACTTCCATCATGACAATAAACTAGAATATCTCGACTGCTGCCTAATCACAACACCTTGAAAAGGCTTTGGATATTGCATTATTGCAAGTTCAAATGAGTCAATTTCCTCTCTACAGCTCAGACCGTTAATTGAGTAAATGTCAGCCCACTGAACACAATGTATCTAAAATTGTTTATTCTTGCACAAGATATTAATTTTATTTGTAAAAAGACCTTTTAGTATTAAGTTTTTAATTTATTCAGCACATTTTTATGTTCTGTCCAGTTGTTATATATTAATAACTTCTGAATATGGTCAATGTTATGCATAAGTAAAAATATTTCTCCACAAATAGTCGGCATGCTCTTGACTGAAGCTGAGCACTCTGGGTTTGCGATAAAGCAACACTAACTTCTGAATTTTTCTCCCTGTACCAATGTGGGTGTTTTTCTCTGTGTTTTCAAGCCACATCCTAAAGACTTGTGTTAAGTTCATTTTCATCTCTGAATTGGATAAGTGCATATGAGTGGGCCCTCTGATAGACTGGTGCTCAGCCCAGGTGTGGTTCTGGTCTTGCACAGAATGTTGCCAGGACAGCCTCTTGTCATCCTGTGACCCCAAATTTAAATAAGTGGGTTTTGAAATATTACGTGATAAACCTTGCCAAAGCTAAGGCAAATGAAAATAAAGGCAAAGATAGTCTTTTACTTGGTTCTGTGAAAACTCAACCTGCGTGGGTGACATTTCATCTCTTGGCAACTTACTTAATGAAGCTGTAATTGGTTGGCTAATCTCTTTTACTACTTTAATAGCTGCAGATGAATAATAAATACAATACTCACTAAAGAATAATGTAAAGATATTCTACATTTTAAAAGATAACTTTTGTATTTTGAGTCTCTACTGCTTAATCTCAAAAGAAATCAGCAAAAAATATTTTGAAAGTACAGTATCTAGAAGATATACAGTATATTATAGCGCCACCACATAGAAAAATGTCTGTCTGGTCTACTTGTGTGGGCATTAAGACAGCCCATACATTCTGTGTTAGGAATAGTCAATTGATGGACAGCGACACCCATAAGAGGCAGGACATCTGGTTTTTAGAAGGAATCTGCATAACTTGTGCCATTTTTTCAAAAGGAGAAGAAAAACAGCAAATGGAGAGAAAAGACAGGAAAACAACAAATTAACTGATTAGAATTTGCATTGGCCATGAAAAAAGATTCTGTAGCTTCAAAAGTCTTGTCTAGATAGGCAAAAGGTCAGCGATCCTCTCCAGGAACGTGAATCCTGCATTCCATCACAACTAGTGGACTTGGGTGAGCTCGTAAAGTCCTTTTATATAATGGCGCACTGCTGACTATGAATCATTTTACATTTAAGACTTCAACTTCTTTGGGTCATTCAGAATCTAAAATTCATTCACCTGTTATAAATAGGCGACTTGAACTCTGGACTAGTGTGCAAACTTTGAAAGGGGCTGGGGGTGTGTTTTCTACTGTATGTATTTTCATTTACACATATGGGGGTTATTGTGTGTTGGGGGAGAGGGATAATTGCTGTTTTTCATCTTCATGTCTTTTTTGTGTAATATATTTCTTCCAGCTTACTGAAATTGCCTTATAAAAGGTGTCTTTTCGCATATACTATATATATTCACTAAACTGTTTAGAGCTGGTTGTCTCAAAAAGGGGACATACAGTGGGGCTCTTCAGGAATACATATTGGCCTATCCTTTTATTTGCCACCTTATAGTTAGGAAGGTGAACAGTAGCTATTGGCCCATTTCTGTGTATTGGAGCTGATTCGTTACAATATGGCCGAAATACTTTAAACATGGCACTGTCATAGGGTGCCAGCTTTGCAACAAGTCCATATGTGAAATTTCTGCTCTGCTATAGCTGCCCTGGTCACCTGTAAGTGAAATGGAAAAATCTAGGAGCAAGAAAGACCATGCAAACTCACAGAGTAGGGCCGCCAAATGCTGTCACTCATGACAAGAGAAACTGCCTTTGAAAATAACATCAGCACAAGAACTGTATGTCAGGAACTTCATCAAAGCCACTTGTCAGTTGGAGTGGTCTAAAGTGAGAAATGATGCTTCACTATCATGGACAAATTTGGGTGTTATAGATGCCAGCAGAACTATCTTCTGGACTGTATAGTGCCTACTGTAAAGTTTGGTGAAGAGGGATAGTGGTCTGGGACTGGTTTTCAGGATTTGGGCTAGGCCCCTTGGTTCCAGTGAAGGGTGCTGCTAAAGCTACAACAAAGACAAATTAGATAATTGTGCTCTTTCAAATTTGTGGCAACAGCTTAGGGAAGACCTTTTCTGTTCCAGGACGACTGTGCTTCTGCTCACAAAGCCAGGTCCAAAAAGACCTACTCTGACAGGTTTAGTGTGGAGGAACTTGTGTGGCCTACACAGAGCTCAGACCTCAACCCTATTGAAGATCTTTGGGATGAATTAAAATTCCAGTTGCAAGCCAGGTCTCATACAAAATCAGTACCTGAGTTCACAAATGCTGTTTTGGCTGAATGGGCACAGGTTTCCACAGACACACTCCAATGTCTTGTGGAAGTATAGGTTGTTATAGCTGCAAAGGGTGGGCCACATCCATATTAATACCAATGGCTTTGGAATGGGATATCCAACAAGTTCATACAGATGTGATGTTCAGGTATTGTGAATGCCATAGATGACAGACTGGCATC
Source organism: Polypterus bichir lapradei (assembly GCA_026402145.1). Taxonomy (NCBI): domain Eukaryota; kingdom Metazoa; phylum Chordata; class Cladistia; order Polypteriformes; family Polypteridae; genus Polypterus; species Polypterus bichir. Next base: position 117,366,213 of record JANRMT010062854.1, on the reverse strand, counting down.
CCAACTGGGACTGAGGGTGATTACTTGCCTGGCTGGTAGGCCGTAATGGAAGGGCAGTATGAATGGAGTTGTAACCTAGCTGTGAAGGTCCTCAATTCATATCCCAGTCAGGGTTAAAACGTAATACCAACAATTGGTATCAAGAAAAGTTCACCCCTCCATACCAGACGTGGCAGTGCCCCTCTGTGCTGATCCCAGTTTGGACATCCACAGAAGTGTTGTTCAGAAGAGAAACCCTTTTGGGTTAATTGGGTGCTTCTGGAGGGCACAGCTGGGAAAAGACCTCTCTGTTCTGGTACAGCTTCCTTCATGTAATGCTGTGACACCAGAAGTACTCCAGGTCCAGCAAAAAAGGAGCCATGTCACTGCATTCTAAGAGTCAGCAGGAGGACAACACTTGCTAAGAAGTAGTGGATGGAGACAGATATATATTTGGTATTGTACTATAACTGACCTAAAAACCTTTTAACGTACTGCTATAAATTAAAATAACTTTATTTTAACCTGGACTTGTGTCTGGTGTTCAGGGCCATAAGGTGCGCCCAGAGGTCACTGAGTCCTCACACCTTTGGCCGTATAATGTAATTGGAGGCACAGTACTGCACATATTTTTGTAGTTTATACCTGATTCTCAGCCAGTGCTTCCTTGGCCATGTAATGTTCTCTTTTCACCTTGATCTCCACTTCTTCTGGTATGTCTGGTACCAGTAGGTCAATCATCCGTCCAATGAAAAATACAATATGCTAGAAACATTAAAATACAGGACATGCTCCATGAAATAAAGAAAAAAAATGGAAACAGATTAAAAGTCCTAACAACTTGGTTTTTAATAAATAATGAAATATTTATTTCCTTCAGTAATACAGAAGCTGAGAACTGGAAAGAAATATAAAAGGCTCCAAAAATGACACAAAAATGAAAATTATTTAAAATGACCTTGATTGAGGCATTTCTTAGTAAAATGACTGCAACTGGCACTTTTTTAGCCATTACCTCAAAAATGATAACAAATCCAAGCCGAATTGCCAGCAGGTTGAAAAAAGTCGGAGAGTGGTTTCCATTCAGATCTCTGTATTCCCTGTACCTGTTCAACAAACAGAAAAAATTGTATTTGGTGATAGTGCTTTAAATTCTAAGAGGAAGACTGGCCATATTTAAGACATTATAACATTGAATTACAAAGCTTCTTATATCACTGCATCCAAGGTGGTCACAAAAACCTACAATAAAAATTTCAAGAAATGTTAGAATCCTATGAGTTGTGTTAAATTAGAATACAAGTGCCAGCACCAAGCAGTGGCTTTATGCCAAAAGAAGTTTCGCTTATTCTCAGCTGCAGTAGTCTACTCAATTAAATCTCCCTCTTAACACACCCATCGGTCTCCCTTTCACTTGAGATTGAGGTTTTTTTTTTCAGTTTTATATATTTTTGTCTTAATCTGAAAATGCGCAGAAAATGTAAATATACCTAATGCTGAAAATGAATATAAATGGAGAGTTTAACTGTACTTTCAGATGAAATCAAAAATCAGATCCTTTCAAAAACAGCATGATTGGTGTATTGTATTTTCAGGTATAGAAAAGTTACAGAAAAAGTGTTAGCTCACTTGTAGTTTTATGTTTAGATGTACTGATAATCTGCTTCAAAACAGGGCTTGATATTTGTGCGCTGCTGGCATTCTGTTTGTTACTTAAATCATTGATTCATTGTACGAGACCTTGACTAAAACATGAGACCTGCATGACAGAACATGCAGTATGTTGCTTTCATATAAGCCAGTTAGACCTCCTCCTCCTAACATGAAGATGGAAGATCACCTCCAGCCTTCGAGATTAAAGAAACTGGAAAAAGACATCTACTTACTTAGTTTTTGAGATTAATACTGCATATAGCCTCATACTTAGGATTACAAGTCAGTGAATATATTAGCAAATCATTTCTAACAACTGGCTTTACTGTCACCAAAATGTAGTGACCAATTTTGTATCAGGTAAATTTTTAGCCATTTCAATTTGCTTTTCCAAAACTAGATAAAAAAGGTAACTGCACCAGTTGCTGGCTTGACTGTGCTGTGCCCTCAAACATATCATGCTGTCCCAACCCTTAGCTGATTTCTTATTTCTGTATTCAATATGCTGTGTAAGTGGCAAAACCTATGTATATTTAGTCCTTTTTTTAAAACTCTGACTGGCATAGTAATGATGCACCAGTTAGACTTGCTGCTTTACAAATACAGGAGTCTGGTTTCAAATCCTTGTCTGGTAACTGTATGTGTAGAGCTTACCAACTCATATAGTAACAAAATCAACTGTCATAAATCTGGCTTGAGACCAGTGGACTAAGAATTAAGTCACTGGGTGATGCTGGCAAAATGGCCCACAGTGTATCACAAATCATTTTCATTATTTATTTGGAAGACTCCATTACTCAAGGAATAAAGACAACACAAGATGTGGTTCATAAGTAAGCATGGGCAGTAGACAGTTAAGGGGACTCTCACCCCACAGAGTTCATCAGTAAGAAGAGGAGAACAAAATCATTTGTGTGTATCTGAAGAGACATGGCAAATTAAGGCAGCAGAATAAGGTAGAATGAAGGCTTTATGGAGAAATAACATGAAATGACAAGAGAGTGGAACAACGAGGAGAACAGCCATACAAGCAGCTACAGGTCAAAAATTAACAAATTATATTCAAACAGAAAAAAGTCAGCAATTAAAAATATTGAGACATACAAATGTTCAAAGTATGCAATTTCAGCACTGAGTATGCAATTGCAGAACTGAGGTGCTTATAGGCACATACCTGCACATAACATGCTCCTGGGAGGCATAGGCGAGAGTAAAGTTGATGTATCCATGAAGGCCGCCCTTGTTGTTGTAGCGGTAATAGAGACGTGGCAGGAAGTCAGATGTGAATGCAATCAGAAAAGCCTTGTCAAAAACACAAAATGTAACAATTAACAATCCACAGCAAAGTAGTTCTTGAATTAATTGTTCTTGTGAAAGATTACATACAGGTAAATAAACATATATTTACAGGCTACTTTTTACAGAAATGTTTAGTAAAAAAAAGAATGCATTGTTATAAACATCAAAGTTATATAGCAATAATTCACACATGTTCCAAAGGTATAAGGTATATTTGAAACTTACATGATATCGGGCAAAACTGTGAGCACAGATGCTTTTATTATTGGTTGAATTAGTTTGCACAACTTAGTGAATGAAGCTGAACTTATCCTGTTCAGCTCAAAAGAGATTTCAATGCCAACAGATGGTTACTTCACTTCTCAATTATATCATGTATGTTAGTGGCCCTGAAGCATGGCACCCAGGTGTTTCATTTTTCAAGTGGTGGTGCTTTTGGCTACACTCAGTATCTTAGTCAATGCTAATCCTGGCCTAATCTCCATTTATAAATGAGCAGCTTATTTATTCACACACCCTTAGAGAAAGAAATATATAGCAGTACTGCTTTTACAGTATTTACTAAGGAATTTATCCATTTATAAAGGATAGGAGCATCTGTAGAGAAAATGATTGGTATGTTTGTTGCCCCTTTTAAACTTGATGTTGACCACATTAAAGTACACGATAACACAGAACTGGGGACTCCTCTGCAGGATGCATTATTACATGTAGTTATGGCCATGTCAGAACAATTGTTCTTTTACTGCTATTTGGAAACAATCTACCATATAATAAACCACTTAAGGTTTGTGTGTTCAGTCCGTCTGAAGAATCTGATTGGTCAGGTTGGCTTTGGTGACAGGATGAAAGAAGAAGCACAAGTGTGAGACGCACAAGGAGTGAAAGCGCACGCTAAGAGAATCACCTTCAAAGATGGAAGATATAAAACCACACAGGAGGTGAGAAAAGGCATCTTGAAAATAATGGCGGAGTCTGAGAAGCAGGCTTTACGGGAATACAATCAAGAAAGGAGGCACCACTGAAGAGAGGTTCAGACACATGCAAATATGGATTTAAGTCACTGAAAGTACACATAGAGCAAGTGATAGAATAATGTAAAATATTTGATATGACCTTTCCTCAAGAGATACTTTGGCTAGTTAAGGAATAAAACCCTACTTGAAACACAAAAATTAAACAGGTAGTGAACCACAGTTTTCTAACCAAAGACCTGAAGAAGCATTTTTCTGCATTTATTAGTTACGGATGTATGCTGCAGTGCATTCCTAACTCCTCAGGCTGACAGCAGAACTAAACCATCCATTTAAAGCAGAAATAACGGTCTCTGGTTAATAAATTGGTTGAAATGAAAAACAGTATACAAAGACACACTCGAAGACCAGGGTTTTAAAATTTGGATATGCTCTGATATTTAGGCAAAGTGCCATTTAGTAAGAGATTTGAATCTTTTAATACTTCATAAATGAATATGTGGACAGCAGATGCTCAATGTAATCAGTAGAGTAAACTCATCTAGAAGGCAGTTCTAGATCCCTGCACTCTGAACAGAAATGCAGTTTCCTGAGCTAAGAATACACACAAACTCTAGTTTATTTCTTAAAATGACTGTTCATTTGCATCAAGTGCATAAAATCAGGTTTTGCAGCCTCACAGATAATAGGTTGAAGAGCCCAATTTTACATAAAAATGGAAAACCTAATCTACTTTGGTTGTGATTATGATGACATATTATACAGAGGTTATCAGAGCCTTTCAGAAAAAATAAACAAAGACTGTCGTGTTAGAGAAGTTAGAATAGTTGGTTATTGCAAAGTACAATGGATTGTCAACTGATCGAAAAAGTTCACTGCCAATCTTCAACTATCACTCCACCAGCTTAGCATTTGAAAAAAAAGATGTCCTGAGGAATCTCTAAGAATTTCAGGTTAAAATCAAAGATTCTAAAGACATATATTACTACATTCAAAGTCAAGGTGTTTTGTCTAGTAACTGATAGACAATGCATAAGAGGTAAATGAAGATGGGCACATATATCACTTATAAAAAAAAAACAAAAAAAAAAAACAAGCAAATTATGTTTTCTTGTAGAGATTTTGCCTTAACTCCAGACATAATTAGTGGCACAAACCAAAAACCACCTTTAAACACACATATCTCGTCTGTCTGTCCATTTTCTGCTTTGTCCAGTTCAGGGACAGATGGAGATTGCAATCTATTGTGGCAATGTCAGTCACAAGGCTGGAACCAATAGTAGTTTGTCATCAGCCCATTATTTTACTAAGTGTACATTGAGGTGTCACCAGGTCGAACATGAATTTTGCAATGTACTCAAACAATACTTAAGCAGAATGTTAAAAAAATCTGAATTTAATCAATATGAATCTTGTAATAAGAATCAAGAAAATTTAGAACGGAATGGATCAAAAATGAAAAAATGGACAGTTATGGATTGGCTAATAGATGCAAAAATGCTTTCAGGCAGCACATTGTTGAAGCATTTATGTATGGTAGAATGGGCAGAAATTTGAAGCAGATGCCAGATACTGCAGTCAGAGTTATACATATTTTCTTTCCCATAGCATTGTATTTTTGCTGATTTTTGTTGATTGAATAACTTAGTGAATGTTTTTAGTATATGTCACCTTGATCTACAAAAAGCACAGAAATGAAGATTACCACTTTTTAGATGCCTTCCCTTCAATTTCGGAAGCATACCTGAATGGTAAAAAAATATCTGAAAATATCATGAGATTCAAGTGTAATCACTGCTATATACACAAGCTCAGATATACTAGAATGCTGACTGATTAAGGAACACAATGAAGACTATACTAAAATCAATGAAAATTGGCCCACGAAAAGAGTATTCAAGAAGGGAAGATAAGGTAGTGCTTGCTCTGTAGTTTGTGGTACCCGGATGGGGGTGGTACCCAGCCGGGACGCCCAAGACGACCGGAGGAGGGCATGTGCCTCCTCCAGACTTCAAGGGGGCGACCGCCCTGGGGGCCGGGAAGCTCGACCCTGTAGGGGCCCGTGGTTACCGCCAGGGGGCACCCCAATACCTGGAGGACCCTGGACCTCAGCACTTCCGCCACACCCGGAAATGCTGGGGGGAAGAAGAGAGGGGACACCCAGAGTGCTTCCGGGGATGCAACCGGCACTTCCGCCACACTGGGGCGTGTCGGTGGGAGATTGCCGGGAACACACCTGGAGCACATCCAGGTGCTTATTTAAAGGGGCCGCCTCCCTTCAGAGGATGACTTGAGTCGGGTGGAAGAAGGACGAGGTCTCTGGAGGAGATAAGGAGGCGGTCTGAAGAGAGAGAGAGTAGGCATTGTTGTGTTGGCCTGGACTGTGGGATATTGGCGTCTGTGAGCTGAGTTGTGAAATATGGAAACCCTCAATAAAAGCGTGTGGGGTGATTACAACGTGTCTGCCTGTCTGTGTCCGGGTCATATTCCACAAGTTGTCGGGTGGTTCTGTTTAAGTTTTGTACTTCTGAGGTAACCTGTATTTTGATCCTTATTTACATATTCTTCATTCATTTAATGTTAATAATTTAATAATACATGTTATTTATATACCACCTTCCCCATTCTCAAGGTGCATTTACTATTTTTTAGACAGTGTCAGGTGTAAATCTGACATCTTAACTTACTGCAAAACTATATTGGTGAGAGGATCAAGTTTGAATCACAGGAAGAAGACAACCATTTGCCAAAACCTGAACAGTATTTCCTATTTAAAGGCAACAATTAAAATGAAAAAAGTTATGAAGCCCTAAAGAAAGTAGTCATTTACCAAAGACTGCTAAAGACTGCTGGGAATTTTTATAAATTATTTACAGTTTATATTCTGGCTCTAATATTGAGCTGCCTATCTTTAAAGGGGTTGGATGGAATTTTTTGTTTTTCAAGCCATTGCTTTGTTATGAAGTTCGTTTTTAATTTGAGCTGTTTTTGCAACACTATTTTGACCTTGTCTCGCGGTTTTTGGTTTTGGTAATTGGTGGGTTTTTGTGCTTCTGGTTGAGATCCTTGGCTTATTTTTGTTGCCCTTTGGGCAAAATACCATTGGTGGCTTTTTGCCAAAAGGAAGTGAGTGTTTGCTTGTATTTATTAGCTGTTAAAAATCAAAAAAAAAAAAAAAACACAATTATTATGAATAATGTAAGGTTCCCACCATTGGTGAGAGGAAATAAGTGAACAGCATAATTCATTGTCTCAAAACAACCAAAACCAAAACAAAAGTGAAGGTGTTTTTTTTTTTTTTTTTTACATTTTTTTAATTCTCAGTTAGGATACTTCAACTCAGGAACTGCCATTTTTATAGATGCACAGTTCAAAATGATAGCATCTGGTCACTTATTAGCAACTGACATAGCAACTGTCAAGAAATAAGGTCATGGGTATACAAAATGACAGTAAAAAGTGTTAATAATTTGTATTCTTATTTTTCTGTAGTTTGTTACCCTGGATTGCATGCTGCAGGGTGTGGGCTACTGTCACTAGGGCTGCAATTACCAGAGAGGAGGTCTTTAAGACTCTCACTTTTCCCTTGCCGAGGCATTCGCTTGCTTTAGACACTCTGTCTTAAGATGCTTTTTGAAAAGTGTTTTATTTGAATAAAGCTTGACAATTTATGGACGCTAAGTTTTTCCATAAAGCTCTCTTTAAATTTACGTTTTATAAGGTTTGAACTTTCTATTAAAGTTTAGTTTAATGTATTCCTGTACACATTTGGAGTTTAGGAATATTAGCTCTGTTTAGGTTTTTTTCCCTGCCTTCCTTGCTTATAGCTTTCTGGATTTACAGTTTGGCTTTTTTTTGGCTCTTTTATTAATACATTGTTCTTATTCTGGCATGTTCCATTAGTGAATTATTCTTCTTGATTTTCGTAGTTAAATCCTCTCTTTTGTTAATTGTAAATTTTTCTTATTTAGTTTGGATGGTAATTCTTCATTAGATTATTATGTATTTGATTTATAAATAATTCAATTTAATTTTTGAGGGATGCCTTTATGCTTGAGAAAGTGCTGTGTGGATTGCTCTTCCCATTTGAGGTGAAAATAATAAAAAGTAGTTAAACCTGTTCTGGTACTCTGGACTTTTCTATTGTGTACTTCGCTTGGCTTTATATTGCTGAATAAAATATAACAAAAATAAGACAATACTATCTCTCAGAGCAAGTCTAAAAATGTTATAAAACTATATTAGTCTCTGTAATATTTTTAGATAATGTAAACTGTCATTTTTGGGTCTCTGATGAAGATGAATGTACACTACTGTTATCATCACTTATAGAGAAGTGCTCCTCCCATACATCTGCTTTAGGGTCAGAAGCTATATTTAAATCAAAGTTTGTAACGTGGATTGTTACTGGTTAGGGATTAATAATGATTCAAGATTTAATCAAATTTCACACTACAGAAAAAGATTAATGCCTTTGGATGAACCTGAGGTTTTACTCCTTGACTATTACTGATTTTATATTTCAATTTTAATTACAAACTATTTGGGTTAAGGATGATGAATACAGTACAGGCCAAAAGTTTGGACACACCTCCTCATTCAATGTGTTTTCTTTATTTTCATGACTGAAGGCATCAAAACTATGAATGAACACATGTGGAGTTATGTACTTAACAAAAAAAAGGTAAAATAACTGAAAACATGTTTTATATTCTAGTTTCTTCAAAATAGCCACCCTTTGCTCTGATTACTGCTTTGCACACTCTTGGCATTCTCTCGATGAGCTTCAACAGGTAGTCACCTGAAATGGTTTTCACTTCACAGGTGTGCCTTATCAGGGTTATTTAGTGGAATTTCTTGCTTTATCAATGGGGTTGGGACCAGCAGTTGTGTTGTGCAGAAGTCAGGTTAGTTGGACGATCATTTATTTTTCAACAGGGCAATGACCCCAAACACACCTCCAGGCTGTGTAAGGGCTATTTGACCAAGAAGGAGAGTGATGGAGTGCTGTAAATGGTCATGAAAATAAAGAAAACACATTGAATGAGGAGGTGTGTCCAAACTTTTGGCCTGTACTGTATATATAAATCTAGTACTGTATTATGATTACACCAGCCAATATTTTTTGTTTTTTTCATATTCAGTTTGTCTTTAAACATTTCTGGCTTCAAATAATCCCGTTGGACTGTTATGGTGGCCCTCAGTCATATTCAGACATCCGATACCTCCTAATACAAATATATTTTATATACATATATTTTTTGTACATCTCACATTAAATTCATCAAATGGCTATGAAGAAGTTTGAGTTGGTGAGTTCTTACATTGCTGATGACAGCGAGATAAGTGATGACCTCCAAGATCTGGAACCAAATTCCAATGCTCTGGGCTCTCTCCACCACAGGTCGTCGATATTCACAAACAAATTTCTGTGCATCCAGTCTAATTTCAACCCAGTTATTCAGAAGAGCAAACAAAGGAGCGATGGGGCAAGCAGCAACAAAAATTGTAATGAAACCAAACTGTAAAACTAGAAGCAATGAGTAAAAATTAATTTCATGTATTCTTTTAAATTAGATCAATGTGTTATACAATAATCACCAAATACAGTAAAGCGAAATTAAGATACAAAAATACCTTGCAATATGTGGAAAAATGGAAAGTTGTAGCATGGAGAAGGTTTTGCTCATTTGGCATTACTAAACATTTACTTACTTAGTTTTGGGTTTGTATATCATTCATATTTGTCATCGTTCTGGGATTAGAGTTCTGTTATACTTTAATAGACGTAATGTTCTTTATAGTAAGTTAGCAACTGATCTGCTGTTTTTGTGTATCCAAATTAAAAGGAAAAAAAAAGAGAAAGAGAGATGCTTTTGGAAAAGTTACTTCTAGGTATCTATTTGGATTAGAGACGTAGTCCATATATATGTAACAGTTACAATATAACATGAAGTCTTATGCAGAGCGGCATTTCTCTAGGTCCTTCTGCCCCGATGTAACTGACTTTGCAATTACAGACAACATCATATGGTACTTAAAGCAGATAAGTAGGTACCACTGAATCATGTCTGAGTGTGCAGTTAAAATGGACAGCATGTAAGTTGAAGGGTTAAATCACTTTAAATGTTCCACAGACCCTTTTTGTGGTTTGTAATGCATGACTGTGCCATAGGTGCATAGAGTATGAGTTGCCACCATCCAAAAAATATCACATCAAAGGCAATTCTATGGCACAAAAATAGACTTCTGATGAAAGGGGCTTATACAGTATACACTGGCACCACATATGGCCAAAATATTAGCCAGTCAGCTAGCTTCTGAATAAACCGGTCATGTCAAAATTTCCCACAATTTGTTCTGGTAGAAAGATTAGCAGACCATAGATCCATCTTGCAGGGTATGCTAGTTTGCTTTAATGGCCTACACTGGCTTCATTGATCTGAGTAGAGCAACATTTGAATACCACATGATTTATGAACATTGTTATTAATTAGATGGATTGTACGCCATACTGTGATTGTTCTGCAGAAAAATTCCAATACCTCATGCCTAAAAGCTGGGAATGTCCTGGATCTATTCCACAAACTGACCAAGCAATTTGTTTAATGTAGTAACCTTCTAAGTCAGCAGATATATATTCCAGAATTAATTGGAATTATTTTTTTATGCAGAACCTTACTCTTGACACCTAAAGAAACCATTTATATCATTTGAGGAAGTTCTGGTGCATTTTTTGACTTTTTTTTCATCTTTATTGCAGTGATGTCACTGTAGTACCATCTTGGAGGTGGTTTTGCTGTGATCGCTGCTCTTCTGTGGTATTTTCTGAAGGTCAGGACCATGTTACTAGTGACATGACATTAACTTTGTCAGCTTGACATACTGTATGTCAAAATTAGGGTATTTGAGCAACTCATGGCCTGCCCAAAAACAATTCAACCCATACAAATTCAACTATGGAACAAATAATGTAGATCATTGGAGGGTCTGCTGTCATTTGGACTTCATGACAGTCTATGATTGTTTAGCAGCTAATTCTGCTTTTTTATTTCTCTCATACTCTTTGATAGATTGGGTGTCAGTCTATACTGTCTCAATTGTGAAGACAGTATTTTAAAAGACATGAACTAGAAAATGAGATGTAGTCAAAAACAGAAGCAGAGATTAAAGCCACAAATCAAACCATACTTTTGCCAAGCCAGAAGCAGAACCCTGAAATTAAACTCAAAAACATTGCCAGTTGGCAAAAAGTTGTATGCTTGAGATAATAAAAAGAAAGAACCACAGTAAGTCTTTTTAGAAAGTTATCCACAAAATCAGAATTAACCTTTAACCTGTGATGTAATTAACATCAGATGCTGCAACCTCAGAACCCCCATGGGAAACTGAGAACCATGTTTTCTTAATAGGGCTTGTGAAATGGCAGCACCCACAAAAAACAAAATGGCATCTAAACAGCAGAAAATATTTCTAACAAAGTTAAATAAATCTTTTGTACAAAATAAACCATTCATCCATTTCATAACCCACTTATCTAGGGCTAGTTCTTGGGTAAGTTGGAGCCTACCCCAGAAAGCAACAAATAATCGGCAGGATGGCAAGACCATACCAGGTTGAAAACACACACAACACAAACACACCCAGGCCAAGTAAGCAACAGCAATTCCAAAGTAGACAAAATGACCATACAAATGTAAAAAATTATAATTTAGATTGCACACTGTTGGGATGTCAGAAAAAAAATTAATTCTAGGAGAAAACCCACACAAGCACAGGGAGTCTATATACTGTAAACTCCACAGAGAGAGAGAGGGACCGGGCCAGGATTCAAGTTCTGGTTCTTGGAAATTAAAGATGGCAGCACCACCCACCGTGCCACCATGTTATCCTAGAAAAAATAGAAAATGCCTAGTAAAACCATACCTTATTTTTTAATTAGCTACATACTGTATAAGAATATGTGGTGTTGTGTTTTTGGATTAATTGGCTATCCTTATGTTTTTTGTAACAATCCATTGTCTTTTTCTGAATATATCAATAGCTGCATTTGGGCATCTGAATGGTAATGTTGCCTTACCACCAGTAAGTTGGGTTTGATGTCCAGCCTGGCAACTATTCCTGCATAGTTTGCTTACTCCGTGTTTGTCAGACCAATATGAAAACGCATGGGTTTTTATGCAATCGTTGCAACTGACTGACTGCTCATCTAGGATGGGTTCCTGTCTTGTACTATATGATGCCTAAATGTGTCCAGATAACTGCTACATTGAAATGGGATGATGAGGTTCATTAAACAGTTAGATGGCTGGCTAAATTAAGACTAAAATGAACTCTGTAGAATTAAATGACCTCATGAAGGTCAGCAAGATGACTTACTTATATTAATGTGAACTTTCTTAATGTCTCCCTTATTATAGTGCCTTACCTGCACAATCATAGTGTAACTTGGTATTATCTTTGTGCACTTGCTTATTTGCCTTCAAAATGGGTATAGTTTAGTATACACTTCTATTTCATACATGGCCAAGTAACTGTATAAATAAACAAAATGTGATAATGGCTAGTCAGACTGTAGATATGCAGGTACCCACTTGTTAAGTACACTGTACACAGGTGCACTTCACATAAAGTGTATCTACTAGATACGTACAGAAAGCCATCACACTCACCCATCTCTAGGTACTCGTCAAAAAGCCCCTCACACACTAGCAGCTGGTAATCGGCCTCCCAAGGCTGAAAGTACACATCAGAAGTTTCACCACCTTTTCTTGTTTTCATTTTCTGTTTTTGCCACCAGCCTTTGAGCTTTCTGCAGAACACAAAACCAAACAAATCCATATTGACTGTGCATTGCACCAACTGACTGTGTTCCATAAGTTTTTGATTTGTCATTATATAATGTAAATGGTTGTGGTCATGAATATCAGATATTGATGCTACATACAGTAATTTGATTGAAATGCTTTAGAATGTTTTGTGTAAGCTTAGCTGCCCTAATGGATTAGAACTTTATAATACTGAGGAATTATCTGGTACTGAGATTTTCTTTAATGTTATATGAATGCAAATATACATTTTAGGAGATCATTTAGGCACCTCCAACCCATCCGCTATTTTCACGTGGCGATAGGAAGCAGTTTTCAGGGCTTGTTTCTATGATTTCTTCTCTTTATTTTCCTTTAATCTTGCAGAGAATTTATTTGTGGTGCACTATTGGACATATATTTCTTCTCTTGTATTTAGTTTTTTTTAAATCTTTATTATTTTTAGTTCATTTTAGGACTCTGGAAGAGTCAGGAATAAAGAGTGGTTTAACCTAATACATTTAAATTTTGAAGTATAGCAGAATTTAACAATACAACACACACTAAACATATCATGACCCACTGCAAGGAATTTTGAACTTGTTTTTTTAAAACTGTCATACGTTTCATTATCACACTGTGCACTCCATATCATGAGAGCATACCTGTGTTTGATAAACTGTTTAGAAGAGCTGCGAGGACTGAAGGGTGTGTGTCATTTACTACTGAAACAATATTATGTACTAAAAACAACAAATATGTTCCTATGAGTTCTTCCTTTTATTTCTTGTGGAATGTTAATGTTAAAAATTATTTGTGGTGCACTATTGAACATATATTTTCTATTGTATTTAGTGTTTATTTATTTTTGATTCCATTTTAGTGCAGTGTTCAGCGTCACACTCTCACAGTTCCAGATTCAAGTCTCTGTAGGATCCTCTTCAGTACTCAAAGTCTCCTCTCACATTCTGAAGTCATGCATGTTTTGCTAATAGGTGACCTTATGTGAGTGAGTAAGAATAGTTGGAGAGGCTCCTGACTCAGATAGCTTCTACCTCCCCAACCCTGTTTTGGTTTAAGTGACATCAAAGAGTAAAAGACAATAAAGAAAGCCATTTTTTGTAAATCTTAACAGTTTATCATTGATGTTTAACAATTTCCTTTGTAGCCCCTTGCAGTAAAAAAAAAAATAAAAAAAAAATTCATGAATATGACCAGATTGCAAACCTGAATTAAAAAAGTCAATATAAAAAGTTTCTAACATTGAACTTATTTTGGGGTTTAATAAAATTTCTAAGGGATTCTAAAAGCAGAATTAGCAACCACATTTTCAAAAGGTTTCTATGATTAACTGATGAGAGACCACCAAGGATTGGTTGATTCATAACCACCACCTGGGGGTGAGAAAACAAGCAGCAAAGATTACTGCTATTCTTGTCTCATAATATTCTCCCAGTTTACATTACAAATATGAAAATAAAAATATAATCACACTTAAATGCCTCATTTGAAATTATTGAAATGTTCTGCTTGAATCTGAGAAATCTCCAAAGCCCACAGCTAGCCCTTGCATTTGCATTTACCTTGTTGAGTTAAGTCCAACACAGTTTGGCAGTACAGGTCCAATGTATTCTAAAAGCATCCTCGTTTCCTAATAAGGAAACACCTCTTTACACTCCACCAATGTTTCAGTGACATGTTTTGTTTTCTGTATGACATGGTGGTGGCTACATAGCAGATCCAGTGTCATGGGTTCAAATCACATACCTGGTTATTGTGCAGTTTGCACATTTTACCTGTGTCACCATAGGATTTGCATTTACATCCCAAGAACATGTGCATTAGGTTAGCTGGTAAATGGCAAAATTTACATGAGTGAGTCATGTGATAGACTGGTACGTAGTTCATGATTGGTTCTTCTCTTTATAATCAAAGCTACAATAATAGGCTCAAGCTTTACACCCCTCACCTATTCCCCTGAGCTGGAATCAGTGAATTAGAGAATATTATGTTCTGTTTGTTTAATATTTACTGAGGTGGCAGGTGATATAAGTGTCTGTTTCTAGAAGATTCATAGAAGCAATGCACCCCAATTCCAGAGTAATGCTAGAGAAAAGTTGTGCTGGTAAAATTGAGTTATAAAGTCCATAACAGATGTATTTGACTCTATATTTTGATACAGGTAACTTCTAATGGCAGATCTTTACTGGTTCTGACAGACTAGCCTGTACACTACAGTGACAATGTCAGCAAAATCATAATCCTGCCAAAGCAGCACCATAAACATATACATTTAATTTAGGTCCCCAAAATAAACTGACTATAACTGACTATAATAGCAAAATATGACGCAACAGAATAAAATAATTGTCTTTAAACACTGACCAACTGATTCCAGTTTGCTGTGTCACATAATTTCATCATCCACTCAATGCACAATGATATAGAGCTTTTCAAATGAGAAGCAAACTACTACTAGAACATTTTAGCTAGTTAATAGTGAACTCCAGTGTCAAACAACTAACAGATGGAGTGAACAATAAAAGATATTTGACATTAGGGGGTCTTGTATTTTGACTTTAAATTAAATTGACCTTTACAAAATGTATTCAAAGACTATTGTATCATTATAATGCTGCAGGTGTCTGCTACCTTGACATAATCCATTTTCCAGGGCTTTGATAGTAATATACCAAGGATGGACTGGTAAAATGAGGACACAAAATGAGACTGTAGCAAGAAATAATGGATTTCACTCAACAATCAATCAAAAATTACAACTTGTTCAAATGTGCAATCCAGCACAGTAAATAAATAATCCATAAAATAAGTGCCTTTGCGGGAGATAAATAAATAAATAAATCCAAGATAATGTTAAAATCAGGGTTAAAACCACAAAGTTTTCTGTCTCAGTCTGTTTCTCTCTCTGCTATATTCTCTGCCCATCATCTTGATTTGCTCAGCAGATGGAGATGCTGGTGAGTGCCATCAGCCATAATCAGCTTTTTTCCCAGTCACCTTAGCCAGTAACCAGCTGTGACACCCAAAGCCCAGCTCTGTCCTCCCACCACCATCCCTCGGCATCAGTGAATTAGGGTATATTATGTTCTGTTTGTTTAATATTTACTGAAGTGGCAGCCCTCAAAAAGCCAATACTCAGCAGGAGCAATCTGCCCCTGGAATGCTCTTCCTTTTGCTCCTATCCTCCTGTCCACCTTATTGTCTTGATTACCTAATTTCACTTGTCGTCTTCTGTGAACTTTCTTCCTCAATTTTCTCCCTTCTTTGTTTCTCTCTCTTTCTCCCTTTCATTTACCCTACTGAGATCCTTTTTATACTTTAAGGGTGTAGATATTTGCCTTAACAAGCAGAGGAGCAGCGATTAGGAATGGCCTGGCTGATTGCGCTTACATGTGAACTAGCAATCCACCAGTTTCCTCACTGAACTTCCCCGTGGCTGCACGGATTTCCACTTGCACACATCCACACCACCAAATCCTGAGCTGCACTTATGTTTTTATTAAAAAAATGTAAAAAAACAAAAAACACACAACCATGGGCCCCTGATGCACTTTACCACAGTTGTGAAGATTGCTTAGGTTGTTCTCTCTGTCTCCTTAGGTACTCCAGTTGAAGGATTATTATTGTAGTTGTGGTTGATTTTTATGTTTTATAAAAAACTAGCAAAATACCCACGCTTCGCAGCGGAGAAGTAGTGTGTTAAAAAAGTTATGAAAAAGAAAAGGAAACATTTTAAAAATAACGTAACATGATTGTCAATGTAATTGTTTTGTGACTGTTATGAGTGTTGCTGTCATCAAGGATTTGATTATCATTATTTCTTTCAATCAGGTTCGTATTTGGAGGATGTGTTGTGTTCAAGTTACATTCTGTGTTTGTCTAGTCTATCCCTGACCATCTCATCTTTGTTGTCAAACGTTGTAAAGATAACAGGTTTCATTCATCGAAGTGATCACCACCCAAAATCAGTTGTCGTAAATCTAAGATGTTTAACAAGCATTCCCGGTATTAAGTTGTGGATTTGCCTGCGAATATTTAGTGGCAGCGTGTCTATGAACGTAATTTAAACTTAAGCTTTACACCTTGCTTTCCTATTGATATGTCTACAAAGGCTTGTTCAGCGTCAGAGGGTTGTTCCTGTCCTACTGCATCAATAAACAGCTCGTCTTCCTCTTTATCTGAGACATCACACACTGCATGCACGGGTTTACCTTTCCCAGTCCTGCAAACTTTAGCAAAGTGCTTCAATTTACCACATTTTTTACACTGTCTTCCTTTAGCTGGACATTGACTTTTTCCACCGTGTGGTTTGTTTCCGCAGTAGCTGCATTTATGAATATGCTTGTATGCGTCCACACTTCATATTCTTTTGCTGCCTTCTCAATTGTATAATGCGTTTTTTGTTCAGCGCTCTTTGGAGCTCTTGCTTTTTGTCTGCATACTGTGTTCACAGTCAGTTCACGTGAGCCGCTCGGAGTACATGCATCGAAGGTTCTCAGCTGTGCTTGTGCTATCTCGTGCGATCTTGCGATGTCCACGGCTTTATTTAATGTTAGCTCAGACCCGGCACTTAAGTTTCTCTCGCAATTTTGCGGAGTTTGTGCCAAACACTAGTCTATCCCTGACCATCTCATCTTCATTTGCATAAGCACAGTCCTTCACCAGCAATTTTAACTCCGTTACAAAGTGGGCAAAAGTCTTGTTTATAGCCTGCGTCTTCTCATTAAACTTGTATCTCGCGAATATCGTATTCGTCTTAGGCATGACAAACGCCAGCGGCAGCGTGTCTATGAACTTAATTTAAACTTAAGCTTTACACTTTGCTTTCCTATTCGTTTGCATAAGCACAGTCCTTCACCAGCAATTTTCACTCCGTTACAAAGTGATCAAAAGTCTCATTTATACCCTGCGTCTTCGCATTAAACTTGTCTCTCGTGAATATTGTATTCGTCATAGGCATGACAAACGCCAGCGGCAGCATGTCTACGAACTTAATTTAAACTTAAGCTTTACACTGTGCTTTCCTATTGATATGTCCTCAAAGACTTGTTCAGCTTCAGAGGGATGTTCCTTTCTTACTGCATCAATAAACAGCTCGTCTTCCTCTTTATCTGAGACATCACACACTGCATGCACGGGTTTACCTTTCCCAGTCCTGCAAACTATAGCAAAGTGGTTCAATTTACCACATTTTTTACACTGTCTTCCTTTAGCTGGACATTGACTTTTTCCACCGTGTGCTTTGTTTCCGCAGTAGCTGCACTTATGAATATGCTTGTATGCGTCACTTGCTTCATATTCTTTTGCTGCCTTCTCAATTGTGTAATGTGTTTTTTGTTCAGCGCTCTTTGGAGCTCTTGCTTGTTCTCTGCGTACTGCGTTCACAGTCAGTTCATGTGACCCGCTTGGAATACATGTATTGAAGGTTCTCAGCTGTGCTTGTGCTATCTCGTGTGATCTTGTGATGTCCACGACTTTATTTAATGTTAGCAAAGACCCGGCACTTAAAAGTTTCTCTCACACTTTCGCTGAGTTTGTGCCAAACACTAGTCTATCCTTGATCATCTCATCTTTGTTTGCATAAGCACAGTCCTTCACCTGAGAATATTTAGCGGCAGCGTGTCTATTGGATTGCTGCCGACGGACGGCCTTATATAGGCAGGCACTCAATTACGTGGGAGGTGTGATGATGGGGGACGCAACTCCGCCTCACACGGTGATCGAGCTGCAGGCTGTGGCCGTATATATGTACGTAAGTAGGCTCCAGTTATGACTGTTACGCGTAGAATTCCGAAATGAAACCTGCTTAACTTTTGTAAGTAAGCTGTAAGGAATCAGCCTTCTACCTACACGGGAAGTTGGAGAATTAGTGATGAGTGAGTGAGTGAGTGAGTGAGTGAGTGAGTCAGTGCTTTGCCTTTTATTAGTATAGATGAGTTAGTAGTACAAAAACAAGATTCAATCAAAGAATTTACATTGATCTTATTACTCCAGATAGCAAGAATATTTTCCACAAATTGAATAAAAAAAAAGAAAAAAAAAACTGTAAGAGCAGCTTGCAATGGGTTTCAATAAGTATTTAAAACTTTCAAAACCCGACTCCTCGAATGCATCTGAGTTTTAAAGGTTTTTTTACATAAAAGCATTAAGCAGCACAGGTCGATAGAAATCTTTTGATACCAATAACACATCTCCAGACTAAAGCAATAAGTGTTGTCAGTGGTAGGTTGCTGAATGCAGCTAAACAGAATGACTATTATTATTGATTTTGTAGGCGATAAATTTGCCCCCCTAATGTTTATGACAAGTCATCACTCATGGATTCAAAGCACTATTTTAAAATAAAGTTTTTGTCCCAATAGTTCACTCAATATGTCTTATGACAGATAGCATCTAGGTCTTCCCACCTCTGTTAAGCAACTTAAACACATTCTCACATAGGTCGCCTATCATGTCACTGTGTGAACAGCCCACCCAACCAGTCATCTGATGCAAATCTCCACAGTTAATTTCTTAAAAACATGCCTCCTACTAAAACAAGTCCTCCCTGTCTAGAGGAGACTGTATCTGCCACTTCTCTGTCTTTCTGGTTTAATAACATGTCTGAGGGTCACTATAATGGTCTATGGGGTAGGTCTTATGTTGAAGTGTCCTAATCTACATCAATCCAACCTTTGTGAGCACACTCTCAATCAAGTGGACTAGGCAATCCCAATCTAATTTCAAGTTTTCCTTGTTGAACTTGAAATAAGACAGAAAACTGGACTGTTGTGATGTAAGATTTTGCATATAAGTTGATAACTATTTTGTATGTCTTTCTTTGTAATTTAGGCAAAACTAAGTCAGGAAAGTGAATTTTACGACAGAGTTGGAGGAAGTGCTTGAAACATTCAAGCACTAGAGTCTCTCTCTGATCCCCCACACAAAGTCAGGTTGCCTAACTGCTAAGCTCTACCTTAACATATGGTTTAGGGACAGGTGTTAAGATGTTCTATTTCCCCCATTGGTCTGAAGTATGGCTGTTTGAAATTGGCGTGCATCAAAAGCCTTTAATTACTACGACACCCTATTGCCTGTAGGGGTTGGACAGAACATCTATAAATTTACTTGCTTTACCTCACACTCTCTCTTACTAACATCTGATGAAGGAAAGGACAACACAATGAAGAGCACAGCTCTGCAGCCATATTGAACAGGCATGCAGCTTATTCTGAAGAAAGCTGAGCACAAATGATGCCTTAACTAGAGACATTGTGTGCTTCCAGAACTACACATCACCTTTTAATCAGGTTGTATGGTTGCCAACAGTCAAATGTACTTTGCATATTGTTATTATTTATGAATATTACCAATAATACATTGTTTAAATTGTAACTTAACTCTTGCTTGTCTTTTACTATACCTAATTGCCTGAGGTTATAGATATAGAAGGGAAGGTGGGGAGAAGTTATATACAATAATACCTTATAAACAGTGCTAAGTCTGTGGGATTAGGCATTCTGACAGAGGCTACATCTTAATAATACAATAGGGGAAAGTAGAGCAATATATTACTTTACCAATATAAAATATGGACTATGTAAAGTTAAATTTGTGTTACACTTACGGCACAACAAACTCTTGCACATTGTTGATGACTTGCTTTCCACCCATGATGATAAGCAGTTCCTGAGCTAATTCAATGAGGCATCCTCCTGCTCCACACTGGCAACAACACAACATATACATAAACGATACTTTGATATTAGTAGATGAAAACATTGTGATGATTAATGATAAAGTAAAACTGTTAATATCAGGATCCTCCTATTGTCATGGTTGATTCTGCCTCTCATTCCTCCTTTCGCATGTTACCTGTTGCTAAGCATGCACATTTCCTCAATTCTATTAAATATTTAGAAAGTACTCATAATTAAACAAAGGCCAGCCCAGTGTTGGATGCTGTACAGTTCAGAGTGGCTCTGTGAAAAGCAAGTGGTCTTCTTTTCAGGTATGGCCTTTTCATGAGAACATGCCTATATAGTAAGTGATAAGCACTACTTCAAGACTGATTGACAATTATACTTTTGAGAAACTTTATAGGAACTTAAAAAAACAAAAAGACAAACCAATCATAGTGTAACCTATTGATCCTAACCTACTCTAATTAATGTGAAAAACTTTAGCAAGATGCACTGTGAGCAAATTGATTTTGGTCAAGTTTTATTGCGATGCCAGTTTTTCTCATCAGTTATTTCTACTTACTGTTCATTGCAGTTTCATATAAAAATAGAAAAATCACCCTTCTGTTAGTATTTATAAAACTACAGTAATTAAATTAATTAGCGTCTTATAAACTGTTAAAAATGAAAAACTGTGGAGCAAAGGAGAGTGCCAGAAAAGGTCACACATTCACAGGACAATACTGCTACTGCTATTATAATTGATACTACACCAACAATGCATTTTGGACAAGTACCATTCTTTATTTCAGAGTTCAAGATCAAATGAAATATATCAAAAAGTAATACTCACATCCTCATTACGGATTCCAAATAAAGTGTAGTAATGCCCAGGGTAACCAATAAACCTGAAAAACAATATTGTCAGAGCTTATTGAATACCTGTGAGCACTATGAAGATTAATATAACAACATTCTCAAACCCACTTAATTCAAGGTTGCTGGAGCACATCGCATTAACCAGCCTTGGAAGGTATGCCATGTATACACAAGACTCACTCATACACACACCCAACATGGAGTACCATTTACAACTGTAAACAGGAGTACCATAAGATATTCCCACACAAAGATAGAGAGAGCATGCAAATTCCTCACAGATATTGACTAAGAATGGGTTTTGAACCTAAGATCCATGAGAAAACAGTACTAACCACTGTGTCATTGTATGATCCAATTCTTTTCATATAGTGAAAAGAAATTTCTTCTAACCTCAAAATGCTGCAACCATACACTACACTATACAGTGACTAGTGCCCAGACTCTAATGACCACAAAAAAGTTGGCAATACACAATAGTAATACATTTCAATAGCAATATCATTAACAAATACACAAATGACAATTTGATTATTCATAGGGGAGGAAACAGGTTTCAAAAACCGAATTTAGTTAAATGGTAAAAGAATGCTGTTCTTTGTAGGGACAACTGTCCATTAGGTCTGTCTAAGGATTTGTAGATGGTAGGGATGGGGATAACAGTTGGTACAAGATGCTTATAATTATTTGGCTTAGAGTATTTGCTCCATTCACTTAATGTAATGTCGATATGCTGCAATTTTCTTTATTAAAAAACATCTTTTGAACCCCGCCATTTCTCCTACAAATGTATAAATATTTTCCATTTAAGAACATACAGAGAAATGAAAGCCCAGACAACAGTGAGACTCTGAAATCTCAAAGGTAACCCCACTACCACCTAATCAGTTATCTTCTGCCCCACAATATGCTTCCTTGAGAATAAAATATACAATTTGTCTTACATATTCTAATGACGTTATTATGTGCATCAGTACTTAATGCTGCCAACCATAGCTCTGGACTTAAACATACGCAATGCTCAGTATCCTCCTTCGCCTCACACATGGTCAGAATCATTGGTGACTTTAAACTGGACCTGAAGAAGTGAATGGGTTCTGTAATGAGCTGACAGCTTGTTTCCTCCCTGGTGCCCACTGTTTACCAGGATAAGCTGTAAGGCAGAAGTATACTTTTGCATTGAGGCTATGTCTATGCTACACCATCAAAAGCAGTTTATAATTCTGTGTTGCACTGTGCTGTAGACACATGCCTAAACACCAGATGGCAGCATTTCTAGCATGCAAGAAAAGTGAATGATCCATTTCCAGTATACATTCTCCAGGCAAAAAATCATGGTGAACAAAACCCAATAAATCTTACTGGAGCTTCAATTAATAAACTGCGAAAACCAAATGATCAAACTTGAACTACAAAGATGAAAAAGATTGCATTGCCGGAGACGATGGTCTGTTAGAGCAGTGAACATAATGAGGTATCATTTAAATATGTGTATTTTCTAAACTTCGACAAGTCTTTCTTCGATCTGTTTCATATTTACTTCTGAATAGCAGTAGATGAAAAGAAATGTATTTCAAGAAATACGCAATTACAATACTGTCCAATCAGAGTCACAGGGATCTGCATAGAGTCAGGGTCGATGTGACATGTAGTCACATTTTTGAGGAAGTGTGAGTCAGGCTACGCAGTAGCTATGACATAGGTTTGACACAGAAGTATAAAATAAAATTAATTATTACATGTCTCCTGAATTGGATAAGCAGGTTAAAATTGTATGAATGGATAAGTAGATTAACAAAATTCTGGGTTTTCATTTTCTACAACCAAGAACACCATACAGACACAAAATATTTTTTATATAAACTATATAAAAATTATATATATATTATATATATTAGTAGTTGTGTGAGGTATGATACTGGGTCACAAATCAATAAATGCAAGGAAAAACTTTAAACGGAAATGGTGCATGATGGCACATACAAAGTAATGTAAAACAAAGCAAAGCATCGCTTTAGCGATCAGGTCTGGTTTGGAGCTCTGTCTCTCTTGAGCATTGGTCCAGAATCAGATGCCACCTTCTGCGAGTTTCTCATGTATAAAGTCTTCCGACCGGAAGTGGAAGAAGTCAGTTGCCCTCACTGGGTGTTTTCTTCTGGCTGTGGGAACTGAAAGAAACCCATCTGTCAGCAACAGGACTCCCTCTCTTCCCAGGGTGGAATTGCTTAATCAAGATCAGTCAGGGGTGTGATCCTCAGATACACAAATTCATGAAATATATAAGGAAGGATGGCATTTCTACTTCCTTGCTTTATCATGATCTTTGATTTTAATGTATCTATCATTTCTTCCATTGATTGCATTCATGTCATCAGTGTATCAAAATTAATAACTCTGATTATGACTTTTGTTTCCACCATACAAACTCCTCATAGTGTATTCATCATACAAGCGGAATAGATTTGGGACTGGAAAAAGAGTCTAGTCAGACCTCTTGTCCATTTCTGGTAATTCTGCTTCTTCAGCTTTGTACATTTATCAGCAAACACATCCATGTCTTTTAGTGCATTTAACAATTATTGTGGCTAACAACAAATGCATGTTTCATGTCATTTTCTAGTCCATGTATGGCTACATTCTTGTATAAAGCTCATCATGACCTTCCTAAGATCATAGAACTGGAAATTCTACAAAACTCAAAATGAACCACAAGTACATAGTAAGCAGAACCAGTTAAAAAGGTTAACAGTGTGCCAGCTTATGTAGGGATTTGCCAGATATAAAACAAGAGAGGCCATGCTTAAAATGCACAACACAATTGTGTAGGGTACATCTAGAACACCCCACACAGTGGCATTTTCTGTATTGAAAGGAAAATCTAATAGCACTTTATAAGGTTGAGAGAAAATCTCCCATCAGCAAAGAGGCAAGACCAAAGGAACTGATTTATTTTAATTTCAGGAAACAGAAACTAGAAGGAAACAAGATAAAAATATTTTCAATTTTGAAAACAAAATAAGTCATTTTGATTGTCACAGAGAATTCCATGAGTTTAGAGCTTGAAAACATAGAAAAATAATAAAGTACTACCTTTGTGGCCTTCAGATCTTCACTCAATTTTAACTAAAATAGTGGACTAGGAGTTGTTACGCTAAAATTTGATGAATGATCCATGCTCATTAAATCTGAATGTGTAAGCTGCATAGACTTAATGCAATTCAACCCACATGTTACTATTGAAATGGCTCAGCTAGCAGCAGAATTTTCTTTGAACATGTTTATAAACTCATATGACTTACCTGCCTTTAAAAAATGCAATGTAGATAGGGGAGGAGTAGAAATTGATGAACTGGAATATGAAAACTTTTAAAATGAAGGCATTTTCATATTTAGTCTGAGTTCTGTGCATCTCTGTGAGACAAACATAAGAAAACAAAACAAAAAAAAAAACAACTTCCATTATTAGGGAGTGTCTTAAAGAGTAAAATGGTTATATTTTGAACTTACAGACTGCTTATATTAAGCTTTCATTTAGCTCAAATGAACCATGATGAACAATACTTTATAAAACTCTTAAGCATTTGACTTGGCTAATTTAAAAAAAGATGTTTGAAAGCAACTTATCTAAATACTTCTGCATATTCTCTTCCTTTTGATCATTTGTACATTCCATCTGTCTTGTGCCAGTAATGTATAACATTAATGCATCTGTTTGTTATCCAAACAATTTATGGTGCTTTTAGTTAAAAACTGACCAGACAAGTTTTATAACTTAAAAGAAAACAGGAACAATAACAGATTGTACAGATGACTTCAAAGATCAAAGCTTTTGGACAGAGTCATCTATCAGCAGAGCAGTTAGCCAATCATATGTCTACAACATCACATGTTCTAAAACCAAATATATGATTTTAATATAAATAATAGTTATCTAAGGGACCAAAAGAGGAGGAGCTGCATAGGAAGCAATTTCAGAAACCAAGACACATCAGAGAGATAAAGGAGGACCATTTTGTGTGAACATTGGTGAACTTAACTCATGCATCACACCAACTACGAAATTAAAAAAGCTACCCAGGCCAACATCCACCCATGAACATACTTATTTTCAGTAAGCTTTTCTAAGACTATAATCCACACTTTTGCTATCTGTTTTTTTTTCTATCATACCATCTCTTTGTTATTTCTCATACTTTAATAAATGCCACATTGCTTTTACATTTCCATACTTTATATCTTAAGTGACTTAAGTAAACATTATGGTACCTGGTGTGGGAAGACTGCTGCTTTATTGCCCACAGGTTTATCAAGGCAGAGAGGTTGTACCTCAACAGAAGAACAGGTGCGGTACTTAGAAACAAAAGGGTGTTGAGCCTTTGTGCATCTCTAGGACCCTTGTATGTGTGTTAGAGCTAGTGATAGCGAGTCCCTATGTAGAGTACAGGGAAGTGACAGGCCTATGGCATCACCATTATTTACTTAAGTGGAAAGGATCCTATGCAGGATATTACAAAGTGACTGGCAGTAGGGCATCACTCATATATAATTGTGTGACTATGACCTCCATGTGTATGTAATGTATATGTGACAACTGCAAAAACCAATGGTGAAAGATAATGTTGTTAATACAAACAAGGGTTTCTGGACTGGTATAAAACAATTTTATCCATGCACATACTGTATATTTAGGCCAAACCCAACTTTGTGCAATGTGGTGTATAGGTAGTCCTATTCAACTCTGTCAAAGGCTTTTTCTTCATCCAAAAGATTACAATTTCTGGGGTGTTACATTTTATGGGTGACTATAATACAATAAACTGAAGGTTTGAAACTAAGTGTGTGCCTTTAAAAAATTTGATTTGGTCTTGAGATATTACAGAACTTTGGAGAGTATCATCATTTTTCAGAACTGAAATTGGTCTATATGAAGCCTATTGTAATAAGTCTTTATTTTTCTTTGGAAAGACGGTAATTAAGGCAAGGTGAAAAGTTTATTTTTCCTTTGTGTTACGTACCTTATGTACTTGAAATGGAACCAAAAGGGAAAAGGCCCCCTGATGTCACAGTTTTGAGACTGCTGCAGCTCTAATTTAAAAGATTCATGGGCCATAATTTAGCTATTTTGGCATTAATGTTCACTCTTATTCAGTTCCAATTTGGATATTTGATTTAGCTATGTTGAGAGTACTTTTTGTTACTGTTATGTATGTATTGGTATTGCCATTGTTTTTGATTTACAATTTCTGGTTACTTTAAGTTTGCTTTTGGGCATATCTTTTTGTTTAATAAATTTATAGTAAGTGTCAAGTACGTGAGATAAGGATGTGTCTAATGTTCATGGGCTAATCAAATACTACAGGGAAGGATGTGTGTGCGACACTGCTACTAACCCAATATTCCTTTGCCCTAGAAGGAGGAGAACAATTGAGAGAACCACTGACATCACTTCTGATGGAAACATCGATCATTCTGCCCCACTACATAAATCCATCAGCTACAGGAATACCTTTTCACTTTGGATTCAGCCTTTATGTGAACTGGTTCATGAAGAGACCTTATTTTTTTTAAAACAACATTGATAAAAGTACTTTTTTACTCTTTTTAAAAATACAACCTATTTCAACTTAGATATTAAGCAAGATTATCCACTGGTACCTCAAATCTTTATCCTGGTATTTCTCATTAACTACAAAATAAAAATATACACTTTTTTTTGTTATTTGATCAAGGATGGAAGTGTACTTTTTGATTACGGGGTAGGACCCATTGATAGTGGGTCTCTGAGAAGCTTTGAAGCTTGAATGTTAAATAAACAAGAATGTAAACGTCTAGTTTTAGAGAATTCTAGGTCCAAAATAAAACTAGAATAAATAGGATTCAAGAAGATTTTCTCTCCCCTATTAGTTTAAGGTGATGCAATATAAAAACAATGTGAGGATTACATTCTAAAAACACATTTACTAAATATAAGAAGGCTCTAACAGTCTGCTAATGGGTATCGTACATGTGGACAGTAGAAAAATTGCAAATGTGGTTGCTAAAGTGGAGAAAATGCAATTGTTTCTCATTCACCTACAATGAAGTTAACATATTCACTCAAAGCTCTAGATCAAGTTCGGTTCTGGAGGGCTACAGTACTGGCGTGTTTTAGTTCAAACAAAATTGCTTATTCCATAAACAGTCCTTGCTAACAACAGAATTTATTTAATTTTATGGCTTGTTAATGTTTTCATTCAGCCACTTCAGGTCATTCTTAAACTATAAATTTTTCTTTTCCAAGAGTATCATCCAAACGATTTGTGGCCAAAAGCAGATTAGTACTTCTCAGTCTTTCACTTTTTACTCTTCTGTTTCTTGACACATATTTTATTAATACAGATAACTTCATGATGATCACACAAAGGTAAAAATGGAAATACGTCACACGGTGGGCTGCTGGTTCCTTCGTCATTTGCATTTCATTGTATAATTTCAGCTTGTTAACAAAAAAAAACAATTAAACTGCAACATTTTCTGTTTTTATGACTAAAAGAGTCAAAAAATAGACGTGGGTACCTAACAAGCAAGTTAAAGAAAACGAAGCGCAAAATGTTGCTGAGTGTAACTGGCATGTATTCAAAAACTAGGAACACAAACTTGCAGGTGATGTGGCCCTTCAGGCCTGATCTTGCATACTCCTGCCCTAGAGATGAGGAGCATAAACTTATTAAACATCTTTGTGATTATTATTTCTACTATTACATTCTTTTTTGTTTAAATTTTAAGATAACATCCACACCACAACAAGCAAAACCCAATTCCTCTGATATTGTTCCAAATAATGCTATCAGGGGATCAGGAAAAACTGTGAGTCCAGCGCTTTTTGACAAATAAGCAAATATAGCCTCAAAACTATCATAGTATAGCACATCCCAAAGTATATGATCTAGCAGAGATCAGTGCAATTCTATTATTACATTCCACAAGATCCAAATCCAAGGCCTCAGCAGTCAACATCTAGTGGTTTATTACACACAAGCTAGTGACACATGCATACAGCTCACAGAAAAGATTTCATTATAATTCTTGATAAAATGGTAAGACTACAAAAGGAATAGATACATCAGATATACTGTATATTTAAACAGAAAGGGATATTTCCTTACCCCATCTAGTCAGGACATGTGCCAGTGAGGTATAAAGTTTGGAGAGAAGCATGATGACTAGCAGATTAAGCACGGAGCCTGTAATACTAGCAATTCTCCCTGCCTGAAGTAAAAAGACAATAAAATCCATATGCTTTATTTTGAACAAGGTTATTCAGTTGAATATATATAATATTCAATATGAAAATAAAAAGCAAGTACTCAATTACACCCCAAACACAAAACTTGGCAAGGTTTTTCTGGGGGTTGCAATGCTGAATGTTGCTTAGTGAAGTCAAATGTCATGATATGGGTGGACAATCTTACCCAAGAGACAAAGAAGTCATTTTTGGACTTATAGATAATAATTCCAAGGATAGTCCGGTACAAGATGATTGCAATTAGAAACATCAGCACAACAGTGACCTGCAAACAAGAAGAGAACAATGAGCACAGAATGGCATGCTTTAATTATCTTTTCAATAATAACGAATGCTCATACTTAGAAATCTAGAAGTACTGTATTTATGAGAGGTTAATACATCCTTTATATTGTTATACATGCACACCTGGAGGTTCCCAGATAAGCTTGTTTGAGGTAATCAATACCTAGGAATATCACCAGCACTATCCTCTCCTAGAACAAGCTCAGTCCCTTCTGTCTGATCCACCATGTAAAGCAACGGCATGGTAAGGTGGCATCTTTATGCAGACCTTGACCCGAGTCCACTAAGAACCAAAGACCCATACTAGAAAGAGAGCAGAGAATGAGAAAGCCTGGGAAACTGACCTTAAATCAGTGTCTTTTCAGTTGTGCATTTGAAACACCCATTTTGTTTGGTTTTTTTTTGTTTGATTAAATGGGGTTAGTGGGGTGATACCCCAACATTTCTCTCTGCTTCCTCACTGCCAGCCACAACATTTCTTCATGAGCTTCTGGAAACTCTCTCTTGTAATTGAAGAATAAACTGGAAAGCATCAGACACTTTAAGAATGACTGAGAGTATAAAAGTGATCATTTTTTCTATCATCTCAGTTTCAGGTTTACTATATGTGAATTTTCATCTTACAACAGAAAAATGTGCAGTTTAGATTAAGTGATGACTGAGTTTGCTCATAGTTAGTGTGATCATGGTAACTTCTTTAGTGCTGTTTCCTGACTTGTGCCCAGTACTGCTGGAACAGGTTCCAGTACCTTGTGACCATAAAATTAAATTAAACAGACTAAGGAAAAAGATGCATATGTGAATAAATCCTGTACTGTATACAGTATAAGGCAGCTACAATTTTTATGTAGAGCTCCAAATCAAAAGGATGTTTTCTGTAGATCGCTAGACTCTGACTGTAGCTCATATTTTAGAGATTGGCAGCAAATAGACTAAAAAGAACAATAATACTGCTACTTGTTTCTATGACATGGTATTGTTTGCACTTTGTTTTGGGCTAACTGGAATTAGCCGAGGCTGATAACTTGTATTTTGTACTTTAAAATCGATTCTTTAACAAAAACAAGGAGTCACAGATGGTTGTATTTATAGGCAATTTTCTCACAAATTATACAAAATACATTTTTTATATACAGAGAACAGTATTTATATGGAATCGAATAATTAGCAGTGTCTTAAATATGTCATATTTCACCTCACTGATAATTTGGAAATCTGAAGTGAGCACAAAACAATCACCATTTCTAACAAACCATTCCTAATGCCCTTAAACGGGTTTTTTTTTTAGCAACTTTTACCAAAATGTGAAATTTCTATTAAAGTGTAGTGCCACTTCTGACTTTACTGAAGTACAGGGTAGCTGTTGAAATCTGTTGACAGTAAAGTACAACCTCCAAAGTGCAAGAGCCTTTTACATCTCTTTTAGCAGTTTTCACAAGTTAAGTTTATATACAACAGTAAAGTCCAAAATTATTTCTTCTGATTTTATTTTCAAAAAATGTACGTAAAAGATTTAGGTGTATATTTTTCTCAGAAACAAACGAAAAATGCAAAAGAAGCACCAAAGTGAGTGAGTGTGAAAGGCTATTGGCATTATCAAAGAGAGATCTAGTCAACTTTCCTAAACTTCTGTCACTTTCTGATATAGAAATTATATTTTTTGACTGCCTTAAAAATCCAGGAATATCTCCAAATTAGAATAATGATGTCAAACATTTTTGAAAGAGAAACTTATGATAAAATTTTAGATAATAAATGAAAATCAGATCTCAATAAAATACACCCTTCTTCAATGTGTACTTAACATGGTCAAAATCTACAGTTGTACTACTACTACTAAATCTCCTAAAACATTTTACATTTTTGATAAGAAAAATATGTATTATATGAATTAAGTTTTTAATTACTTAAGTAGTAAAAATCTACACTGTTGTGGTCACTTCTGCCTATTTGTGGCAGCAATTGTGGCATTTACACATGGAATATTGAGGTTCCATTCCATTATTACATGTTCTCAAGTAATTAACCAGGCAAGCGGACACTGCCTGTGTAGACTTTGCACATTCACCTCATATATTCATGAGGTTTCCTCCGAGTACATTGTTTCTTCTTCTACATTCCAGGCACATAATAATAATTATTATTATTTTCATTTATATAGCATTTTTTGCAGTACTCAAAGCACTTTTCAAAATGAATGGGGAGCCACTTCTACTGTCATTAATGTGTGGTATCAAACTTGATAATGTGATGGCAGCCATTTTTGTACCAATACACTTACTACACATTAGCTATTAGGTGGTGAAGGGGTGAGAAAAATAGCCAATTAAAGCCAGAGGATGCTTAGGGACAAGAATGACTAGGCCATGGGGGTCAATGCTTGGAGGATCAATTTTGACCTCCAAATTGGCCCTGCATGAGTGCGAGTGTAAGTGTGCTTATGATGAAGTGCCTTGAAGGCCGCCGAGGCCTTTCCAGTGCTGATTCCCTCCTTTGGCCAGTGCTACAGGGATAGGCTCTAGCTCTGACACTTTAAATTGGATTAACAGGTACGAAAATGGATGAACGGCATTATTTGAAAGATTCGAGAAGTTCTTCTTTCAGCTAGCTTTGGTTTATGTACTTCCCTAAAAGCTACCTTGATATACTCTTGTCTGTTTTATTTGAAAAAGTTTTTTTCTAAACACCTGTCCATTAAATTTCATGAGGATCTAAAATAAAAATATAGCACATTCATAGTGAATTTTAAAGTGAGGTTATGAAGAAAGTGTTTTGATTAGTATAAATTCAAAGAAAAGACAGTAAGCCTTTTCAGAAGTACATGGAACACTCAAATTGCTTTTTATTTCCTCCTTTATAGCAACTAACAAAATAAATAGAATACTCTTCCCACTCAGGATGTGTTGTGATGTGAGATTTTGCATATAACTTGATAAATGTTTTGTATGTCTTTATTTATAATTTAGGCAAACCAATGTAATTTAGTGTAACTTTGGTGAGAGGTATTCGTGTTTGCCCCCCCTTTACGACTGTTTCTTTGTAATTTTACGACAGGATTTGGGGGATGTGTCTTAAACAAGTTTGATGAGTATTTCTTTGCTAAAGTCTTTCTCCCATTCCCCACACAAAGCCAGGTTAGCTTAACATATGGTCTTGGGTGCGGGGGTAGGTGTTAAGATGTTCTATTTCACCCATTGGTCTGAGGTATGGCTGTTTGGAATTGGCTTGTCTTAGAGGCATCTAAGTACCATGATGTCCTATTGGTTCGAGGGGTTGGAGAGAACATCTATAAATGTACGTGCTTAACCTCATATTCTCTCTCTCTTACTAACATCTGAAAGAAGCATCTCTCTAACCAACATATGATGAAGAAGCATCTCTCTTGCTAACCTGTGATGATGAAGACAACACAATGAAGAGCACAGCTCAGCAGCCACATTGAACAGACATGTGGCTGAAAGCTGAGCACCAATGATGCCTTAACTAGAGACATTTTAAGTAACTACAAGTCTGTGTGCCACCTGAATTACACATCACCATTTAATCAGGGTGTATGGTTGCCAATATTCAAATGTACTTTGCATTTTGTTATTATTTATGAATATTATCAGTAATACATAATTTTATGTGTAACTTAACTCCTGCTTGTCTTTTTACTACATCTAATTGCCTGAGGTTATAGATATAGAAAGGAAGGTGGGGATAAGTTATATACAATGGTAAGTCTGTGAGATTAGGCATTCTAAGGCTATGTATTAATAATACAATTGGGGAAAGTACTGTAGAGCAATATATATATATTACTCTACCAAGATAAAACATGATGTAATTAAAGATGCCTTTAGTCGTGTTGTTTTCTCACCTTTTATGTGAAATGTTGGAACACTGTAGACCAGAGTGGTTATCAGATTAATATACAGTAGCTCCCGTGTGATGTCATTGTGGAAACCACTAACTAGAATGGTGAGTGAAGGGTTCTCTCTCTATTATAATAAAAAAATCTTGGGACATAACATGACTTTTTCAGAGAGATACTTTAACGTCCCGCGAGATGAGACTATGTGTCAAGAGATTTAACCACGCCCAGGGCCGGAAATAAAAGGCAAAGAGTAGATGACAAAGTAGAACATTGTAAAGAATTCAAAAATGTTGGCACGATACACATGCAGAGCAGGTTAGAGATAATGAAAGTACTAAAATTTGAAGGTCTTAAAAAAATGATAGTAAAGATCGCAATAGCACAAACAAATTATTACTCGGTGAAATAACGGAACTGCGAAAAGAGATCAAATATATTGTTCAGATTTAAACTTTAAATCAGAGACTTGTAGATCATCTAATTCATGTTGTCATCAGGGAAAAGTAGCGTTTCTTCCCAATGAAGAGGCGTATCCGTGAGAATTAAAAGATTTGTTGTTTGGTGAAAGTGAAATCCACATACGCTGTCATGCTTGGGTCACAGAGTTAAACAGACAAACAGAAATGTTATTGAAACACTTCAAAAAAAACATAAGTCTCTTTCAGGAGTGAATCGAGCTCAGTGTGTAGTCAGAGGGGACAGCTCCGTCTTTCAATTAAAAGAACAGGGGTGCGCCTCGGCAGCAAGGCCCCAAACAGGAGCAGAGGATGTCTGGGGGAGAAGAGAGACAAGTGAAACGAGCAGGGGGCAAAGCCCCCTAGTATGTAGAAAAAACTGGCCATCTTAGTTGACTTTATAGCATTATAATGAAGCATTAGGAAATGAGAGAAATATAAGTATAGAAGATTGTTTGAAACTTCAGCAAGGAGTTCAATACCAGAGTGTGAGAGTAGCTATACCATTATAATTATGACCATGCAGCCAGTAATGGATCGGTTCATCCGACTCCGCTCTGGGAAATACGGCTCCTCAGCACCTGTCACGGGATTTCTCATAGTCATTGGTGCCATGGCAGTGAATTCTGGTCGGGGACGCTCCTGAAACACAAGTTTATTAAAACATTACTTCTTTTTTTGTAATTTATTTGAAGGATAGTTTACATTTGCTTTGTCAGGTTTTATTGGTTGTTAAAAGACAAGCTAAGACTTTAAAGACATAGTAATTTAAGAAAGGTACTTGTGCGCAGTAATAAATACAGTTCTGAGTGTGCTAAATGAGGTTAATAATAAACTAAGATGGTAAAATCAAATAAAAGTTAAGATAAAAAATAGGTCAACTGAAGCTCATTGCAAATTCAGTTCAAACATGCACTTTAAGAAAGAACAAAAGGAAAATACTATCAGATAAAGAATGAAAACAGAAAAATTAAGAGGAGAATAAATGAAAAAAAAAAAAAACATGAAGGGTTGCAACAAAAAGCTCAGAACTTACTGTTAAATATAATGGTCTAGAGGCTTGCAAACAAGAGAATGTTAATAAATGTGAACTGTGAATATATGTTATATGAAAACAAATAATATGGTTCAGTCAGATTTTTTCACAGCATGTATGCAGGGAAAAATGACATCAAAACTATTTATTTTTCCTATAAAAGATACTAATTACTAATATGAAAAGTGTCATTTGGGTAGAAATTCATACAAAGTAAAGAAGCCATGACTCAAGAAAGAATTTGCCTTTAACTGTTGTGGCAAAGGCGCTATATAGGCATCGACTTGACACAGACTGACAGCAGAGGCACATATAAAAATAAACAAAAAGGTTTTTAAATTTTTCTTTAGCCATGGGGCACGTTTTCCCAGTGTCCCACAGCCCCAACACAGTCCCAAAACACCACTAAAGAAAACACCAAAAACACCCCAAAATCACTCCTCTTCCTTTACTCCTCCCAGGCAGCTTTGTCCTCCTCCTTCCGACCCTGGCGCCTGGAGTGGTGACTGTCAGCTCCTTTTATATCCCACCGGGAAGTGCTGCAGGTGCTTGTTGACCTTCTTCCGGCTGCGCCTCTGGGTGTGGCTGCGTTCCCACCTAGACGGGCTCGTTAGGCTGTGCAGCTCCCCCTGGCGGTAGCCACGGAGCCCAACAGGAATGATGTTCCAAAATATTGGCCCCAATGCAACCCAGGGGGGCTGCCAACAAGTGTTCTGGGGGATGTAGTGTGCATCCCATGACTGCTCCCCCGGATCCAGTGTCAAAGGAGGTCCCAACCGGACATGGGTCCCAGCCAACTGCCACACTGTTTATAGGATTTGTAGTCCCAACATACCAGTCAGTCAGTAAGTCATTTTCTAAGTCACTTTGTCCTGAACAGGGTCATGGAGGGAGGTGCTGGAGTCTATCCTAGCTAGCATAGGGTGCAAGATAGGAACAAACCATGGACAGGACACCAGTTCATCACAGGGCAAATACACACACACATACACCCAACCACACACTAGATCCAATTTATTATCGGCAATCCACCTCACTTGCATGTATTTGGACTGTGGGAGGAAACCAGAACACCAAGAGGAAACTCACACAGACACAGGGAGAAAATGCAAGCTCCATACAGGTTGAACCTGGGATGCAAGCCCTGGTCGCCTTACAGTAAGGCAGCAGCGCTGCCACTGCACTACCGTGTCACCCACCACAACATTCAGTGGTTTTAAACTGCAACTTCCACACTTGATCAATGACATGGCTTCACACATCAGGGCCTGACTAACGATCAGCTAGTGCTCACTAAATCCCAGAATGAAATCAGGTTAACCCAAGGTAACAAATATGACTCAACAGGTTTAACTTTCTTTTTATTTATTTAGCAAAAAATAATAGAGATTTATAAGAAACATCCAGTTTGAACAAGATGTAGTACTGTGTCTTATGACTGTGTCATGCATGCATCATAATGAAACCTATGAAGACCTTATAAAGTCCATTGCAAGACCCTATAAAGACCTTAAACAGTTCATTGTAAATGTATATGCTAATAATTCTAATGTATTATGATCCCCTTGTCTACCTTGTGTAAAGGCATCTGCACAATAAATAAAAACAATAGCCCACATTTTTAGATTACCTCAGTTTCTTCAAACTCAGAGCAATCCCAGTGATGTGCTAGTATAGCATTGGTCCGCTTCCAGTATTCCAGAAACGTAACAGCCCAAAGAGACATAAAAATACTGAAAAATACAGTTCCACCATAGTCAAAGAGCTGGCCTGCCTGTAAGAAATAAATTGAGGTCAGTGGTAGTTTTAAGGGGAGAGTTACACCTCAGGTTCCATATACAAAATTATAACTTCTAAAACACCAATGTTGAATGAGTAGATATGAGCACATTTGCACTTTTAGGTTAGAAAAGGTCAACACCATGTTTTGTAAGCAAGACATGATCTGAAAGACCAAGTGCTGATTCAAAAACTTTGTATACCATTTCAATGCTGCCAATTTCTGTTCCAGTGTGGTGCTGAGGTGTAACCTGCTGCTTTTGGTTCCTAATCCAGGTGGTTTGGAGGGTGTTGGGTGCAGCAACATGCTATCAGCAAATGTTTTCAACCTCTCCTCCTCCTTTCCTGGAGCTCGAGAGGATCTGCATATAAGCAATGCCTAAAAACAGACCCACCCACCTCACCTATGAATGAATTAAATTGTTTAAATTATCAACTGTATTTGTACTTAATACATGAGAAAAATAATTTTAAACACTAACTTGTTATAAAGGTTCTTTACTGCTTTTATACTTTTTCTAACGCAAAATGAAATATTTGTATATATATTCTACGAGTTTGGAGTTCCACAAAAGTTCCATACTTTGACCTTTACTTTAGATTTGAAAATCTGGTTAGATACCTTGAAAGTGGTGCAGATACTAGAGAGATTCCAGTAGCCACAGATGTTACACAATGGACACATGATATACTTATCTCCACTCTCACACACCTCCTCGCTGAAACAAAAAAGAAAAAAAATCAGTTGTCATGCAAATATTTCAAAATTCAATGTATTAGTTGCACCTCTTCATTAATGCAAACAGCCTTTTTCACCAAACAGCCAATCGTGAGGTAACCATTTAATTAATATACTGTATATATTAAATAGCATGCTGTGGTCAAAAGGTCTAGATATTGCTTGGCCAAACATTTAAAAGGGCAAATCATGACTTTGACTTCAGCATGGTTGTTGGTGTCAGGTAAGGTGGTCCTAGATGCCCTCCTGGGATTTACATGCACTACTGTCTATAGAGTTTACAGTGAATGAAGCAATAAACAATGGTAATGTGTGGGATCAAGACTTGTTCAAGGTAACAAAAAGGCGACAAAACCTTAAAAATGAAGCTCTGTAGAACAGTAATATGCAGAAATGGATCTCAGTACGTAACATCTCATTTTGAAGCTGGTAGTCTTCAGCAGAAGGCCACTACTGGGTTCCAGTCTTGTAAGCCAAGAACAGGAAGATTAGACTACAGTGGGCAGATGATCACCAAGATGAATGACTGAAGACTGTAAACATGTCATGTGGGCTGACAATTCTAATTTATGCCTATATGGATGGTTAAATCCGCATTTGGTTAAAAATGGTATAATTCATGGATCCATCCTACTTTGAATTAAAGTTGGCAATGGTTGTGTAATTCATCTCAAAATTCAGGTCTCTTATTACTATTGGAGCATCATTTCAATGTCACACTGCACATAAGCTTTGCTTCTAATGATTAAGGAATAATTATGGCTACAGTCAACCCTTTTACTCAAAGGCATACTTCCAGAAGGATAGTGCAACATGAAACAAAGACTGTACTGTTTTATGCTGATATGCACAGTCCTCAGATCTCAATCTAATAACAAACCTTTGCAAATTTGCAGGATCTGCAAAATACTATTTAGTCAACCATGACTAAAATCCTAAAGAAATGTGCCCAGACCTTGTTGCATACATTCTTGAAAGACTTTAGGCTGTTCTGGAGTCAAAAGTGGGTCCTACCAGTACTACATAAGAGGACCTAACAAAGTGGCCATGTATATTTTTCTAGTAACTAAAATATTTTCATTCATCACACAGAGTAATGATACGATGATTTACTTAGAGAGACACGTTTGGCAGTGCTCTCCAATAGCCTCAGAGGACTAATTTTGCATCTTTGCCCAATTATTTTTTCATTAGGAACTTGTACACAAACACAGCAAGCATCATTGGCTCTTCTGAGCTACGACAATTGTACTGTCACCAGTGCTTATTCCGCAAGTAGGCACAATATTCTCTTTTAAATGTAGTAGAAGCGTACTTACGCGGGAATGTCAGTCAGCATCAGAAATATCCCAAAAATGAAAACAAGAGTACCCACAACTGCAGCCGGTAGAAGCCATCCTGTGTAAAATCCTGCCATGAACACAGGAGAAATCAACAAAGATTGGGATAAATTAATAATAGGTCACAGATTTCTAACAGCAAAGAAACAGAAATTGATTTTTATACCCAGAGGATACACAGGATAGGATATAAGGGTTTGGGACATGTTCATCCAAGTTGAATCAGGCTAGACAGCAGCTTGGATATACTGTATAGAAAGTCAGCCAGTTCAGGTCAGAAAAGTATTAGGACCACAAAGAGGAGACTGTATTCATAATTCTGGAAAAAGAAATCATGGGGGAAAAAAATAGGAAGGACTACTGACTGTTGCAATTCGGCAGATACATAAAACTGCCTTCTAACAGAACTTCTATTGACTGAAACTACTCAAATGATGAGGAATAGACATGTTACCTAAATATTTATCAAATTCCATATTTTGTTAGGTATATAATATATTGCATGCAGCACAATGATGCAGTGGTTAGTGCTGCTGCATCACAGCTCCAGACATCCAAGTTCAGTTTATGGCTGGATTATACCAATTCTTACTTTGCCCACATGGATTTTGTTTTATAAATATGACCAGGGTGTAAATTATAACGTTTACAAGAGCTAATCCCCAGCCATTTTGGTGGGGGATAAGGGACTTTAGACAGATAGTAGGCTACTGACCTACAGATGGTGGTGGAGTAGGTAGGACTTCCATCTCACAGCTACAGTGTCCAATGTTTAAATCCTGTGCCCAGTTGGTACGCTTGTGGGATCTGCATGTTTTCCCTGATGTCTGTATAGTTATTTCTCAATGTGCTCTTGCACACCATTAAGAGATAGGCATTTATCGTTAACTGGCAATTCCAAGTTGATCCTATGAGAGTGTGGCTATAGGTGGGGTCTGCAATGGACAAGTAATGTGTTCAAGGTTGTTTCCTGCCTTGTGCCTAGGGCGGCTAGGCTAGGCATTGCTTCATTACATCCCTAAATGGGTTACACAGGTTTGAGAAGGTATTGTTGTTGAGGTGAGGAGTCAGTTGTCAAAACTTTTTTTTGCTTCTGAGTAAAAATTAAATAAAAGAAGTGCTTGTTTGTGACAGGGCTGTTGCCTGCCATCATTTTGATGGTTAACACATACGTGGCTAAAAAGGAAATTCAGTTTACACTAAAGAGTGTTAAAAATGTTTGGTGGGGACACCATAGGATAATGGTTTTCTACCACATCTAAAACATATGCCTACCAGATAAAATTGTCTAAATTTTTTAGTGAGTGAACAGTTCTTGGTAAAAAAATTCTGTAAGTGTGACCTGTGGTCGACTGTCCTTTCTTTTAGGGTTGGTTCCTGCCTTGTGCCTGATTCTAACCAAACAGCCTCCAGTGTCTTACAGTGTGGAATCAGAATCTAGATGCAGAGCTTATACTTGTTCAGTTTTAATATATTCCTTTATAAGAATTTTTTTTGCTTTGAGCCCTCCCCCACCATAACCTATCATCTAATGAGGGAAGAGTGAAAGCTTTAGATTTGTCAAAAATTTCGATCTCTGGTTTTCCACTGATCTCAATGCCGTAATTCTGCAATTATTTATGAATTTTTCATGTTAATTGCTATCGTAATTACCTATTTTATGATCAGAAGGATCAGCATCAGAGTGGTAAATCATTACTGAAATGTTATAGAATAGTTCTGGTAACTTGGCTCCTAAAGCACAAGAGCCTACTGACGCTCACGTCTGAATTTTTTTTTTTTTTTTTTTGTTTAAGCACAAACAAGAGAGATTAAGGAGAGTATACTTAGAATGCAACAGTACTAACGAGTAAGCTAAAAGATTTCACCATGAGGGAATGAAAGCACAAAGATGTAATGCTTCTTACCTAACCAAGCAAAGTACAGAGCGATTTTCTCCCCAAAGTATTGCCGAATGTGGTCCAAGGGCTGATATTTCTTCCAACACTTCCAACGACCCCAGTACTGGTAGAGAATTTGACGCAGGTTTAATGATTTTGCCTCAAACTCACCAGAAGGCAGTTGGTATGGACCCTAAAAATACACATCAAATAATGAAATAAAAATAAGCACAGAATTCCTAAAAATGCACATGATGGGTAGAGAGTTTTGAATTTTTGTTACATTGAGGTGTTCAAGCTTGCTTCTGAGAGAATGCAGTGGCTGCAGGTTTTTGTTCCAATGCAGCTTCTTAATTATAAGTCAGTCACTGCTGCTGAAGCAATCATTGCTTAAGCATTACTTTTGTGCTTCATTTTCATTAACGTGCTCATTAAGATTACTATCTCTTGATTGCTTGCTTAAACCCCAGCATTCACTGCTGTTCACGTATTTCCTCTTTCCTTAATCATCTGCCACTTAACACGAAGATGTAAATGAAAGGAGTCATCAGCTCACAAGCTGTGAATAACCATCATGGAGTATCTGTTATGATAAAATATTTGTATAGCAAAGGGAGAAAAAAAGTGAAGGACTGAAATGTACTAATTTGCTCAAGCGGAAGACATTCTTAGAAAAGAAAAATCTGCAAGATAAGATGTACCTGACATGGATTGCATGAGTTTTAGATGTTCTAATGTGACCTTGTTTGATTATTTATGTCAATGCTTATGGATTATTTAACTACAACAAACATTTCTTTCTATAGCACATTTTTTGTGCTCAAAGTGCTTTGCAAGATAACAAAGAGAAAATTACAAGAAAAGAAAAACAATTAAGAATTAGCAATAATATTAAAGAATATGTAACAACAAAATAAGGTAAGGTCTGATGGCTGGGAGGACAGAAATAAAAAAACTGCAGTTAGTCTGGAGAGAAAAACCAAAATCTGCATGGGTTCCAAGGCCATAAGACCACCCAGCCCCCACTGGGCATTCTACCTAACATAAAAAAAACGTTTCTAAATCAGTCCTCTTTGTTTTCATGCTTCAAATGATGAAGTTGGTGTCCTGG
This sequence comes from Polypterus bichir lapradei, assembly GCA_026402145.1. Classification (NCBI taxonomy): domain Eukaryota; kingdom Metazoa; phylum Chordata; class Cladistia; order Polypteriformes; family Polypteridae; genus Polypterus; species Polypterus bichir. Next base: position 117,325,171 of record JANRMT010062854.1, on the reverse strand, counting down.
ACAGATGAGACATCCGCCTTCATTCCATCATTTTAGGGGGCTTAATGATGCCTTTAAAACATAATTTAAAAACAAAAATGACCTGACATGATGGAATGTAAGTGTGAACTAACCATAGAATTAAATAAGTTTTGTTATTAGAAAAGAATTAAGAAAGTGGAATAAAATAAAAACCTGCAGTCACTGTGGCCCTCAAGGACTGAACCTGAAGACCCCCGGCTTTAATTCAGATTTTTCCATAAGTAAGTAATACAATGTTTTATTATTTTTATCTCAAGCACTGCCTTGTGTTGGGGCTCATTATGAAAGGACCAATAAATTTAAAGTGACTAATGTCAATTATTTAATAAAGTGCTATAGTATCCACTGTGATAGACATATCATAAAACACATTGGATGATTAATTATTTAGTAAATTGCCACCACTGTCCCTATTATGCACATTGAAAAAAGTAATATGAGGCAAGCTTTATTATGATTACTACCTGTTAATTTTGTAGAGTTAAGCTTGCACTACATCAGTAATAATGTGTATATAAGTCATTGATGTGGCCAAATAATCGACAGCAATAGGAAAGTGTGCCAATTTTGAATTGGAATTTACTTCTCCAGCGTAAACCGTAAAGAACCCATCAGGTTAAATGGCTTATATTTTTATGGGGCATATTTGCCAAAAACATATTTCAATTTACAGATGTTCAATACAAAAGTTCTATGTTAGTACTCACTTGTCCAGTGTGAGTTGACCAGTATATAATATAATGGATTTACTTTCCCTGAAATGAATTAATCAATAGAGCCTATCTGGAATTAAACACATGACATATCAGAACTGGAAGTCAGCACTGCCAAAGGTGTTGTCTTACATCATGTAGTGGGTAGGCAGCATTGAAGACATTTTCACTGATCAGGCGGTCAATTCCAACTTCTCCTCTTTTTAGGGATCCATAGGGTGTCCGAGCAAGGATCTCATAGAGCTGCAGAAAAGAGGATGAATGTATTAAGAGAAAGTGGTGTTAAATGTTCTTCTGCATCGCTGGAAGCCTGTAACCAGAACTGAAAAATAATTATTTGATAATTGTGATTTGTGAGCCCAATTATGTTAGCATACATGAAGCTGAAGTAAAGAGGGTTCTTTCAGGCAGGCCTAAGTATTTAGGACAGGTGCTCTGCTCATAGATACTTAAAGTAATTTGCTGTTTGAGTCTTCGAAGAGCACAGTCCATGTATAACATACTCAGGAAACCAGAGATGGTAGTTACCCATACTCCGCATGTTTCACAAAATGCTCACTGAATATGCAAAATGTGTGGGTATTTATAACAGTGAAGGACCCTCTAGAAGCAAGGAGCTGTCTGCAACAAGAATGCCCCCTACACTCTGCCGAACTGGATGTATAGTACAATCATCAGCATTCCCACCAGTAGAACTGGATGATTGGACTGCGGCAATGGCTTCTCTTCAGCCTGGATATGCATGTATAAATGATTATACTAGATTGCTTATTGGTAATGAAAGCTACATTTTAAAGAAAGTATGTGTATATACATACATACATACATACACACTAGGTACAGTATACAGTATATCTCCTTTTGTATTATATTTCTCTCATCTGATTATTTCATCCATGGTTACTAAAGGGGTGTATATCAAATATACACATATACACATACATACACACAGGCTCAAGTATGTCCTGTTTGGTGGAGTCAATCAGTTTTTTAGATAGACAAAATAACTAAAAAAAAAAAAATTAAAAAAAAAGACAAGAAGTTCTTTGCTTGGGTTCTGTTTTATATTACACTAGCCGCATGAAGAAGTAGCTACAAAAAGTAGATGGACAAACGGTTATAGCCTTTCAAGCTGTTCACAGTACTTAATCACATATTAATAATGCAGGGTTTTTTTTTTTAGTTTAGCTCCTAGTGCTGCCAGGATAGGCTCTGGTTCCTGGCAATCTTAAATTCTGGATAGATAAGCTTTAAATTGGGAGATGTCCTTTATTATAGTTACACAAGCATGTGAATTTGATCAAGAAGCAAACATTTGTTCTCAAGAGAAAATAAATCAGAGCAACGAGGTGGGATAACACCCTAACTCATAATTATATGGATGCAGTCCTGGAAAACACCATATGAAATGTATTGTTACAAAATGGACTTTACGGAGTACAATGAATTCAAGTCCAAGGTCACAAAGTGCAGAAATATATATCTGGAGGTATGTGTCATTCATGGAGGTGTTCTTCTTTCATGATTCAAAGAAGTAACACAACTTCATATAGTACTTGTCTTTGAACCCTGAAGACTCATTGGAGTTTCACATCCACCATCTGCAGATGTAAAGTGATTTGGTGGTTTAAAACACATCCTTGAGTCACCCCACAAAAAATAAACCAAAGTGTCAGTATCACCAGGGGAGGTCATAGTCCATGAATCCACAATAATTTCCAATGAAAAAGTGTAGCTGTGCAGTCTTTCCCACAGTTGCCAGCAGGAGAGTGTGACATGTCAGGTGTGGTGTTTTTTTTTTTGTACTTAACACATATGGACTTATTAATATTTGATTTTCATTTAAACAATATTTGTAGATAAAGGTGAATGAAAATTTGATTGCAAAGTAAACAAAAATGTGATTTCTGTCTTTGGCACAAGCAAGTCTTAGAGACCTACTTTAGCATCTTTAATTCTGTTCTCAGGCTGAATTTCCCCCTGAAATTAAATTTCCACATGCAATATTTGCATTTATGTTTATTTACTATGGACTAAAAATGCAAATGTGGCATGATGCTTGTTACATTATATAATCTTTATCTATATTGCTATTTAAATGAAGATCAAATCTTGATATGTTCACATATGTTAAAGAATAAAACACAACTCATTTCATGAGGTGTACTAATTTTTTCACATGTGCATGTCAAAAATGACTAAAAAGGGCTTAGGGTGTCATTGAAATGTACATTTTAACATCTGCATGACATCTTATTTTGCTTAGTTTTCATCTTTGAAAAGTTCAGTAGAATGTAGAAAAGGCAGCAGTTAAGAATAAGGAAGTAGTAACACTTACTATTTGGTGCCGCTGAGTACTTTTAAAGAAAGTTTCTTGGTTATCACTTCCCAAAAATCTGTACAAGATAAAACACAAAAGACATAAAAAACAGGCTAAGAAAATGGAAAGTTGGATTGATGAGTAGATAGATGGATATGTACGTTGATTTATTAATGTGACGGTGCTAGGCTGATGAGCTACAATTCCTAACCAATGGAGTGTCCTACTTGCTTGCGATGATCAATTTTGTACCCTTGTCCCGAAACATTCCCCAGAGTGATGTTATTCAATTAGTTTAACCTCTTTTGTAAGACACTTTGGATAAAAGCGCCTGCTAAGCAAATAAATGTTAATGTATTTAGTGGTGGTCCTGGCTCATTAGCTGCCTTAAGGAAGATCACACAAGGTAAGCTGTGCCTACCAGCGACACACACTCTAGTCACAAATGTGGGAGCCCCGTGCCATTACCACTCAAATTACTACAACCAGTTCTTTCAAAACAAAACCAATGGCAATGTGCAGCAATATGTATCATTCGTTAGACAGCAGCCTCTGTATTCAATCTTAAAATAAATAAAATAGAACAATACTGAAACAAGAAAGATATTGCACATATAATATATTAAAATGTAAAGTAAAAAACAAAAAAACAAAAAATGGAATACAGTGCCATTATTTATATTACAGAAAATCCCAGTCTAAAGATACAACAGTAGCTTTCATCCATCCATCTTTCAAAGCTGCTAATCCAGAGCTGGGCCGTAGCGTGTAGGTTTTATAATTTAATTGTTATTGACTTATCTATCTAATAGTAAAGCAGGCAAAATGAAAGGTCTTGCACAGTATATCACAAATAATAAACATATTTATGTAAATTTAAAGAAAACATGGGTGCAGGTATGCATTTTTGTTTGATTTCACTTCAATCACCTGTAAAGTGAGAGAGTTTGAGAAAAGCATTCCATGATAGCCACCGATTCCTCTTCTTAGGCTTCATTCTGCTTAGCACTCAGCAGTGGCAGTGCAGAATGGAGCCTGTGCCATTATCAGGTCATGTGGTCATGCAGATTGGGGAGATGCAGCCATGCTGTACTGGGGATGTGGGTATTAGTGTTCCCCCAATGAATCCCCACCTTAGGCATTTGTCTATGCTACCTATGCCTGGAACCACCACTGCTCTTACTAACAATCACATTACAATCAAACCAAAACACACTGATTATCTGCATTCCTAGAAATGAGCTGTGAACAAAAACATTTTTTTTAGTCATTCATTCTAAAGGAATATCCAGGTAGACTAATTGATGCACATGTTAAGTTTGCTATTAGTCTCTGACAATATGAGCATACATGGATCCTGAAGTGAGCGGATTGGGTGCAGGGGCCCAGAGCTCATGGTGGCCTTCACAAAGATTAAACTATGTGCATCTCGGAAGCTGCACTCAGAGGATTGGTGGCAATGATTTGGCTCCCCCTGAAAGTCAATGTTTAGGTAAGAAAGAAGCCTCTAAGATTGGATGTCTGAATAATTATTATTCTATTTAGACCTAGTGATAGGTTTTGGCCTGTATAGGTAGGTAGAATGACAATAATATTAAGCAGAGATAACATTGATGGCTGTAATATTATTATTTGTACTCTACAGAATCACTCGGATACCCCACACTGCTGGCTGCAGTACTCGATGTTTAGGGTTGAGCTAAAGAGTTTCAGCAGCTACAGCGCAGTACATTGTACATCAGCAAAATCCAGTGCTGCACCATTCACTAAGCTTCAGCTGACACTCACAATTTGAGCAAACTCGTAAGTGTGATTTTTATGTTCACTTTCAGGAAGTAGCCTTTAACTGTATTTGTGTTTTATCATTTAATGCATAGTGTGTATAGGCTATTGCATTTTCCACAAATCGCTAACTCTTCATGTAAAAGTACACTAATCCCCAAAAAAGTTGCTTCTTGTTTTTGGTTGACAGCTCAAAATTAATCTCGAAAATCTACTTTTACTGGTCAAATTTCCTGCTAAGACCATTTTTGCCACCTACTTTAAATTAAATGACTAAATAATATTAGGTTATCAATTCTTTATTTTCCTTTATTTCTGGGTGAATAACCGGTTAAGATTTATTTCAGACTTTTTTTTTTGGTCGAATGACAGACCAGGATCAATATTCTACTTTTTCTGGTTAAACAGTAGTTTAAAATCAATGTTACATGTCACCTTCATCTTCTCTTCCATTTTACTTTTTTTTTCCTTCTTGTAAATGGCAGATAAAGATCAATTTTCCAATAGCATTTCATCACCTTATTTTTCCTGCAGATTGCAATCAATTTTTCACTTTCCGTTTCCTTCTAACAGGTTGAATGGAAGACAAGGATTGATTTCCCTTCTTTCTCTTCTTTTTCTTAATTTTCTTCCATGAGCTTGAATAAAAGTCTATGACCCATTTTTGCTTTTTTCTTATTCCTTTCTTGTTAAATGACAGATTGAGATAATATGCACACTTTATTGTCCTCTTTATCATCTTCCTGTACTTATTCTGATTAGTTTGGTCCTTCTGAAACTGACTTCCAAACTTTTTATTTTCACTGATCAAATGGCAAAGACAAAGAAATATCAAATTTCCCTTTGCAGCCTTGTCTTAAACATATTGGTCGGCGGGGGGGGGGGGATATCGGTTTAATGTTCCAGCCAGGGCACAGGAACTTAAAGAAAAATGTTTCAGTTTATTAACAAAATTCATAAATTGGAGAGGGTGCACACAAATCGCCCCACAATTTCTCTATTTGCGTTTCACACATATAGGCTTTTTTCAACAAATAACTCAAGCACATTATTTTGCTTTTGTAACAAGCTTGTTTAATTGCTAACTTAAGGGTAGCAGAAGATGAATATATCCAAGTATACATGGTATTAACATAGCATAAAACATGAATCTAAGCTAGTATGGCTTTCTACCTGTAATGGAAGATACACCACATGAATTATATTCCCTTACTTAATTATTGTCCAAAGAATTACCCAAAGAAACATTGTTTATTTAAGACTGGCTTTTCTAGACTTTTGTGAAAAGTTTTAGCTGGTTCACTTTCTCTAGAAATTTAAAGTTTCTCATCCTTTGCCTGCCCTGAAAGTTGCACGGATTTCTTTTTCACAGCTCTTCTGCATCTGCCCCTCCACTAACATATTCTGTGGGTATGTATGTGTGCACTAGAAATCATGGAAATGTTTGCAAACTGTGCCAAACTCAGAGAATTACATTAAAGTCAATGGGAAAGGAGGACATATACTAATTTTGATTGGACTGCAATGGTGCAATAGTGTTTAAAGTGTCCCTGAGGGCTAGGGGAAAGTTTGCCAGCTATGCAGGCCCAATTATTATGCCCAAGTACGTGATCTGAGCTGTGAGGCAGAAATATTCTTAACATCAAAAGACATGGGCAGAACAAATAGCACAAACAAAATGCAGCAAAGAACCACAAGCTAGCAGTATGCATCCATTATCAAACCCACTATATCCTAACTACAGGGTTACGGGGGTCTGCTGGAGCCAATCCCAGCCAACACAAGGCACAAGGCAGGAAACAAACCCCGGGCAGGGCACCAGCCCACCGCAGGGCACACAGACACACCCACACACCAAGCACACACTAGGGACAATTTAGAATCGCCAATGCACCTAACCTGTATGTCTTTGGACTGTGGGAGGAAACCAGAGTACCCGGAGGAAACCCACGCAGACACGGGGGGAACATGCAAACTCCACGCAGCGCTACCCACCGTGCCGCCCCAAGCTAGCAATAAGTAAATAAAATATCGATCATTGCACTAACAGGATTCCAATCTTGGGCACACATTAGCTATGCCACAAAGCAGCAGCGATGGACTGGCTCATTCCATTGTCTGAAGTTGAGGTACAGTGGAAATATCTTTTTTGCTTCACACGAATTTGTGAAGATGCGTCTCACATTCTTCTTCTATCAAGAAGAAAAACACCTTGTAAATAGTAATGTTTTGTTTTTATTATTTTACAGTGTGTCCTGTGTTTTCTGATAGGGTGGGTGAGGGCTCATTTAAGGCTTGTTTAAAGTTTGTTAATGGGCACATGGCTAATTTGCATGCAGAATTAGCCACGTGGTGTTGGCAAATAGGGACTAGTGTTCTTTATTCAGTGGCAGTACTTGCAACACTGCAAATGTTTTTATTTATTTATTTTTTTAAATGCATGTAAGATGGAGATCTGGCAATGTTTCTCAACTTTTGTTCACTGATGACCCACATACAGCAATTGAACAGCCCAAAATTGTAACAGACTAGTGTGATTACAGATCTGGAAAAATATTCCACAACAGTGTCAAGAGCTTTGGCTTAATGTATCTCAGCAGCTGAAATGGCTTTATTTTTTGCTGTTATAATTGCAACCCAGCTATGGCATTGTTAAAGACATACATGAAAGTTTTGTACATGGCTGTTACAGCTCTTTGACATTGTGCTGTCCCTGCAAATCATCATAGGGCACTTGGGGGGAAAGAAAACAAAAGGTTTGTCTAAGTTGGCCTCACAGTGTATTTTTAGGAAAATATTTGGTGAACAAAGGTTAATGGCGAACACAGCATATTCGCTGCGAAAACCACTTTGGCAGATTTCAATGATCAACACTAGTATGCACAACACATTGTCTGAATCTGTTGCATGAGAGTGTTTGCTGTAAATTAGTTAAAGGAGGATTTAGTTTTCTTTAAATGTAGGAGGAAAAATTACAGATTATTACTTTCAGTTACAGTAACCCCAGTAAACAGGAACACATACTATAGGGTTAATATGTTAGCTGGCAGTGGCGTAGCTAGAGTTCATGTCGCTCGGGACAGGGCGGTGCTTCAATTTGCCGCCCTCCAACGTATCTGAATATGTTAACTTATTTAAATAGAAAATTAAAATGACGTACAGAGAAAAATTAAGATACATTTTGCATTGATTTATTCATATATAGACAAACAGCAATGGATTTTTCACATATAATTATTTATAAGCATTGTAGACACAGACACGGACTCAAAATGTCCAAAATAACACACATTTTATTCTAACAATAAGGTCCTTCACCCAATAGACACAATACTCCGTCTTTTCTTCTGCCACCTCAACTCCTCACTCGCAGCCTCATCCTCCTCCACCCGACTCTGGCTTCTTAATGGAGTGAGGCGGTCTCCTTTATAGTGCACCCAGAAGTGCTCCAGGTGTCTCTTGATTAACCGCCGCCAGCACTTCCGGGTGTAGCAGAAGTGCTGCATGCCCACACTCTGGAGCTGTCCAGGTGCCCCCTGGAGATGGCCACGGACCTCCAGCGGGTTGAGTTTCTGAACTCCAAATCTGTGGCCCCGATGTAAACCAAGAGGGCTACCCTCTTGTGTTCTGGGGGAGGTACTCCTGGTAGTACGCCCATTCCCTCAGTCTTCTCTTATAAAGGGTGTCCCATCTGGGCAGGATCCCTGGCCATCCATCACAGCATCAGCCAGACAAGAATATAGCATAGACGCACTGATAAGCCATGTTCTAATTATTAGTTTAATATAATTACGCTGTGAAAACCAGAACCAGTGTAGTGTACAAGCGATAGGTGGGGATGTTTTCTGTGCAGATCAAGAACACATTCGGATTAATAACGAAACAAAATTATAAACTGTAAATTAGTGGTTTATCTTCCTAAAAATTATTATCGCTGTATTGTTTATGTTTATTTTTGTTATCGCCTTAAATTTCAACTGCTGTGCCTGATGCCGTCACAGAGTTATTTTTGAAGCATTTATGGATAAAAATCCGAGAATTTTACTTTTTTCATTCATGGGTGATATTTTTCCGAATGCTGCTGCTTACACACGAATTATACTGAGCCTTTGGACCAATAATGCCGCTCCCAAAAATGTGCTACCCAGGGCGGACAGCCCTCTCCACCTGCCCCTAGCTATGCCACTGTTAGCTGGCATTACCTTAACTACAATTGTTAGAAACTAGTAGTCTTAGAACCAAAGTATAAAGTAGCAGCCTACTTATTGTTTGTTTGGTTCCTGTTGTCTCAAAGGATGGAGGTGAAACTTTATCTGTATATATCTTCTGTGTCCACAGAGCACTTCTCTCTGGCACATGTGATAGGATGCTAAATGTGCTTTCTCCTTCCTTGTCCAGGTACTTTTGACTTTCTCAGCTTTGATTGCTGTCTTTGAATTTTTACATCCGGTGGTGATAAAATACTGCATAAAATACTGATCTGCTAGGAGTTGATGTAGTGGAAGACTGCTTTCTTCAATGAGATGAAAATATTGCTTTTACATACATTTTCTTTTGCATGTGCAACTCAATGTCTTTTAATGAAGCTGGACTCAATGTGGTACCTACATCCAGCTCCACTAGTTGGGCTGCATTTTGTTATAGTTGCACCCAAGGCAATAGGGTTCCTACTGTAGAGAGCAGGAAGAGAGCATATAATAAAACTGTTGACAGTGGGTTATAAATGAAAAAGTGGGCATTTTATTATTCATTTCATAATCCCAACCTTTTGGTTGACAACCGGTGCAAATCTGAGAGATTTGACCATTTGTTTGAGACAAAAATGGTAAATGGTGCGAGAGTGATCTTTATCCAATCCTGGTTAGCAAGCACCAGTGCCATTGACCTGTGATTGTTGCTTTCTTATCAGACAGAGACCTAGAAATAGTGGACCAAGAGAGGCCCAGTATAGTGATTTTGTGGACCCTCACACTTTGGTTGAAGTTAACAGTTAACTGTCATGAAAGGGGGGGCTACAGCACAGTTTTACAGTTGTCAATCGCATGTGCCATACAAAAGAGAAAAAGACAATGTTGTTAGCCTTAAAAGTTCCAGTACTTTCATTAGAACACATTCAACACATTTTTGAAGGTGTTAGGTGCAATGATTCCTTGATGCTAGTGCAATTTATGCATTAAGCTTTAACTGAAGACCAAGACCAGTTTTAGTAACTATTAAGGAAAGAATAAGGCAACAGGGTAGATGGATAAATGTCTAGGCAGTTTAAGTCAAGACTTGCTATTTATGGTTAAATATCAGAGCTGATCTTAGCTGTTTTGAGGCCCTAAGGAGTATACATATTTTGAGGCTCCTTTACCTCCCAACTTTTCCATATACCATCAACATTACATTAAAATATCTAAAACAATCTGGTAGGGGGTCCCCAGCACAGTTTTAAATGGTTTGTAATGAATAACTTTCAAAATGTTAAGAAATACTGTATAACTTCCAAGTGTCTAAAAAAACTGCATTTTTCCCACATTACAAACACCTCATACCTTCGTAGTTTGCTCACTCTGAACTGGCAGGTGTAAAAGTCTAGTGGAGGATTTGGGACATCCTGATACATGATGTTGGGAATACTGATTTTATTTAGAATGTTCTCTGACCAGTTTGATGCATGGTGGGGGACAACCTACAAAGAAAAACAAAACACCTGCATGACCTCAGTAAAATAGTTTCCAAGTTAACACTTACTTTTATTCATTCCTTTAGTTAACTTAAACTTGAATATCAGAAAGATTAGAAAGGATATTAGAAATAACTATAGCATGAAAACAGATATGGAAGCAGAGTTTACAAGCAAACAATATTGGTGCGTTATTGAAATTTTTAGTGTAAGCCATTGAAGTATATCATAAATTATTAATCATTAAATTAACTCTTAAATTGAAAAGCTTTAAATTTACAAGTGCAGATATGGAAAACAGCACATCAATCATTAACTATAAATGTTTACATCAGGATGTCAGAGGGCTAAATCAGGAGCAGATCTAGTATGAAAGTAATGAAGCTTAAACTTCAGGGCCCCAGAAGTGATTTTCATACACACTGCTTAAAAATTCTGGAAAAAAATCCTGCAGTAGTACTTTATATTCCTTGCTTTGTATCCCAGTAAAGGCAAATTATCTCAGAATATGAAACCAATGTAGGAAGCAGTTCAAGACAGAGAAGCTTTATCTGTTGCATCTCTACATGATAATCACCTCTTTCCACCTTCTCAAACTTACAATTTTTAACGTAAGGTATTGAATCATCACGTATATAGATAATGTCCTTGCATCCTACGAACAATTACACTTCAATTTTAACTTCCCATCAACACAATTTTTCCATTACTTTCAAATCAGAAACTCCCATCTATTTGTATTCCAGAAGAAATATTGATCAGTCTTGAAGACTTAGATAGCATTTCTATAATATATAAAAACAATTTAAAGCCCCTTCCTTTCAAAGATCCCAGAGTACTGTGGGAGAAAGATCAACTCACCACAATTACTCAACATTTCAGAAAAGGAGTGAAAGGCAGCCATGCGTAAAATTCCCTCGAGCTCCATATGTGCAAGGCATACTATTTTTCAAATTAAAATCTTATATCGAGCACATTCATATAGTTTAAAATTGTCAAAAATGCTTTCAGGGCAAGATCCAATCTATGAATGTTCAAGCTCCATCCTTACTGGGCCTCATTTTCTGGGTGTGCACCAAATTAACAACATTTTGGACCAAAATCTTTGCATGCCTATCAGACAGCCTTGGAGTCACAATCACTCCTAATCCATTAACAGCCGTGTTTGGTGTACTCCCAGATGGGCTTAAAGTGGAGACGGACAACCAAACTGCAATTGCCTTTACTACACTACTAACACATAGGCTTACCTTGCTCAACTGGAAGAAGCCTGGCCTACCTCTTAAGTCAGTGGGTAACTGATGTTATATACTATTTGAAATTGGAAAAAAATCTAATTCTCATTTACAGGGTTTGTTCAAAACTTTTTTGTTAAACCTGGAAGGATCTAATCAATAGCAATTTAGAATAAGCATTTATATTGGAGAAAGCTACTTTTCTACTTTTAAAGTTTTACTCTAGCTGTTGGTCCTCCTCTCCATCTCTTGGGTGGGTTTCAATTTAGTTTTGTTAAGCTTGACTTGAATGTATGGAATATTACTTGTTTTTTAATAAAATAAATTTTTAAAAAATTCTGGGTGGCTACTGTATAAGAAGGTATTTTTTAAATAATAATAATAATATGGTGTAATTCAATACAAAATAATAGTTACAATTTATAAATTTCTTAAAGTATCATATAGGCTAACCATAAATCAAAAAACATTCAAATTAAGGATGTTTCATTCTAAATATGTTTAATATAAAATAGTTATAAATAATTTAAAACACTATTAACATTTATGACAGAAATTAAAATTTGTAATAAATTTATTTCTCTTAGGCTGGCTGTAATTGAACAAATGAAACCATATTTCTTTGCTTGCGATCATTGTAAAGGACAACATTTCAGTAACTTATTATTTTCATGAATTATTTTATAAAACCTTAAAATTTACAGATCATACAATGCTATTACATTAAATAACAGTTTTACCTATCTACAGTATATAGTCAAATTTAAAAGGTAATAGAAACATCTTCTTTGGTAGATGCTAACACTAAGTGACATGTCATAACAAAAAAGAGGAGCGATTGATAAGGCCACCACAATCCTATTAGCACGTTGATGACCTTTTCAACATGATATCACTCACAATAGTGATCTAGACAAAACTTTTTTCAATAAAGTGTTCATAATGATACGATATTTTAATTACTCCTACACAAAAATAAATGTGTCATACTTGGTAAAAGGTGAAACAGTGTTAGTCAGTCAACTAAGCCAATTGTTTTTATGAAGAGTTGAACAGAAAGTAGGCAACGACCTCATAGCCTAGGCTAATACTATATTGCAAGTATTTATGAAAAGTAATAACAGGGTGAATTGGTGTTAAATTACAGGTGTTTATTATGAGAAGTGTTTCATTTAATCATTCTATGCATCATTCATGAATATAACATTTCCCTAATTTTCATCCTCTCATAACTTGTAAACTTAAAAGGCATAAGGAATTTTTATCCACTCCGGTGACCTTGTTATGTGAAATAATGCAGGAACGCAGTTTTAATCCAAATCTGAGATGAAGTGGTTAATTGTTTTAAAAATGTGTGAAGATCTGTCATGGAACAACCCCATTGAAGAAGAGAACAATGGTTACCCAGACCTCTTTGCTGCTTGCGAAGGGGCCTCCATAACAGTTCAAGAATCAAAGCAGCAAAAATGAAGATCCACCACTGGGGAAAATGAAGTCTGAACAGATGGGCTTCCAGTCTTTTGCAGAAACAAGAGATGAATTTGACAGAAAAGATGTTACAGAACAGTTTTGTCTGTCATTTAATGTTATATGAAATGTGTAATCCTTTATGCAGTAATAACACAATTAATTGAGTAGTCAACTAAAACATTTGTTTAAAAAAAAAATCAAAACGAACAGCACTACAACAGGACATCTTTCCATTTTCATAATCAAACTATTGTAAAACCAGGTCACAAGGAGCCAGGACAACTTCTGGCAATGGCTTGTCCTGTATGACACACCAGGCTAGGTAGACTAACACTGGGCAATTTAAATTCAACAGTCAACCAAACAGCTTGTTTTGGAAATCAGTGAAAGCCCAAGTACCCAGAATGACACCACATTATAACAGAACTGAAGACAGGCTATCCCAGAATTAAACCAGAGATTAAACTGAATTAACTGCACCACGTTGTAATATTGATTTTTATCATATTATTCAACATTTTCACAAATACAGATTTGTGAAAATTTAGTGACCTGATGCTCAATTTAATACTAGCAATAAGATTTTAAGAACATAAGGGCAATAAATTACTTTTTTGTACCTTTCAAAGTACTACACATGCTAATATTACAGTATGTGACTGATTACATATTTTTACAAATAGTTTAGGGGCTTGCGCACGATTGACTATTAAGCGGACTAGGAAGGCAGCTTTGCAGTTTAAAGAAGACACTCCAGGCACTTGTCATCAAATAAGTTCTGGAAATATTTTCACGTTTGTGTGCATGTTAAATTCTCTAAAACAATCCTTGCAGGCGGCACAGTGGTAGCAATACTGCCTCGCAGTAAGGAGACCTGGGTTTGCTTCTATGTTTCATTCCTCTATTTTTTTTTTTTTACACTCAACTTCTGTTTCTGTTTAGGACTCTCAGAGCATCCATTAGAAAGCGTTAAAACAGTAATGTAATGGCAAGGTATTGTAGAAATCAACCACATGGCAGGGCATTAGTAGAAAAATCAGTGACCTCTTTTAGATCTGTTCCAGGTTTACTTTATTTATAAATGATCTCCCCTCATTTTGCATTTCCTTTACCAGATTGTCGATTAATTTTGAAACTAATTCAACAAAGTTATCTCATGAGAAACTGGATAGGATACAAACCTGCAGTGGAACACGAATGCTGAGCTCTTCAGCATAGTAACACAGAATACTCCATGGTGCGTTGAGAAGGATGTAATGAATCTCCGTCTTCTCTTTCTCTACTGTATGCTGCAGGTTTAACAGAGAAAGAGAGTCAGAGAAACAAATTAATATGACAGGGCACGCTAAGCAGCATATTTCACATCATTCTTAAAGCATCCTTGTCCAGCACCTTTTAAATAATGAGAAAGAAAATGAATAATGACCATCATAAGTTAGAAAATAGAGACAAAGATGCTAGTAATCTGATGGTGCTATCTCAATATTGAAATTTTAAGATGTAATAGGTGGCCACTCTGAAAACTAGAAAAAGGCCAAAGTGTTCAAATTAGCTAAAAATAGCTTTACTGGACCCCAAACTCAAATTGGAACAATGCACTAAAAACCCTAAAGAAAAGGGTTTTATTAATCAAAAAAAAAAGGCATAAGGGAAGGATGAGTTAAATTTTCCAAAGCTATGACAAAACACGTGACTACTTCATTAATCCTCTGCCTTTATGGGTCTTAGATCCTTATGGTGTGGTGGCTTCTTCATTTTCCTTTAACACAAAACTTCCTAAAAGTTCTCAGCTTTCTCCAAAATCTGGCTTTTCTACTTCACACAAGTGAACCTTTACCCAACTCGTTTTTTAGGTCTTGAGTAATTTTGAGATTAATTTTGTATTCAGCACCAGTCACCCATGTAGGGTCAGGGGGTGGTCCTCTTAAGCTATGGGGAAGCCCTTTGAACAGCCTTTAAAGGACCAACCTCCAAGTTAGAGTCTGAGCTGTCCGTTTATTGTTTCAGACAGCATGGTCTAACTGGTCCCTAGTCGGATCTCTCTGATGTCACCTGTTGAACCAGTTTAACTTATGGTGTCATTCTCTTACCTTTAGTGCATCATTACAGGATTCACTTCCAGGGATTCAAAGCACATATCAGACTTGTCTCTGTCTCCACCATACTGTTCTGCATAGATATCCTCAGCCTGATGTTGTTTCTCTCCCTCTCCGAGGCACTTTGTGTATCACACTGGTAAAGATTTCACTGCCGGACATCCTCCTCACAAATTTCAGAATAATGTTTTAAAGGAGGGGTCAACCCTTTGTAATAAGTCAGTTAAAGTGACAGGTCAACAGATGGCACCAAGAGCAAAGCAGGCTCTTGGAGGGCTTTAAAAGGAACATATTTAAAGGTTTTCCACCCAAGGAAAAAGGAAAACCTTTTCAGTGGGCCATTGGGCAATTGCAACCTTAGATAGGTAGCCCCACTTTGAGCTAACATTTGTTTATAAACAAGTTAGGGTTAACAAAAGTATTGAAAAAAGGAACCACTAGAAGACATTCTAGAAAAGGTGCCATTAAGCGTCTGCAAGTGTTTTGACCTGGCTGGGGCTCTATGTGGCCCTTGTACTTATTATCATATGTGTTATCAACAGAGTGACAAGATATTTTATATTTCCCTGGATAATCTTGCATATCAGTCCCAATTCAGTTTATTCTCAAAAAATCTATTTTAGACATGTATAATTTCCTAGCATGGGAACGTATACAGATATAGCAGTTTCACATTTTTCCCCACACACTGCTTTGGTAGGTGCACCTTGGTGCAATCCATTTACTAATAATCAGATGTTTTATTCCGTGCCACCAAGACCTGAACGATCAAATACTCTGCAATTGCAAAGCTCACAGCTTAAAGCGTGTACTAATAAGCCCACACACCAAGAAAGATTGCATTAAGTGAAAAATTCAACATCTTCAGATAAGATAATTTTTTTAAAATTTTTTTTATTCTACCTTAAAAGGTCAGTTATGTTATTTGTAACTGTTAAATGATTGATACAATATTTTACATTCAGTTTTTTCCATCCTTTGCCATATTTCTTATGATTACTGGCTTGATATGCATAGTGTATTGTTGAAAATGTACTAATTATGTAGCCTATAGGACTTGAGAAGTTGTGTAGGGCCACTTTTAGTTCCATGAAAATGTATATGGGAGCAATGGGGTCTAACAGTCATCTAAATTCCCCCAGACACCCAACCCTCTGTTTATTAATATGGCTAGTCATAATTTTATCTTTCCTAGTGGTCATACAACTCATACAAAGGCAGGTGCTTAACACCTGATTCATTAGGGCTGGTTAGGAGGAGCAAGTTCTTGTGTATTCATTTTTAGGCTGCAGACTATACTCTTTTTCATAAGAGCAAATAGAGACCTGGCAGTGTGTGTTCCCAGTGATTTTTTAGTATTGTTTAATTGGGCACTTCTTCCTAACTCAACTCAAAACCATCATGGTGCTCCATATTGTCATGGAGTGAAACACAGCATTACTGCAAATAATACTACGTATGTATGTTAAAACACTGAGATAATAGAGAATTAAAAAATATAGCAAAATGTAATTACAAGTATGAATCCATTGCAAGCTAACAAGTCCAGCCACGCCATCCCATTGGATTGAAAATGAAAATGTTCTCTCGTATGCATTCTTCCTGCAGTAGTTTATAACTTTAATGCATCTGTTTCAGTCAGCTTATAACTTAATGGCAAAGAGAACAGAAAAAAGTGATCAAAAGCTGTTTCAGTCATTTTACAATTTAATAGTAATGGATATGCACAGGACCAAAGAATTTGAGCAGAGCCATCCATCATAATGACAGCCATCCAATTATTATTAAATATGTGTAATCTCACATGTTCTGGAGCCCCCATATGGAATTTCAACATAAATAATGCTGCATCTGAGGAAATGACAAAAGGAGCAGAATGACATAGGAAGCGATGTCAGAGATCAATACACACCAGAGAAAGAAGAGAGGAACCATTTCATCTGAACATTGGGGAACACAACTTAAGCATCACACTGATTGCTAAATTAAAAGGCACCCAGGACAACATCCAGCCTCCACATTGCTAACTTTCAGCAAGCTTTCCTAAGTCTATACCCAAACTTTTTACTATCTATTTAAATTTTTTATTATGCTTTCTTCTGGTATTATTATACTTCAATAAATACTATGGAACATTGTTTTTATATCTGAAGTGATTAAAGTAAATATTAGGGCATCCGATGTGGGAGTATTGCTGCTTTCTTGCTCATAGGGTTTAATAAAGCTGAGAGAAAAAAAGAAGTACAAGTGTGGAAGTACTACTTTGGGTAAGTAGCATATACCCAAAAGATTGCTGAGCTTTCATGTGTCTCTGAGGAAACCCCTATATTTGTTAGAGCTGGTGACTGTGAATCCCTATGTGGAATACTGAGAAGTGACAGGCTTGAGAAATCACTCTTACATACTTACTGTATGTGGAAGGCATCCTATGTGGGATATTACAGAGTTACTAACAGTAGGGCATCACTAAATTAAAATTATGTGTCTAGAATCTCTATGTGTGTGTGTGTGGGAAGAATGGATTCTATGTGAAATTCTACAGAGTGACCGGTAGTAGGGTATCACTCATACATTGCTGAGTAAATAGGAGCTCTGTTTCCGTATATCTGTGTGTGTTACCTTAAGGTGAAAAGCAGACACACCTATTAATGGCTTGAGAAATCTTACAAGGTCCATGATAATACAGCTATACAAGTGTCTTGGTTTTTCTCTCAATTAGGTAGCACCCTAACAATGTAGGTGAACTAAAAGCACTTTCTGCAACATCTTGGAAAGATCGAATGATTTACCTTCTCCATGCGAATGCCACTTTTGCGTAACTTTTTCAGAAAGTTTAGTCTCCATTTTTCATGGGTCTCAAATGCACTCTGTCTTGTGCGTTCATCAAGATCTTTTTCCTTAGCTTTCTCCTTTAAGTCTACTTCCCACACCAGCACAAAATCTGCATGGAGACAAAATTTCAAAGGCAAGTATAGTAAGTGAGATGCATGAGACAAAATAAGAATTAAACAAAACTAAAGAGTAAAATATTAACATAGCCATAACCACTCAGGAATGATTCTTCTGTCACCACCACAGCATACAGTTAACAAGGCACTTCAGCTTAAGAATTAGCTGTCAATGGACTTCACTGTACAGAATGCATCAGGCTGACCTGTGATATTACTACATTAAAACCTGCACACAAAAAAGACAGATGTTAAACCATTGAACTCACCATTAGAAATGCAGGTAGAGCTGTTTTATTATAAGGAATTGACCAAGAGAAGATGATAGAAACAGGCAAACGTGTCATTGAAAAACAGACCAAATGTCAGGCAAACAAAGCTATGTGGAAAGTCCAAATACGTGTTCAAACAAAGAAGTCAGGAAACAAAATAAAACTTTCATTAGTTTGAGTAAAAAATTTGCTAACTATACTAAAAATTTGTACTAACATGTCTTTAATCTGCTAGCAAAGAAGGAGACAGAAGCAAAAATTCTATTCAATTGGACTATTCCTAGCTGCCAGGGCTGTCACTTCACACCTCATACCTTTAGTGTGTCATTCCTAAAATTTTTGATCAGTATTTCTTCATTTTATACAAATTTGACAAATATTATTACATTTTTCTAGTTATGTCTTTTTCAGATTTTTCTCACTTATTTTTTCTGAAATTTAAGAATGAGGTGGGAGGTCTTAATCATCCAGGGTGATGCTTGCTAAAGATCAGACAACTGGAAATGATCCTGAAGTAGCTCCTTCTCTTTAGCAATTGTTACTGTTGACTCTTTGTTACATTTTTATTAGCTCCATTTCTGCTGCTCCTATTTATTCTGCAGTCATGTGTGTTTTAATACATAGGTGCCCCTTTTCATTCTGATCTATGTACATTATGTAGAGATTGCCGTTTTAATTTTATCAGATTCTTTGATGATCAACTATCAATTACTTAAATAGCAAAGGCACTTCTTAATTAAACTTCTTGCATTAGTATTTCCTGCAAAATGTGCAAAGAAGGTAATATTGATGGGAACACAGCGTTTACTGCTGTATGTGCAAAAGGACAGATAACTTGTAAACTTACATGCTTTTTTGTATGCATGTGACCAGTTCATTCACATCATACACACACACACACACACACACACACACATTATATACAGTATATGTATTTTTTTCATTCCAATACATGGCACATCACAAAATTTAGCACTGCTGTTGAGAAACCTGTAGCAAACAGACACAGGTTTCTTGTATTCATTGTTAACATTTGTAATGCCCAGTCTACTGGAATATATTTTGTTATGCAAGAAATAATAAAATGCTTTGCATTTTGTATTACATGTTTAGCCTTATCCTATACAGTGCTTGGGAATACTGTATACACATCAGATTCAATTTTGTGACATCCAAAATTTCATCCATTAGCGTTACACAGATATAATAAAACAGACAAATCCAGGCTTATTTATTAAATTCCTCTAAAATACAAATAAATCTTTTTTTTTCAGATTGGCAGGATGAACATATGGCGTAGAAGATAACAATTTAACAATATACAACATTTTCCACTTATTTCAGATCAGGCTTGGGGAGGCCAATCATATCGAACAGAATTGGGCCAACTCCTGTACCTAGACAACACCCCAGAGGGACATGGGGAAAATGTAAAAACTCCACACATGCAGCAGCCAGACAGGAGATTCAAACTCGGGCTCCTGGACCTGCTAATCAAAGTGAAATAGTATTTCCAGAAAGAACTGCTTATTTAACTAAAACAGAAGTCCAAATAACAGCATCCTTGAATGAAATCCTTCAGCTGCTGTGGCTATGCAAACCTTGGTTTGATATAAGCAGGTTCAAAAAAATGAATGGGAGGATGGATTTAGGGTGTCAATATCTTGTCCTGGAAATACCTTTAAATAGAGAACTGCACAGCCATGATAAAGACCAATACAGACGTGTTTAGGATAGTAACTAAACAGAGATGGAGAGGAGGAAATGGGCTCTAGCTATGTTTATTAGATGACATAATTATTAACGTTTGACTGCAAATGTAAAAATCAAAGTTCAGGACACCATTAGGTATAAACTCCATAGCTGCCGACAGGTAACGAAGGTATAAATAAGCAAAACACAACAAGAAAGAGTGAAGTTTCTTAAGCAGAGCCAGATTTTCCATGGGACTGCATTTCTAAAATGATACGATAGGCCACTTTTATTATGAATGTAATCATTCATCCAAAATGCTTTAGCCTGGTGTTGGACTATATGAATCCTTTTGTGTTAGACAACCTGAACCCGCTGCAGTTTGCCTGTAAGACAAAGATTGGAGTGGGGGGGTGCAGTTATCTTTCTGCTCCAAAAGGCTTATTCTCACCTGGACAAAGCTGCCCACACTGTGAGGATTGGGTTTTTTGATTTCTCCAATGCCTCCAGTACCATCCAGCCATTCCCGTTAAGGGGTAAACTCAGAGATTCGTAGATGCTTGTGCCTATGGTGTCCTGGATAATGGACTGTCTGTTGGGCAGACCGCAGTTTGAGAGATTCAAGGATGTGAGCGACACTGGCACACCATAAGGAACAATCCTGTCTCCTTTTCTCTTTACTCTCAGACTATAAATATAACACCAGATTATGTCACCTGTAGAAATTATGGGGATTTATTGATAAAGAGGATGAGGGAGAGAAGAGTCAGGTGGAGAGCTTTTGTTTCTTGATGCAGGGAGAATGGTCTGCACCTTAACATCAGTAAAACTAAGAAACTGGTTATTGACTTTCGCCTCACCAAAGAGCCTCTATGTCTGGTCACTACTATTCAGGGAGTGAATGTAAAGGTTGTGCACTCCTACAAGTACTTGGTGGTCCACATCAATCACAGGTCAGTCACTGAAGAACTATATAAAGAAAGGGCAGAGCAAGTTTTTTTTTCCTTAGGAGAGTGTATCCCTTCATTCCTGTGTTCTTCTACAACTCTGTGCTGGCAATTTTCTATGTTGTGGTGTTGGGCTGCTAACATCACATAAAGAGTGGCCCACTAAATCAAAAAGCTAGTTAAAAGGGCAAGCTCAGTTATGGGACGCACTCTGGATTCCCTGGAGGTTGCACCAAAGGAGAGTGTTAAACAAAACTGAGTGCCATTATGAATAAAGCTAGGCATCCTCTCTCTAACACAGTGAAGTGACACTGAAGACTTTTATGAAATGAATTATTCAGCAGACGCGTGTCAAGAAATGCTAACGGGGCACCTTTATATCAACAGCAGTACGTCTGCATAATGCCTCACGGTGACTATGATGGCAAAGTCAGAAGTTTTTTCTTTTTAAATTTTCTTCCTTTTCAGTCATTCTGGTGTGTGTTCAGAGCAAAGTATGTTAGTCCATTTATGTATGTATTTATTTATGTAAAAAGTCAAATTTCCCACTGAGGATAAGTTCTGGTTCTCTATTCAATGCAGTAATTAAATGTCTAGGCGTCATCCGTCATCATCTAGGCGACATACTGCAAGTGAGTCTAGAATTGCCAAGGGTGGGACATCAAATAAATAGCCCTGTAAATACACACAAACACTTAGATCAGCTGAATTAGTCATGTGACCGAGGTTAGGTATTCGAGGTATGTTTGTTATCTTGCAGGATATCCTGTTGTATTAAGAAAATCCTATCATGCTAGCATGACACCAAGCTGCGTCTTAGATAAACAGAGTAGCACTTTGAAGATGTTGAATGCGTCTTAAAATTGTTGGCAGGTTCCTACAAAGAGCAACATTTAAAAGCTGAATAAGAGGGCTACCATCCATTTATCTTCTTATTAGAGAGGCTCAGCCGGACATCAGGATACAAGGTTTTTACAGTGCATCTCCAATGTCTTATTTAAATTTCAGTTTTTGTTAACATAAGTAAACGCTACATCTAGGATAGATTAGGATGTGTTTTCATCTTTAATAACTTCTTCAAGGCAACAATATTTATGTGAAAAACAACAGGGGCGATAAACAAAAAAAACACTTAGTGTTTTCATTTCTACTAACTTTCTTGTCAACAAGACCTTTCTGCACAGGACTTCATGTCGAGAATAAACTCAACATATACTTTAATTTCTTCACTGTGTTCATATTTTTTTTTCTTCTCCGTGGCCCTAATACACTTTCATACATGACTGATATGTGTTAGAATATTATACAGTAGAAAAAATAATATATGAA
>JANRMT010062854.1:117282758-117298971 GCA_026402145.1 Polypterus bichir lapradei | reverse complement strand
AGAGACTGGAGCGACAGACGGCCTTATATAGGCAGGCAGCCAACAACGTGGGAGGTGTTGGGATGGGGGACCCAACGCCGCCTCACACGGTGACCGAGCTGCAGGCGATGGCCGTATATATGTACATAAGTAGGATTCAGTTAGCGTTGGGAACCCGTGTACCAAATTTCTTGAAGATGGGCCCATAAGTAACAAAGACCGTTGAAAAGTTCAATATGGCGGCCGACAGTGGCATCATATCCCCGAAATAAGTACCAAAATTTCAGCCTTCTACCTACATGGGAAGTTGGAGAATTAGTGACGTTCGAAACTTCAACATTGCAGCCGACAGTGGCGTCATATCACCGAAATAAGTATGTACATTTGTTTCGGTTAGCGCAGGGAAGCTGCCTACCAAATTTCGTGAAGATGGGGCCATGAATAAGAAAGTCCAACATGGCGGACATTGTGAAAATTAGTGACGTTGGAAAGTTCAATATGGCGGCCGACAGTGGCGTCATACCATTGAAATAAGTACATATATCGGTTTCGGTTAGTGCAGGGAATCCGCCTACCAAATTTCGTGAAGATGGGGCCATAAATAAGAAAGTTCAACATGGCGGACGTTGTCGACCGTTATCGACCGTTACGTGTGGAATTTCGAAATGAAACCTGCTTAACTTTTGTAAGTAAGCTGTAAGGAATGAGCCTGCCAAATTTCAGCCTTCTACCTACACGGGGAGATGGAGAATTAGTGACATTGGAAAGTTCAATATGGCGGCAGACAGTGGCGTCATACAACCGAAATAAGTACATACATCGGTTTTGGTTAGCGCAGGGAAGCCACCTACCAAATTTCGTGAAGATGGAGTCAGCCTTCTACCTACACAGGAAGTTGGAAAATTAGTGACGTTGGAAAGTTCAATATGGCGGCCGACAGTGGCGTCATACCATCGAAATATGTACATACATCGGTTTCGGTTAGCTCAGGGAAGCCGCCTACCAAATTTCGTGAAGATGGTGCCATAAATAAGAAAGTTCAACATGGCGGACGTTGTCGACCGTTATCGACCATTATGTGTAGAATTTCAAAATGAAACCTGCTTAACTTTTGTAAGTGAGCTGTAAGGAATAAGCCTGCCAAATTTCAGCCTTCTACCTACACAGGATGTTGGAGAATTAGTGATGAGTCAGTGAGTAAGTGAGTGAGTGAGTCAGTCAGTGAGGGCTTTGCCTTTTATTAGTATAGATATATATCCACACATATACATAAGTCCACACATATATATATATGTCCACAATATACATATGTCCACACATATACATATTGTGGAGACTGGCCCGGATACAGACAGGCAGATATCGTTGTTACACCCAACACACATTTGTTAACAGTCCTATTATTTACAAAGTGCCACACAACCCCAAAGTCCCCCATAAGTCCTGGCCAACACACACTGCCTTCTCACTCTTCAGGATGCCTCCTTGCCTCCTCCAAGACCTTGTCCTCCATCTCTCCCGACTCCAGCCTACATATGAAGGGAGGCTGCCCCTTTTATAATCACCCGGATATGCTCCAGGTGTGTCCCGGCAATCTTCCACGAACATGCCCCAGTGTGGCAGAAGTGCCGGCTGCTTCCCCGGAAGCACTCTGGGTGGCCCTGCTCCTCTTCCCCCCAGCACTTCCGGGTGTGGCGGAAGTGCTGAGGTCCAGGGCTCCAGGAGCCTTTGCCACTCCTTTTAGGTATTAAATGTCACTTACACTTGTCATTGTCGACTGTCACTACTTTGACGTGCTTAAGGAATCAAAGCTCTCAGGCAAAAAAAAAAGTTTTTAGCAAGAAAATTAACATACAGAACAAGAGGCATCCTCACACTACAATAAAATAGAGCAAAGAAAATCATGGTTTGAAAAACTACTGCCTACACCACACTGCCTGATAATCAATATTTATATAAATAAGCAGAGAACATTATGTTCAGGTGATAGAAAAGACTGCATTCCAGGTAACAGTGGGCATTACTTGCCCCTCACAACAGGAAGAATGTAAGCTCTGCTAAAGGCAATACACATACTGTAGCTATGCCACAAATGCTATTGCAAAATCACTGGATGGCAGTAGGACATGCGTTTATAGAAAAAGCACCAGGGAACAGAAATTATTAGGAGAAGGAGGAGAATTGAGGACGGTCTTCAATGTACAAAAGTCCCCAGTCTAACCGGTGGTAAGTAGGGAGGCCAATTACACAATACCCATGCTGGACATTTTTTGGTGGGGGGGTGAGACAGATGGGGTTGACAAGCCATTTAAGTGTTTAAGATTTAGGATTACAGGGATGCTGGGAGTATTCAGTAGGAGTTTTAGGGGAACAGCCAGAGGGCATTCTTAATCTCAAAAGTGATTTCTCAAAAGTCTCAGAAAGAATTTCATGGTTGCAACTTAAAAGTTCATTCCAAGCAGTATATCAAGTGAACGTGGAGTTAAAAGGCAAGAGGAAGGTACAGACAAAGAAAGAAAGGCAGCTATTAGACAAGGCAGTGTTTGTGTAGATATTGGTGGGCAAGTGAAACAGACATATCTGGCAAACCAGCATTTGGGAAATACAGAGTGAGTGTCCCAGACCATCTAATTCACTCTATGGATGTCTTGAAAGTCTCAAAGTCAAACCTGTAGAAGGTTTCTAAATTTAAGCTTTAAAAATATAGTGTTGTAAATCATATAGCACACATTACTACATATGCAAGAAAAACAAAAATGAGTTTAGAGGTAAATGCTCTGGTTGTTCCTTTTATTTAACCTGCTTTTCCCTCAAAATGATGTGCTTCTGCCTTCTTTACTTTTAACTAGTTGGAGTTGCAGCACCGGCTTTGGACGGCTTTGTAGCCAATTAGATCATAGCACGTAATTACTGTGATCTACATGATGAAATTACCATTTTAGCTAGTCACTTTTCATTTAGCTCTTAAAGTTCTCTGCTCTTGAATTTGCTTCTTAAAAAAAAGTCAGAACAATGAAAATGTTTCAAATGAAAAAGTTCTCCTAAATGTTTTGCTTCTGTTGAAGCTTTCTCAGCTATAGCAAGCAAATCGGTGGCTTCTACTTTCCCACAAAGAGGTGGGAATGTGCCATGAAAGAGGCAGTTCTGCATGATGCTGGTCAGAATTACAAGGTGTTGTGGCTTTTTTTGTTCATAGATTGCTTATCAGAGTATGGAGATAATTGATACACATAATCCAACTGACAGACTTCTACATAGCCAATTGTACACCGAGTTACCAGTTTACTAGTTACGTACCCAATTTTCCACAAATTCTACATCTGAATAAGTCATACATTACATAATAACAGAGTGTGATATAAATCGAGCAGAAGCATTTCTAGCATTAGTTAGTGTTAAACTGAGTGATGCAATTGGCATAGCAAGAGACCTTAGGGTCTTTGAATGTGACCAAACTGTACCACATATGCTTTAGGATCTCCCAAATGGCCATTTCAAAAGATGTACCAAGAATGGTGAGAAAGGCTATCAATAATAGACAATCCTGTAAACAGAAACAACTTGTGAATCACAGGAGCAAACAAATGGGCCACAACTAGGGGGGAAAAAAAAGAAAAAAGAATCACAACCAAATGAATCATTGGCGTCCCCAATGTCATCTCAGATCACACCACATATCAGACTTTGTCTCATATGATCATCAATTGGCATACAGCATGTCAGGTACCACTATTGCTATTGAAAACCATTTATGAACATCTCCAGTGGCACAGAATCATCAAAAATGAATTGCTGAGGATTGAAAAATGTTGCTTGGTTGAATGAATCCAGGTACTTTCTATATCATGCTAACCAGAATGATCAGAATTTGATGGAAGTAACATAACTCCATGGAGCTATCATTTTTGGTGTCACCATTACAGGCTGGTGGTAAAAACATGATGGTGTGAGGTATGCTTTCCTAGCACATATTAGAGCCCCCATTTGATGGAGTTCTGAATGGGAAGTTGTATCTGAATTGTTGCTCACAAAGATCATCTCTTTATGGCTACTGTTTATCCACACTTGAATAGAAAATATGCATAATCTATTAGACACACGCACACACACTATACACACACACACCGAGGTACCCACACATTTACATATTCATATATGTATACCAATACACACATACACACCTATTCATATTTGTATATTTTTTTCTACATAGTAAACTTTACACTGCATTGTCTAACTTGCAAGGGAAAGACTGCTGTGAAGGCAGCAGGAGTAATCACTATGCCATCAACCCACCCAACCATGGTAGTGCATGTGCTCATTCAGCAGCAGGCAGTCACAGGTTGGCCATGTTTCCTGTAAACATTGCAACATGTGAACAACATGTGTAGAACTTTCCTACCTGGAGAAGCTCACATGGGTACCACAGCAGGCAACTGGCGACCACAATAAAGGTACTGGGAGTCTACAATCACCGTTGTGGCAGCAGCTTATGATCTGTTGGCTCTGTGTGTTTCAGTGTAAGGGAACTGGAGTGGGCAAGTGTGTAAGGTCAGTTTTCTAATGGGTACAGAACTTGCAGGAAGCTTCAGTATCAAAAAATACTGGTATTGTAAATCAACCTCTGGACAAATTAACTTTGCTGTAAGCAGGATGTTTCTTCATTTCTTGACTATACACTCACTATCCAGCCTACACCAGTGTCCAATGCCATATTTAATAATCAATAGCCTCTGAGTTATGAAACACAGTCTTAAAGCAGTTGGGTGACAACAACAATTTGATTATAATGTCGGAGATGCTCTGCCATGTCACACATCGCTGCTGTAGACAGCACTTCTGCCTGTATCCTTTAAGTTGCTCTATTCAGTATTCTGTAAAGACCATTTCATTTTGAAAATCAATTCACTGCTTGTATGTATATGCATAAAAAAGAAATAACTGTTTCATTTCAAAGACAGACTTATTATTTTAGTCACATAATGGAACAGTGGTAAGCACTGTGGCCTCACATATCTAGAAGATGGAGTTCACATCCCACATACCAGGACATGGTCATTGTGAAATTTGCACTTTCTCCCTTTTAATCCAAATTCTCCTTCCACATTCAAAGATGCCTACGTTAAAGTGATTAGTGGCTACAGATTGACCCAGTTTGAAAGTGTTGGTATGTGTTTACCCATCACACAGTGTCAGTGCATCATATGCTGGCCTTGGGTACAAATCTGCTAAAATAAGGCCTGGTTCTTGTAACCCTGAAATGTCCAGAGGCAGTTTGAAACAGACTTAAAGTATTATATTAATACTTTACCAATCCTAGTGATCCCATCACTGAAGACATTGGAATTTGTCATTTCCTTGGAGCTTTTCTCGTTTTCTTGCTGTCTATTAATCTAAAAATAGAGAAGAAAATTTTAGAGAATGTAGCAATAAGAAAAATGGTAAATTAATTGAATAAGTTGAATATGTTAGAAATCAAAGCATCACTTGGATGGTTAAACTTTAAGTTACTCTTATATAGCCACCCACCCATTTTCCAGACCTGGTTATCCAGAGTAGGTTTGTGGGAGAGCTGGAGTCTGTCCCAGTAAGCATCATACTCAAGACAAGAACAATATCTGGACAAGGTGCCAACCTGTTTTAGTACAAACACACACACTGGCCAATTTAGCAACGCCAATCCACCTAACCTGAAGGCCTTTGGATTGTGGGAGGAAATGCAGCACACTGAGTAAACACACACAGACTGAGGAGAACATGAAGACACCATGGACAGAGCCCCTGGAACATGAACCCTGGTCTCCTTCTTGTGAGGTGGCAGCACTACCACTGTACCATTATACTGCCATGCTATATAACCCATGTAAGTACCATAAGGGATGGACTGGTACCCTAAATGGGGTGAAGGGCGATTCCTGGCCCGGATGGGAGGCCATATTGGATGGACAATATATATGGAGGTATAACTTAGCTGACATGGTGCTTGATTATTATCCCATTTAGTTGATTATTATCCCAGCTGGGGTGGAAGTTTAAAGGATAGACGAGGAGGTTCTCTATCAAAAGCAGTTCCTCCTCCAGTACCAAAGATGGCAGTGCTCCTCTGGTATAGCCCCAGGTTGGACACACAGAGGGATCCGTGGGATTCATAGTCATAAGGGACAACGCTGTCAGTGTCCTTGGGTGCTGTAGGGAGAAAAACTTCCTGTTTTGTGGAGCTTCCACATTACCCAGAAGTGCTTTCATCATTCAGTGCTGTGGCACGAGAAGTACTCTCGCCTGGAGAAGTGTAAGGAGAAGGAAAAGAAGAATATTTGTGTTTATGCCAATTCTGAAGCCTTTTTTGTAAGGTATTGATGCAAATAAACCTTTTATTTAAACCTGGGACTTCTGTCTGTGAAGTCGTGTTTGGGGTCCTGTAGCATTCCTTACTAGTCACACCCATTAAGCAGAATAAACATTAAATTTACCCCACCTTTTACAATTAATGATAAGGGAAACTAACTTGTTAAACTGTAAAATCTATAAGCAATGTAATCATTTATTTATTTGCTTATTCCATTCTGGGCACACCAACACTCAATTATGGAGTTTCCTCCTTTAGGATGAAATTGGAGAGAAATCCTCAAGGAAACATAGAAAACAAGAAAACTCTACACAAGCAGTCCTTGGACTGAGAAAAAAATCCCTATCACTGGAGCTGGATGGCAGCAACAGTAACCATTGGGTCACCCCCAATGCAATGATTTGTATTGAAATTGACCAAAAAAGAAAAAACACAGCATCTCCCAGATTTTCCAGTCCATTTTATGTTTAAGGTTACAAGGCAAGAACAGACACAAGACAGGAAGCCAGTTGTAACCTGACTTAGAGTCGCAAAGTCTATGAGCTCTGCATGTTCACAGGAAACCTACATGATCACAGGGAGAACAAGCAAATTGCATACAGAAAGCATATAACTTCTGCCTTGGAATATGCACTACTTTTTGGCCATTTTCATGATGATCTTTTATGCATTGCAATGAAGCACATGAATGTTTCAAATGTCTATTTGATTTTAAACCTGTTTCTCTACTTCTGTAGGTACTCTAATAGGATAAGAAAATAAATCTTCTTACAAAGAGTTTACAGAATGGAGCAAATTTGAATGTGACAAAGCTGCAAGCATGGTGGATTAGCACTGTAAAGTAACCTAACAGCATGACCAAAAATCTTTCAAAACACCATAGAAATTAGCCAGCTCTGTTTAAAAGGTTTTCTGTGCAAAAACAGACTATTTGACATTACACTGAACTCTCCAGTTTACCTTAATATGCATTTGGAAAGAAACAAGAAGTGTCACAGTCAAAACAATCCCTACAAGTGAACAGCCCGATTTTAACATTTAATTTACTCAAATCCTTAGTTTTCTCTCACATTAAAAGCAAATGGCTGAAGGGTCCAACTGGCACTGCTCATTTTGTCACAGAGTCAAAAGCTTATAAAATAGGATTCTCTCCCTTCTGTAAATAAGGAGTCACAATGTAAATCAATATAAAGTTCATCGCTGGCCAGAACTATTCAATGCTGATGTTTTGGGGCTGTTATCAACACTTTAGCTAAGCTTTGCTACTGTTCCTGCACATTTGAAGAATCTGGTCGTAATTCATTAGTAAGATGCTCGTGCAGAAACCTCAAGATGTTTTAATGAAGAAGAGATTGTTCAGTAGAATTAAAAGATTTAATTTAAAAGGTCTAATCTACAGGGTGGGCCATTTATATGGATACACCTTAATAAAATGGGAATGGTTGGTGATATTAACTTCCTGTTTGTGGCACATTAGTATATGTGAGGGGGGAAACTTTTCAAGATGGGTGGTGACCATGGTGGCCATTTTGAAGTCGGCCATTTTGGATCCAACTTTTGTTTTTTCAATAGGAAGAGGGTCATGTGACACATCAAACTTATTGGGAATTTCACAAGAAAAACAATGGTGTGCTTGGTTTTAACGTAATTTTATTCTTTCATGAGTTATTTACAAGTTTCTGACCACTTATAAAATGTGTTCAATGTGCCAAAAACCAGTTAAACAAATGAGACAAAAATATTATAGGACTATCCAGGACTACCTGATCCTAAATTGCATTAAATAAAAATGAGAATAATATATTAATCCTGTTAAGAAGACTAATATGTACCTTTAAGATAAGGTTAAAAGTAAGGCAAAATGAAACTAAGGTCAAGGTCAAGCTTGTCATCAGCAACTATGTAAACATACAGCCAGGGCCATAAGTATTTGGAGAGTGACACAATTTTCATAATTTTGATTCTGTATGCCACCACAGTGGATTTGAAATAAAGCAATCAAGTTGTGATTGAAGTATAGGACTTTCTGCTTTAATTTAAGGGGTTTACCAGAAATATTGTAAGAGCTGTTTATATTATACATGGTCCCCCTGTTTTCAGGGGCTCAAAAGTATTTGGACAATTGACAGATTTCATTAACTCTAAAGCAGGTAGAAGGTCTGGAATTGATTCCAAGGTGGAATTTGCATTTGGAAGCGGTCACTGTGATCTCTCAATAGGAGGTCCAAAGAGTTGTTCATGCAAGTAAAAACAGTCCATCATTAGGCTTTAAAAAACAAAAAAAAAAAAAAAACCCTTTAGAGAAACAGCAGAAACACAAGGAGTGGTCAAATCAACCATCTGGTACATTCTTAAAAAAAGAAGCAGCACATTGGAGAACTCAGCAACGGCAGAAGGTCTGGAAAACCGCAAAAGACAACTGCGCTGGATGATTACAGAATTCTATACTTGGTTTCTAAATGTTGTGAAAGGGTTCTTCTTCACCAAGAACACTTTCCAGTAGGTGGATCTATCAAAGTCTACAATCAAGAGAAGACTTCACAAAAGTAAAGACAGAGGGTTTACCACAGAGTGCAAACCACTGATAAATCTCAAACTAAGGAAGGACTGATTACACTTTGACAGAAAACTTTTTCAAAGACCTTTCCGGTTCTGAAATAATTTCCTTTGGACAAAGGAAACTAAGATCAATATATACCGGAATATTGGAAAGAGAAAAGTATGGAGAAAAAAAGAAATGGCTCATGAATACTACATCATCTGTGAAACATGTTGGAGGCAGTGTTATGGCATGAGCATGCATGACTGCGAACTGAAGTCAGTCACTTGTGTTTATTGATGACTGACTGCTGGCACAAGTATCAGGATGATTTCTGAAGTATACAGGACTATACTATCTGCCCAGATTCAGCCAAACTCTGCAAAACTGACAGGACGACATTTCACAGTACAGATGGACAATCAGCCAAAACATACTGTGAAAGCAAATCAAGTGCTTTACAAGGCAAAGAAGTGGAATATTCTTCAATGAACGAGTCAATCAACCGACCTCAACCCAAATGAACATGCATTTCACTTGCAGAAGGCAAAACTGATGGCAGAAAGTCCCACGAACAAACAACAACTGAAGACAGCTACAGTAAAGGCCTGGCAAAGCATCACTAGAGTAGAATCCCTGCACTTGCAGATAGCCATGGGTTCCAGACATCAGTCAGTCATTGACTGTAAAGGATTTTCAACCAAATATTGAAAATGATCATTATATTTATGATTATGTTAGTTTGTCCAAATATTTTTCAGCCCCTGAAAGTAGGGGGACCATGTACAAAAATGTATGTCATGCCTAAACAACTCATACAATATTTTTGTTAAACCCCTTAAATTAAAGCTGACAATCTACAGTTGTGCTTGAAAGTTTGTGAAGCCTTTAGAATTTTCTATATTTCTGCATAAATATGACCTAAAACATCATCAGATTTTCACTCATGTCCTAAAAGTACATAAAGAGAAACCAGTTAAACAAATGAGACAAAATTATAATACTTGGTCATTTATTTATTGAGGAAAATGATCGAATATTACATATTAGTGAGTGGCAAAAGTATGTTAACCTTTGCTTTCAGTATCTGGTGTGACCCCCCTTTGCAGCAATAACTGCAACTAAATGTTTCCGGTAACTTTGGATCATTCCCGCTCACCAGCTTGGAAGAATTTTAGCCCATTCCTCCATACAGAACAGCTTCAACTCTAGGATGTTGGTGGGTTTCCTCATATTAACTGCTCGCTTCAGGTCCTTCTACAACATTTCGATTGGATTAAGGTCAGGACTTTGACTTGGCCATTCCAAAACATTAACTTTATTCTTCTTTAACCATTCTTTGGTAGAACGACTTGTGTGCTTAGGGTCGCTGTCTTGCTGCATGACCCACCTTCTCTTGAGATTCAGTTCATGGACAGATGTCCTGACATTTTCCTTTAGAATTCTCTGATATTCAAATTCAGAATTCATTGATCCATTAATGAAGGCAAGCCGTCCTGGCCCAGATGCAGCAAAACTGGCCCAAACAATGATACTACCACCACCATGTTTCTCAGATGGGATATGGTTCTTATGCTGGAATACAGTGTTTTCCTTTCTCCAAACATAACAGTTTTCATTTAAACCAAAAAGTTCTATTTTGGCCTCATCCGTCCACAAAACATTCTTCCAATAGCCTTCTGGTTTGTCCATGTGATCTTTAGCAAACTGCAGACAAGCAGCAATGTTTTTTTTTGGAGAGCAGTGGTGTTCTCCTTGCAACCCTGCCATGCACACCATTGTTGTTCAGTGTTCTCCTGATGGTGGACTCATGAACATGAACATTAGCCAATGTGAGAGAGGCCTTCAGTTGCTTAGAAGTTACCTTGGGGTCCTTTGTGACCTCGCCGACTATTACACACCTTGCTCTCGGAGTGATCTTTGTTGGTCAACCACTCCTGGGGAGGATAACAATGGTCTTGAATTTCCTCCATTTGTACACAATCTGTCTGACTGTGGATTGGTGGAGTCCAAACTCTTTAGAGATGGTTTTGTAACCTTTTCCAGCCTGATGAGCATCAACAACTCTTTTTCTGAGGTCCTCAGAAACCTCTTTTGTTCGTGCCATGATACACTTCCACAAATGTGTTGTGAAGAGCAGACTTTGATAGATCCCTGTTCTTTAAATAACACAGGGTGCCCACTCACACCTGATTGTCATCCCATTGATTGAAAACACCTGACTCTAATTTCACCTTCAAACTAACTGCTAAGCCTAGAGGTTCACATACTTTTGCCACTCACAAAATATGTAATATTTGATCATTTTCATCAACAAATAAATGACCAAGTATAATATTTTTGTCTCATTTGTTTAACTGGTTTCTCTTTATCTACTTTTAGGACTTGAGTGAAAATCTGATGATGTTTTAGGTCATATTTATGCAGAAATATGGAAAATTCTAAAGGGTTCACAAACTTTCAAGCACAACTGTATACTCTCATAATAATTGCTTTGTTTCAAATCTACTGTGGTAGCGTACAAAGGCAAATTTATGAAAATTGTATCACTGTCCAAATATGGACCGAGCTGTACATAGTGAGATGAGACAACGTATCTCCATGAGCTACAGCCTAATATATAGCAACATACAACAAAGTACAACTCGTGGTAGAAGCAATATTATAAATAGACAATAAATACAACAAATAGACAGACAATGCAAAAATGTAACAGTATACATTATGTATTCAAAATTCTGATGGTCTGCAGTATGAAACTGTTAATCAGTCCAGTGGAAGGTGTTGGAAAAAAAAGTCAGTTTGAGTTCAACAAGAGTTAAGGAATCATGGATGGAATTTTTGCATTTGGTACATTGGCAGGCACAGAGAAGGAAGGAAAGATCTAGAAATTACTTTTTAGACCTTGGGAAACCTTGTGACACAGTTCTAAGAGAGCAGACATGGTTGGTCATATGCCTGTTGAACTCTGCATGGCAGTTGTACATAAAGCAGGAATAAGAGAGTGGGGTTACTTCAGGGTAAGCCATTGATCCCTATGTTTTTATGGATAAGAGCTGCAAAGTGAAGAGCAAGTCTCCATAGGCATCACTTTTTGCAGAAGGTCTTTAGTAGAGCTTTAAAAAAGTTACAAAGGAAGGAACTAGTAATAGAATTAGTGAAACTGAGGGATGTTCTAGAGAGTAGAGAGATGAAGATACTGTAAGCAGATCAAAAACTGAAAATATGATCGGCAAGAGTGGAGAAACTGATGATGGAAAAGTGAAACTTGAGGCAAATTAGTTGGTTTTGAAATAAGGCAAAGAATCAGAGTGGGATAGAAAAATTTGGAAAAAGTTTAAAAGAATGTCTGACAAAAGGGATAGCTGCTAAGAGAAAGATAGTAACGAGACTAGCAATGTGCAGAAACTTGGGACAACTAGAAGGGAGACTGCAAGTAGAAATCAGGAATGTTAGGGAGAACTTAGAATTGAAAGGGATACAGTGGTGTCAAGAAGAACACAGCATGTTAAGATTATTAGAGACCAAAAACCAAATAATGTGGTAAAGAAGCATATGTAAAATGTGATGGAAAAAAGAGATACTATACATCTGCATTGCTGAAGCCCCCGATAGGGGGAAAGAGCATAGGGAAAGAAGACAACATGTGTGAATATTCTTTTAAATCTATAAATGTGCAAAGCCTTAAATTAAATTCCTTAATCCTTCATTCTAGTGCTAAACATGAAGCATTTATATTATTTATATTCAAACTCAGATTGGCACTTCTGGTTTAGGGTTTGGTCTTACATTTTAAGTGACAGGATATGTCATCTCACAAACTGATTGCTCCTTTATCCTTTAATCAATTCCCTTTTCCGACAAGTTAATACATCCTGGACATCGAATGGAACTTCCTTTCCTTCTATTATAGACTGCTGTTTCAGTTTGATAAAAAAAAAAGAACTACTCTCTTGTTAGTAGCTCATTTATTTTTTTGTGTCCCAAAAATAATGATTTTTCTCTCCAAGAATACACCAGCAGTGATGAATAATACAGTTTCGGGTGGACATCATATTGTTAGCCATTATTCCATTCCTCATTGACACAACATGACAAAGTTAAGTTCTGAACAGTATCTGGGTAGTTTGTTTTTAATACAGATTTCTACTGAAGAGGGTCCAGAAAGGATTTTAATGGATCCCATCAGTTTATTACAGGAGAGCTCTGCAACTTTTAACATTGCTACAAAGTCAGATCAGTTGTTAAAATCTAAAACCTAAGAAAATTAAACCATGTAAATTAATTATGTTCCGATTTCTACATGAACACATTGATGCAGAAGTGCACCACATGATAATTTTATTCATATAGTTCCTTGTATTTCAAAGAAAGTTGCCCTACTGTATATAGATGTCTAGTGTGAGCATTAGACTGTGAAATAAAATTGTCAAATAAGTGTAGATCTCCTATTGCTACTCTGGGACATTTCTAACTATTTGGGAGCCCTTACTTTACCTTTCTTTGGGATTTTGGACCCCCCAAGCAGCAACTGATTTTGCCTATACTAGGAAGCTGCCCCGATTGTACAAAAGGTGACGCAGCACATCAGGGATGGTCAATCTCAAATCAGATGGCCTAAAGTGGTGGAAAATTTTCATTACAACTAATTTCTTCAGTAGAAGTCAGTCGCTGCTAGCAGGGCACAATGTTATAGTCTTAATTTTGCAAGCATGTTAAGATTCAGAACTTTTATTTTCATGTTGAACTCTTAGGAAGCAACGGAAAGAAAAGAGTGAGTGAAGCAGTTTGCTTTCCATGATTAGCTGCCTACTGACAATAGACTCATTTATACCCATTTGGTTATGATAAGCCAACAACTCAAATTAAAATTTTGGAAAGAAGTAAAACAATGAAATGTCAAGAAATAATCATCTGCTCCGGAACAAGAAACATTTTAAAGATGTCCTCAAATAGAAACGCCCCTTAAAGTTGAATGAAAGCAATTATAAGCCACAGTTAAACAACAGGTAACATTAACTACAAGAATTGCAGTCAAATGAAGAAACTGGAATTAAAACCAGTAACCCTATAGGACCGATTTTAAATCTCAGGTTTCCCCCCTAGGCGGGGTTCAAATTCATGTTTTATATCATCTTTGTTTAGTTTTGATTCCTTTGTATGTATTAAGTTTATTGTGCTCGATTACGCTTATGCTTCATTGCCTTGGGGATATTCCATGTATTTTGCGGGTGGTGCCTCAAGAGGCGGGGCCACCTGTCAACCACCATCAGAGTCCGCCCTTCACTTATAAATCCTTAGGGTTTTCTGCAGTTCCCAGTAGTTCATTGTGAATGTGCTCTGAAGTTGGTGTGTCTTTCCCTGTGCTTTACATTTTTTGTAAAATCCTGGATTTTTTTTTTCCAGCCTTCTGATTTATGTTTTGACCTTGCTGTTGGACTCTGTTTGTTTGCTTTGGATTGCCTTTGTTTAAAAGGAAATTATGATTTGCCTTTAGTGCTCCACAGTTCTTTCTTTCGGGGCTCCAGGCAGTTTATAGAAATTAACTTTAATTTTTTATAAGGATTCTGTGAAGCTCTTTTTGTATCTAGCTGTAGTTTATGATGGGATTTCCCTCTCTACTGGACATTTTTTTTTAGAGTTTTTGGAACTTATTGGGATACTTTGGGACTACCAGTCACTTCAACTGATATTGGGGACTCGAGTTGCATTTTGTGACTGTAACATTGAATATGTCTACAGCATTCTTTAATTAGGGCATATCTCATATCCATCCATTCATCTATCTAGTTTTGGACTTTTTCAAATGCAGAAGAGATCCTAGCAGAGCAACAGTCAGTCTTAGTCATTTCTAGTAAACTTCATCCCAAACTAGATGTATTTTTTATTATTAATTATACATTCTCTGACACACTTTTTCCCCAGAATGACCCTGCATGACTGTAGTTTAAAAAAAAAAAAAAAAAAAAAAGGCTGTATTCCCCTATCCACATTTTCAAAGTGTTTATGCCTTAAAGTCTTCACTTTTCCCCTTCCCTTCTTGGATTAAAATGACTTTGTCTCTCTTTTATGTCTTTTTTGAGTTATACATTTTGCTTTCACTGGTGTAAGCAAATCCTTCTCGTTTCTGCTTATTCCAGATGACCAAAGATGCAGCAGAGAACTGCAGTGGTCAGCACATATTGTCTGACAGTTGAGGAGGAGCTGGGCAAGTTACAGTAAGTCTGATGCACCAGCCCTCTGCATAAAGAGTGAAACATGAGGAGTGCATACAGATTGTGTTCCTAAGACTATGGAAGGGACTGTAAGCTAAGCAGACAGGTCAGGTTCATCAGGAGCCACACTACAATAGGCTATAAAAAGCAACATGGTGGAACACCTCTGTTGCCTTTGTAATCTGACTCAAAGGAAAAGGTATGGACTCGGGCGTTTCCCCTTTCTTGTATTCAGTAGGACAGCCTAGCAAGTCAATGGGGCAGTCCAGGCAGCTAAAGAACAGTGTGAGTGTGTGACCATTAAAATAGGAATATAGAGTATAATGTTATTTTGACTTGTGGTGACATTTACATACATGAGGGTCTTGGACCTTCACTGAAGGGACAACTCTACTGGTTGATATGAATAGTAGGGCAGCAGCATGGCCACTAGATGAGAGCCAACAGAGTTAATTTCTTAATACTTGTGGAAGTAGGGAAGTCATCTCACTTGACCAACAGGATGCCAATCACTTAGTCAGGTCTGCTTGTTTTCTGGTGTGTGGTATTTGGTTTCCAACTTAACAGCTGTATCTGATCTATACTAAACATAAAATGAAGAGTACTCCTGTGTGTGTATATGCAGTAGCCTATACTTTGTCTCAAATCTGGATCTTAAACAGTACAAAGCAAACTCCTAAACACTTACATAAACATCCCTTCAAATAGTTTGAACCCAGACTCTTGCATAAGTAAATTTAAGTTAATTGAATGAAACAAATCAAGGCTCCAAGACCTAAATACTTGGATGTGTTTACAGATTTGGCCATCTTAGGCATCCATTTGAGTAACATGTTTTGAAAGCAATCATTACAAATGAAGGTTTGCTTGAGTCTACCTCAGCAGCATCGAAAGTAAAGCGCATAACAAATTTGAACCAAGTCTTAGCACACACTCATAGTCACTGATTAAGTAACCTAACCCACACATCCCAAAGATGGAGTACAAAGAAAAAGCACCCACATATAGATGTGGGGACAGCATGAAAATTCCACATCAACAGCAGCCCAAAAATAAATTGAACTCAAGACACTCTTGCTGTGAAGCAGCAGGGCTAAATCCTATGCCTCGAAGTTGCTTTTAATTTAGACAATT
>JANRMT010062854.1:117216969-117266202 GCA_026402145.1 Polypterus bichir lapradei | reverse complement strand
ATACATATATATGGTGGTAAAGGTCAGAAAGCCTTCAGCTTTCTTCATTTAATGACAACATATCCCGCACTTCTATTCCTATAAAAATAACCATCTAAATTGTATTTGATTATATGACCAAACTCAGTTGCACTCTGCTTTAAAATAAAAGCATTAGATTATTCTTTTTATAATTTCCTAAATTCTAAGTTCCCATTATGTCCGACATTTGATTTCTTTTACCTTTAACCCGACAGCTTTCCCCGATCAGTTCTGGTCATGTCCATCTAAAGGCTTCTATGCACCGGCTGTCGACACATTTTCAATGAGATGAACAGCTTACAAAAACCCAGCTTGCACAACATCTCGTTCTTAACAGCTCTGGAGATTAGCAGAGAAAAGTGACTGTTAGCCTGACTGTTGGAAAGAAATTTGAATTATTTCTGCGGCATGAATGGCTTTAGTGCACGTTATCTGCTGGCTGGAAGCTTGGCCATGTCTGTACAGCAATGTTGGGATTTGCATTTCAAATTGAGGCTTTTTTTTTTGCATGAGGCAGAGGACACAGTCACAAACAGCAGGACCTGTGCTGCAATGGATAGATATAAAAACAACTTAGCAGACAGCATCAAAATGAAAGAACAGATGGAAAAAATGGTGTTAGAACTATACAGAGACAGATGGGTATTTTGACGATAGAATAGTGGTGCCGGAACTAGATAAACAGCTTTGGAGGCATATGAGAAGAAGCAGTTGCCATCCTATTCTGCCTCAACCAGTCCAGTGACAGGTTTACTTCTTTCTGTCTGATTCAACATTGTCCCACCCAGGACACTCCAATTGAGTCCTGACCCCTGTTTCCTATATTTATCATTTCCACCTCAGCTAACATTGCTAGGCCATTTGTGGTTTTGTAACTTTCTTCTTTCTTTGGTGTGGTGTTTTTTTTTTTCTTTGAAATATCCTATCCAGCATTGTAGTAGTAGAGGTTAAAACTTTGAACCTCATTCCAGAAGTCTGAGTATTTAAATTCTCACCTTTGTCTTACTGAGTCACCCTGAGCAAGTCACTTAACATGCCTTTGCCCCAGTTGTAAAAAAATACAATTACATTTTTAAGTTGCCTTAGATCAGCGGTTCTCAACCTGTGGGTCGCGACCCCATCGGGGGTCGAATGACGATTTGCCAGGGGTCGCCGAAGACCATTGGAAATATGGGTTTTGTCTATTCTAATGTGTAAAACTTGTTATTGTACAATTTTTTTTCTGTTGGTAGTTACTAGCTTTTTACTATAATTGTCATTCGAGGATAGATGTTGCAGACAATTGAATCAGAATAATTTCAAACATTTTAATTGTCGTAACTTTATTATTTTTAACTGTTTACATTACTGTACATCGAACCGCGTGACGTTAGCAGGGATTTACACACTTCTTCTTCCATTTCCAACAACATATCTTTGTGAAACAGGGTTTTCCAGCTTGTTGGTTATCAAGGCTAAACACAGAAGTAGACTTGTTGCAGAAGATGATCTTCATTGTGCTCTTGCAAAGACTGCCCCGAGAATTTCTGATCTGGTGAGAAAGAAGCAGTCTCAACCTTCGCACTGACATTTGCTTTTTACGCGTAATTGTCGCAACAATTTTGTAGCAATGTAGTTTACTGTTGTTATATTAAGACTGTTACTTATGCTACGCCATGCTTTTCATTTTTTCACATAAGTATACAATATGAATACGGTGAATACAGTTCAATACACAATGAAGAAAAAAAAATAAACTTTAGTCAAAAAGACAAAATTTTATTTATTTGTAATTAGAAATAAATATTTCACAATATATAATTACATATTGTTTTTGTTATTAATCACTACGCTTTAATTATGTTCAATTTGTAACAATGAAAATACATCCTGCATATCAGATATTTACATTACGATTCAAAACAGCAGCAAAATTACAGTTAATTTTACGGTTGGGGTCGCCACAGCATGGGAAATTGTATTAAAGGGTCGCGGCACTAGAAAGGCTGAGAACCGATGCCTTAGATAAAGGCTTCAGCTAAATGAAAAATAATAATTCCAATCATGCAGCAGTCATTGTTCACTCATTTTTACAACATACAGTATGCAGTGCAAATACCATATCAATGCATACAAAGACACATAAAGAGGCTGCAGTAACTTAGTTAACTTCATTGGTAATGACTTAATGTGGCCCAATACAGAACTACAGTTCCGTAATGAAGCTTTAGAAAGGTTGAATTTGCCCCATTAAGCTGATCCACTTAAAATTCAAATATTTTTATAGCATTTTCCTATCTTTATATATAACACACTACCGTGGCTGTTCATTTGTTTGTCTAGGATTTTAAATCACCTGTTGCTCACAAACCATTTGACCTAGTGACCAGAAATTTGGTGCACATATACTACGTGACATCTACTGTCCGCCTTTAGGGTGATGATTGACATCTAAGGTTATTTGTCTTTTTATTTTTATTTTACTGTAGAATCAACTTTCGGCAGCGGTCGGCAGTGCGGCGTATATGTACGGAGGCTGTTCTCATTCCCTACCACCTTCACCATCACTCCCCCTATCTCTTCATATCTTTAATTTTTCTTGGGACAGATTGAAGACTTAAGTGCCAGCTTAAGTGAAAAATTAAAGAAAATGTACTAAGTCATTGCAACACAAACACTGACTTAACCAGTTTTAATGCGAAAATAAGCCGAAAGAAGAGAAGAAGCGGGCTGCTAGGGTGGAGAAAAGAAGAGCTGCTCAGGATGCAGCAAGCGCATCAACCTCTGAGCAAACGAATGCTAAATGTACAGGTACATCTTGCCTGAAGAAGGGGCCTGAGTTGCCTCGAAAGCTTGCATATTGTAATCTTTTTAGTTAGCCAATAAAAGGTGTCATTTTGCTTGACTTCTCACTATAAACGTACAGAGAAAGAGTATAAAAACTATAACTCAAGTGTATTCACTGTACATTATCATGCAGTGCGCCGTTACTGGTAGAGAATAACATTTGAGGACACAATACACTAGGTCCACAATACATGATAATTGGCTCAATTTTGGGCAGATTCACCTTTTCCAATAATTACAAAAAGTGTCCAAACTTCAGGCAGGTGTTAAACAGTTACATTCCCAGAATATCCTGTTGTAACATAAGGTACGTACTGATTAAGCTTACTACCCAAATTTACTTACCAGCCAGAGGGAGTCATCTCGATTTTAAATCGTAATTAAATGTGTTCCAATACTTATGACTCCAAATTCTATAGTTTGGGAGAGGGACTCGTCTAGTTTTTATATGCAATGCAACTTGATGTCAGTTGTGAAAGGCTGGTAGCCAATGTGGGACTATTGGAGGAAGTTAAATCAAAACACAGTGAACAGAAGAATGTATTTCCCCCAAACGAGATGGACTTGTCTTTTTTTTTTTTGATTTTTCACTATCTTCTAATCACATTTGTTTTAAAGT
Source organism: Polypterus bichir lapradei (assembly GCA_026402145.1). NCBI lineage: Eukaryota > Metazoa > Chordata > Cladistia > Polypteriformes > Polypteridae > Polypterus > Polypterus bichir. The sequence continues at coordinate 117,262,736 of JANRMT010062854.1, read as the reverse complement.
CAAATTTTGTAAAATATTGTAAAATTCTGCAGGTTCGGAGAGTCAGTATTCTTTGAATCACAAGTGTAATTCAGTAAATGTGCGATGTTCTTTGCGGAACATAATACCCCAGTGTGTGTGCTCTAACAACTGATTAGAGACTAATTAGAGTACAAAAAAGTTGAAACTTGTCATTATGTATGGGGTGTTTACAAGTACAGAGCTATGAAACCATTTTTGCTTATGAGGTTTGCACAGGTGTATTGTGTAAGCTGCTCAGGGTTGCTCAGTGTGGCAGGATTTGAACCGAGTAACCTTGAATTTTTACAGTTGAACAACTTGACAACTAGACTACACTGCCCATTAATCCAATTTATACTTAATTCTGAATGGGTCTACATAAAATAATGAAATTCTCTGCTTTAAAGGAACCCAAATGCTGCCCGAAAGAGCAGTAAATACTGCCACTCATGATTGTCCAGTACACCAATGCTTAAAACTGGACATAGGACTGCTGGGGGAAATAATACAACATCAAATTCGAAAGCCAGTTTAATCCAGCTCAAAGCAGGTCTTAGCTCATCCTTGCATAACTAGATGCAAGGCAGGAACTGAACCTGAATGTGGAGGACTAGGGTCTCATTTGTAAAGCTTTGTTTGGATTGGAGTGTGAAAACATGCACACGCCAGCAAACAGGAAAATGCATACACTAAAAAACACAGTTTTATTAAACCTGACGTATGCACATTAACATTTATAAATCACAATCTCCTTGTAAACCCCTCAAACACCACCCTGAAACATCCATTTATGAAGCATGCTAATCAATCTCATACAGAGCATCCTCCCACCTGAGGCATCGAGATCCCACCACCTGCGATCAACAGTAGCTGACTATGGTCCACCACTCAAAGAGTAAGATCATGCGCAGCATTATAGTGCCTCTACCCGGTGTTCTAGGGGCCAGGGAAAGACATAAGGTGAGCAGCTGCTAATGCCTGGCACATGTAATGAACTGATTGGTGTTGCAATGAATAGTGCAGGCCATATGAATAACTGAGTTACCTTACCAACAAGCCAGCCACCACATACAGTACCATCACATCTGTCAAAGCTCTTTGCCTCAAAATAAATGAATCACGAGTTGACCCAGGCTACTGAGACACAACATTTGTCAGCCATGTCTTGGCATCACAGATAACTTGGGCATTATTGGAATGCCACTAATCATAGTTAACAAAAGGAAACTTCATTCTTCCTAGGTAGCATTATTGCAACATGAGTGCATTAAAGTGCTCCAATTATGTTAGGAGAACTGGACGCTGCTGCAGATTGCCTTGTTATGTTGGAAGTACTGTAACATGTTATATTTTATGTAGGTGGACCCACACCATACAAAACCTGTATGTGGTGCCTCACCAGGCAGTTGATGGCTACCAGCACAGCAGGCATGATGAAGTGAAATTTGGCTGAAATATTCCTGGCCTGTCAGCCTGGTCTCTGAAAAGTGACAACAGGTAACCAATATGAACTAGGGAATCCATTCCCGGGCTCCCGCATTCCTGGGAATGAAACTGCTATAATTCCAGGTAAACAGGGAACGGCCGAGCTCACATATATAACGTGTAAAAATGTAAAAATCGATCAAGAAATAACAGAGTTATAGTTGAAAATAATTAAATGGCACTTTTTTTGGCCCACGGTGTAGTGTGTTGCTGATTAATTCAGTCAACAACAGACCAGCAGCAGTCAGTCTCCCGGCTCCAACTAAGACTGAGCGCAGTGGACTGGGAGGAGTCTGCACTCTGTAGCTCACGAATGCCGGGATGGGGCAGACTTCATTTACGTCTGTCAGACAACAGCTTTGAACAGCAACTTAAAATTGCAATGTGTCAGTCTGTTGCATCCGCATTATCTGTGCCAAGAAACTTGCATCACAGAATGATGACAAGAAACTGGATGCATCAGTAAAAGCTGAAATGGTGGTGTTTCAGAGCAACGGTAAGCGCGGGCGTTGTTTAGAACAAGCTTTTCAGTATCTGATGAGTGTGCCGCCTACTTCAGTGGAGGCAGAGCGTGCTTTCTCAACGGTATGTTGGACACGTTGTGTTTTCTACGCAACTAACTAGATACATGTACTTATATGACAGCATGAACTGCTTGTAGATAAGTTAGTCTTTTATTGGTGTCAACATATTGCAGTAGTTTTATTAAAAATAAGTGTTGCTTGTTCTAAAATCATTCACATGTGAGATGCCCGTGCACTGTCATCCCCGGGAGCCCGGGATTCCCGGGAATGACATGCAGGATTCCCGAATTCCCGGGAATTGATAAACCTGTCCAGGAATGGATTCACTAATATGAACTGATGAAAAAACCTAAAAAATTCTTAAATATATAGCGTTGGCCCTCTTAAGAGGAAACTCAAATGCAGTCTCCACATCATATTCATCACTTTTGAGGTGTAATACGTTTGTCATGTCAAATCACATTATGATAATAGCTTGAAGATATAAATTATTATGTGTGCGACTCACCATTTAGCTGGTTTGGCTGCATTTCCCTACATTATCAAGGTTGTCGACATTTCCCAGTTTGTCCTAAATTTTGAGTATGCATGGCTCATAGTTTCTATAAATTTGCATTTTCCCCATCAAATTTTCTTTTATATTTCCTGATATTTGCATGGGAAGTTGTGTATACACATTTTGAGCCTCTTTTTGTGTGTATACAAGCTTTATAAATGTCTATAGAATGACAATACTGATACAGGTTGCAATTTTGCCATATTACTATTGAATTTTTATTTAAAACATTGGTAGAGTGAGAAAAGTCTCCAACATCATATTAGAAAAGTAATCCAGTGTTGGGTTAACTGGAAGCTAGTGTTTACCGCCTTAGCATTAATGTCAATTCTAGTCCATAGAGGGGACTTATTCATACATACACACACAGCAAGCAAGGCCAAGTTAGAATCACCCTAACAATGGTGTATTTGAGATGAAAAACTAGAATACCCAGACAAAAGCCCACGCAAACATAATCAGAATGTGCGGACCCCATAAAGGCAATGACTGGGCTGGGATTTAAACCCAGGATGACGGGATCTTTAACCACTGCACAACTATGCAGTCATGCTGTGAAAAATTCTATATTAACAGTGGAAATGACCTGAAGGCCAGATTAATTTGAATATGTACTGTAGGCTCCATACAAATGTTACTCTCACACTGCAAGTCTCATAAAGCTCATTTAAAATTACTCTCTGCTTTTGAAAACAAACTGACTGATGAACCAGCAACATGACTCATTCATGCTAGAAAACAGGATCTAATTCAATATTTCTGCACACTTCTAACATGTTAATAACTTACTTAAGGTCACACAGGGAGTCTGTTTCAACCAAATCTGTATCCCGATAGAATACAATCTAATGCTGTATCCTCGTTGGCCCAGGGTGAAAGAGTGTGAGTGTGCCCCGCAGAGGAATGGTGCCCCAACTAGAGTGGAGTTCAGTAAATGGATAAATAAATGCTCAGACTAACAAGATATCTCAAACAAGTGTAGACCATTTAGTCCATCAAGCTTGTTTGTTAAAAGCAAAATAAAGCAACACCAGAAAGTCAAACTTCTGCATACATTCTGATCTTGATTGAAATAATAAAGGCTGCAAAGTCACAACATTTTCCAGCTCTTAGCTGGTTTCTTTACTCTTACTTTAACACTCTCTTGCTTCCTTTCTTTCCTATAAATCACTACTCTGCACTTTTCCCTGTGAAGCTGTTGCTTCCATAATAACAGACTTGAGCATCTGTGATCATGACATCAGTCCTAGTCCTCAAGAACCAAAATATCAAAAGGAAGCCTATGGCAACCAGCCATCATAAAAATGCCAGCATTCTATAGCATCAGACAGAGTGCATTGTCTATGTTTGTACAAAGCCAACTTTCTTCAATAATATTAGCAAAACAGACATCCTTACCTCTGATGTTACAACTGGACTCGAGGTTAGTGTTCACAGAGGAAGCTCTATTTTGTTCATTCAGGAATTCTGTAAAGACAAACAAAGGCCCATTTCCTTCCACTGCCAGTGGCTAACTAAGAAGGCGCTCTGCAGAGGTCGTGTTGAAAGTCTCCTCTCTTCAAACGGCCCTGCCTTTGTTTAAAGTGAAGGTGTAACTCCTGTTCTCCCAGAGGAAGTTCTAAGTTTGCCAGAAACGAGGCAGGGACATCAAGCTGCTGAAACACCTGGAAAATGTGGAATCACTGTCAGACTGAAGACCGGTAACTGGATGTGCAGAGAGCTGTGTGAGGATTTAGGATAAAAATTGAAAAATGCAAAAAGCTATCCTAAAAAAATGTCAAGATTACAGTCACATTGAACTTTGGGTTAAGTATCTACCTTCAATTATTTTTATGCATAAGGATATTTAGAGTGCTAGCCCATCTATACAGGGGTCCATCCATTATCAAACCCACTTAATCCATTTCAGGAGCACAGGGACTGGAGCCATCCCATAAGTCAGGAACCAACCTCAGTAAATATCCTGCTGAAAAAGTCAGTTGTCTTTGCCACACAAAGTTACTGAAATGTGCTTTTAACATAGTACATTTCCATTATTTACTTGTTTAACTATTGTTATGTCTTTTCAAGTATTCCAAGAGGGGTGACACCCAGTCTAGGGTTGGTCCCAGACTCCAATCTGATATTGCCGTGATTTGGAATAAATAGATATACATAATGGATCAGATCAGAGTTTATCGTCATTGTGTTTTTTCACAACAAACATATATCAGTAACTACTCAAGGCAATGCCAAATATAGAATAAACACTTAAACTAAAATAAATATAACATATAATAACACAGTATAACAAATTACAAAAAAATATGTCCACACTGCATAATTTCTGGTCAAACATTGAACACATATTCCATATTTATTGTTATTGAACTGAAAATATATAAACTTTTATGGTACTTGTAATAAGTAAATAAGTTTAATATGTCACAGTGCTCTGTACAAAAAATATTTTATAAATCCGCTCACATATATAGCTAACACAAGGCCAGATTTAGCACACAGGGGCTCATCATTTAGAACTGCTAGGCAAGCATTAGAAGACAAGAAAGGGACAACTGCGAAATGGGCATTGTACTATTTCTATGTGTCAGTCACCATGACATTGGATCTTCTTTTCCTTATTTGGAGAGATACCATCATCCGAGCTTGAAAATCCTTCCAGCGCAGCGAAAAAAATGGTAAACTGTATACATCGAGATCCCACTTCGGTGAAAAGTCTTGTCATGGCTTCCTCGTCGGTTATGCAGTGTAAATCGTCATAAAAGAAAGCTAAGTTATTTCTCCCTTTTAATATTATATCTACATAGTTTCGGGATACTTAAGTCGCCGAAATTAAAAAAAGAACTTATTCCAACCAGGGAGCTAGCGCCACCTAGAGGAAAACAGTAGTCAAAAAAGGAAATTTATTATTGACAATCTTGACGGGCAGTGTGGCATAGTGGTTGAAGTGCTGGACTTCAAACCCTGAGGTTGTGGGTTCAAATCTTGTTACTGACCCGGTTTGACAATGAGCAAGTCACTTGACCTGTTTGGGCTCCAACTGGAAAAACAAAGGAAATGTAACCAGTTGTATCATGCAGGTAAACGTTTTAAGTCACCTTGGTTAAAAGCGTCAGCCAAATAAGTAAATGTAAATTACTGCACACTTATTCAATCTGCGATGTACTGGCATCCACGGCTGTTCTTGCCTTGCACTCTGTGCTAGCTGGGATAGGCTCCAGCACCCACCGCGACCCTGGTCCGGATTAAGCAGGTTAAAAAATGACTACTGTGTAAATTGTGACCTTAATCAGATATAGAATTCAACTGAAGGACGGTCCTTGGATTCTTTTCCTTTTTTTAACATTCTATAAATTTTATTATAATCAAACAACAATCCATACAAGCAAGTCAAGTTTAACAAAACTAGATTTGAAGCAAATCAACCCCCACCCACTAAAAATTGTTTTCTGAACCTGCTTGTGCGGACATGAATAGCTCTATAATGCCTATTAGACAGGAGAAGATCAAACAGCATAAATGTGAACAAAAAAATATTGCCATCTATAGCTTGCAATTAATGCCTCTTAAGGAATCTCTATAATTAGCTTATTCTAAGAGTGGATCAGAATTTTGGAAGCTCCATCCTTATATGCTTGGGTCCAAGAAATGACACCACCTTCCAAGGTTGACTGACTGAATAACACTGGGACTGAAAGGAGCGGGGTCTTTCTTGTACCCGTCATGTGCCCTCACCTGGCATCTTTTCAGAACTGTGGCAGGAAGAGACAGAACAGACAGTGACAGTTCCCCTTTGTGTCCCGAAATGATATCACCTGCTTGATCTGATCTCTGAAGATGATCCACGACAACCTAGTCAGTCAGTCATTTTCTAAACTGCTTTATCCTGAACAGGGCCACGGCGTGCCGGAGTCTATCTCAGCTAGCACAGAGTGCAAGGCAGGAACAAACCCTGGACAGGGTGCCAGTCCATCGCAGGGCAAACACACACGCATCCCAAACACACATACTAGGATCAATTCAGGATCACCGATTCACCTAACCTGCACGACTTTGGACTGTGGGAGGAAACTGGAGCACCTGAAGAAAACCCATGCAGACACAGGGAGAACATGCAAACAGGACCTGGGACCCGAACCCTGATCTCTTTAGTTCAAGGCAGCAGCACTACCACTGCACCACCGTGTCACCCGTTGGCAACTTATAATCTCTAAAACATTTTTATAATTATGATAATCAAATTAATAGAGCAATATGTAAAAAGTCTGAATTAGCATTGGCTGCCCTAATTTGCGGTATTTATGAGAAATTTAATGATTTACTTTAAGTACATAATAAACAGGAATAGTGACGTATATTTGAAATATTAAAATGTGTGTGTCAATTTAAATTTTTGAAGTGTAAATATTTCTGATTGTAGTAGAAATGTGTCATTTTTCACCCTCTGATAGGGGTCCCTTGTAAAGTATCAAAAATAACATAACATTTGTAATCACTGACCAAGTCTAAACTGATACCCCACATGCTGCATTGTCAATTTTAATCTTCTGGGAGTGTCTCTTAGAGACAGCTAGGAAAACTGGCACAGAATCAAATATTCCATTTGTGATTAGCAACCTTGACATAGCAAAAAACAACACTCCATATGAGTATATTACCAATCCCACTACAGGATGAACCCCTGGGGTCGGTTTGATGTGACAAGCACATCTTCAAGTCTGTCTGATCACTTTTGCTGAAGACCTCTATTGGTTTACTCTTTATTATAAGAGTGTAATGTCCTGCACAGATTATTGTCCAAAAATGGCCTAAAAATTAGCATCTTTTAAGCCTGAAAGGACAAAAATAAAAGAGAAACTCTAAAAAGATCGACATCTTGCATAACTAGATACTGTATCAAGATGAGTCGAATGTTATATTATATGTGGAGGTTTTGTCATACTTGTAAGTCAAGAGGCACAAGGCAGAAACAACGTAATTTCAAAGCATCCTAAGCATTCATTCTTATGAAAACAGAATAAAATAAATTGTAGAAAACATAAATACTAATTACACAACATTTTCTAGGTATGAATTAATAAAAACTGTTTTAAACTAATCTCCTATTATTGCAGCTATGCTCTTACACAGATAGTTGTCCGATTCTAATTGCAGATAAGGACGGTACAGGAAATGCATGGCTGGATATCACTGGCATCCTGTCCAGAGTCATTTTCTGCTTCTACGCCCCCAGTATAGGATATGTCCGGTGTCGCTGCTACTAATGGAAGAGAGAGAGATTCAGAAGAAGGAAGGACAGATCTACACATTTCCATAGTCTTGATTTCAGCTCAAGTGATTGCATCTATTACAATAACTGCTGAAATAACACTTAAACTACTGTATAAGCACAGCTTTATGAATGCTTAACATCTTCAAGTTTTGAACGCAGACATTTTGAGGTAAGGTAGTAATACTTATTAATTATGATGCCGGAGAGTGGTAACATGTTTCATGTTGATAAGCACATGCAGGCAAGAATCTGTACACATGAGAATAGGGACAGCTGACAAAGTGACAATGACTTACCATAAAGAAACAATTATCTTGATAAAACAATCATGTGACACTCCAAGCAATTTGCAATTGTAAAACAATTTTTTAAATGGTTCAGATGTGCAACCAGCAGTGATGTAACAAACAGCAGCATTTTACAGTTTTGACAGTTCTGGAACAGATGACAAATATTCCACTCAGGGCTTCTGTGTTATCAGAAATACTGCAAAACAACTTATAAAAATAACAAAACCTTCAGCCATCACACCTAGAGCATCAAACAAATCAAAACAGTAATACAAATCATGACAACACACAGAAATGGAACAGACACCATACTGCATATCATAAAGACAGTTGTAGACTAAGGTAGATGTTGCAAACTTGGACGTCTTGATGTAGTGAATGCAGCAAAGTTAAATAAGATGTGTTTTTCTGCAGTGTTCGATGTCATCTGATAAACTCACACTTTAATGTAATGCATCTTTGTTAACTCCTTCATTCAGATACTAAGAGATTGAAATAAATGACTTTATATAGACATGATGGTTGATCAGCAGGACTAGCAGAGCTGGACACATGAGGTACAGCAATGATCAGACACAAACTAAGCTGCAAATGACAAACTCTACAGTTGAAACAATTCGACCAGACTGACACCCTAATATTGCATTTTGTGAACAGGCCAGTAAGCTTAACATGTATCATAGGTAAATTATTGGAATTATTAGGAAAAAGATTGAGCATTACATGGCAAGAAATGGTGTGCTAGTGAACAGCCAGCATAGTTTCAAACAGGCGAGGTGATGCTTTACGAATATGCTGGAATTCTATGAGAAAGCAACACAAGCATATGATGAGATACAACAACAACAACAACATTTATTTATATAACACATTTTCATACAAAAAAATGTAGCTCAAAGTGCTTGTTGCATATGATATTTATCCTAATTTTCATAAAGCTTTTGATAAGATACCACATTAGAGGCTTCTGGTCAAACTAAAAGAAGTGGAACTTAGTTGTATTGTGTGATTGGTGCAACACTGGTGGAAACCCAAGAACGAGGGATGATGGTATGAAGAACCTTATCAGAATTGGCTGATGAAGAGTTTTGGCACACAGGAGTCAGTGCTAGGACTCGTACTATTTTTAATATATACATTTATGTAATCTAAAAAGGAATATGAATAACAAGCGTGTTAAGTTTGCAGATGATTACAAAACTAGGTGAAATGGCAGATAATCTAGAATGCGTTGAATCATTAGAGAGGGACTTGGACAGCATACAGGCTTGGGCAGATCTGTATCAAATGAAATTTAATGTAAGTAAATACAGAATATTGTATGTACTAAGTAAAAATGTTATAATTGTAATGGATTTCTGAAACTTTAAAATGACAGTTTATGTGAAGGATTTACGAATTGTAGGAGACACGTGACTATCAACTTCCAGAGTGTTCAGAAGCTATTAAATAGGCTAACAGAATCGTAGGTTATTTAGCGCCCTGATGTGTAGAGTTCTAGTCCAAGGAGGTTATGCTCAAGTTTTATAACATACTGGTGAGGCCTCATGTGGAGTACTGTGCGCAGCTTTGGTCCCCTGGCTACAAAAAGGACATTGCAGTGCTAGAAAAAGTCCAGAGAAGAGTGACTAGCCTAATTCCGGGGCTACAAGGGATGAAATATGAAGAAAGATTAATACAGCTGAGCCTTCTCAGTTTAAGAGAAGAAAGGACAAAATTGAACTGCTCAAAATTATGAAGGGAATTAGCACAGTAGACTGAGACTTTTACTTTAAAATGAATTCAACAAGAACAAGGGGACACAGTTGGAAACTTGTTAAGGGTAAAATTTGCACATACATTAGGAAGTTTTTCTTTACACAAAGAACGATAGACACTTGGAATAAGTTACCAAGTAGTGTGGTAGACAGTGGGACTTTGGGGACTTTCACAACTAGATGATGTTATTTTAGAAGAATTAAGTGGGTAGGACTAGTGAACTTTATTGGGTGAAAGGCCTGCTTTCATCTAACATCTTGTAATGTTCTGAAATATCATGAACTCAAATTAAACAGAGGTTGGGTTCCCAAGTAGGATGATCCCAATTTATTGCTGAGGTTATCTGCAAAGTGCTGAAAGTGTGTGATCATTCCATCAATGACAATGAGATGACAAAACATATCCTGCTCCTATCCAGCAGAGAAACAGATTTGGTAAGTAGAGCAGGACCATTTCTTATGAAGGGCAGTTGCTGAGGTGAATGGAGTAAGTGTGAGACATCTTTCTTTAGGAAGGTCAGTGACTTCCCAGCTGTGGAGGAAACAGAGAGACAGAGAGACATGTGATTCCCTTGGCTCCTCCTACAACCACTTACTGTATTCCCTTCAGTTTAGTCCCTATAAATGCGGCCTAACAGTCACATACCGTCCAACTAGTAACATTATCCATTATTCCAAATTTTTTAATTTCAATGCAGTAGCCTTTCCCTGGAGTAATGGGCGGAAGGCAAGAAGAAAGCCTAGATGAGTCACCCACCTTTTATTATTGATATTGTAAACTGCTCAAAAAACTTAAAGGAACACTTTGAAAACACATCAGATCTCAATGGGGAAAAAACCCTGCTGGATATATTGTATCTATACTGATATGGACTGGGTAATATGTTAGAAACGAAAGGATGCCACATCAGTGGATGGAAATGAAAATTATCAACCTACAGAGGGCTGAATTCAAAGACCCCGAAAATCAAAGTGAAAAAATGATGCGGCAGCCTAGTCCATTTTGCCGAAATTTCACTGCAGCAACTCAAAATTGTACTCAGTAGTTTGTATGGCCCTCACGTGCATGTATGCATGCCTGACAATGCTGGAACATATTCTTAATGAGACATTTGATGGTGTTCTGTCTTCCCAGATCTGGACCAGGGCATCACTGAGCTCCTGGACAGTCTTAGAAGCAACCTGGTGGAGTCGTATGGACCGAAACATAATACCCTAGATGTGTTCTACTGTATTTAAGTCAGGCGAGCGTGGGGAAAAGTGAATGGTATCAATTCCTTCATCCTCCAGGAACTACCTGCATACTCTTGCCACATGAGGCCAGGCATTGTCGTGCACCAGGAGGAACCCAGGATCCACTGCATCAGCATAGGGTCTGGCATTGGGTCCAAGGATTTCATCCCGATACCTAATGGCAGTAAAGGTGCCATTGTCCAGCCTGTAGAGGTCTGTGCTTTCCTCCATGGATATGCCCAGACCATTACTGACCCACCACCAAACCGGTCATGTTGAATGATGTTACAGGCAGCATAACATTCTCCACGGTTTCTCCAGACCCTTTCACGTCTGTCACATGTGCTAAGGGTGAACCTGCTCTCATCTGGGAAAAGCACAGGGTGCCAGTGGTGGACCTGCCAATTCTGGTATTCTATGGCAAATGTCAATTGAGCTCCACGGTGCTGGGCAGTGATCACAGCACCCACTAGGGTACATCGGGCCCTCAGGCCACCCTCATGCAGTCTGTTTCTGATTGTTTGGTCAGAGACATTCATACCAGTGGCCAGCTAGAGGTCATTCTGTAGGGCTCTGGCAGTGATCATCCTGTTCCTCCTTGCCCAAAGGAGCAGTTACCGGTCCTGCTGATGGGTTAAGGACCTTCTACGGCCCTGTCCAGCTCTCCTAGAGTAACTGCCTGTCTCCTGGAATCTCCTTCTTGCCCTTGAGACTGTGCTGGGAGACACAGCAAACCTTCTGTCAATGGCACCTATTGATGTGCCATCCTGGAGAAGTTGGACTACCTGTGCAACCTCTGTAGGGTCCAGGTATCACCTCATGCTACCAGTAGTGACACTGACCATAGCCAAATGTAAAACTAGTGAAAAAACAGTCAGAAAAGATGAGGAGGGAAAAATGTCAGTGGCCTCCACCTGTTAAGCCATTCCTGTTTTGGGGGTCGTCTCATTGTTGTCCCTCTAGTGCACCTGTTGGTAATTTCATTAACACCAAAGCAGCTGAAACCGATTAACAACCACCTCTGCTACTTAACTAACCAGATCAATAGCTCAGAAGTTTCATTGATTTGATGCTATATGCTGATTAAAAAGTGTTCCTTTCATTTGTTTGAGCAGTATACATTAGGCTGATGCCCTTATGCAAGATGATGTTTTGTTTTTTGCAATTAAAGCACATGCTGATTGAAATTACTTGCTCAGCATTAGACAGTGGGCTATAGACCAGAAGTGAACCATTAGCCTTGAAGTTTCAAGTCCAATGCAATTTCTCTTGCATCACACTGTCTGTCTTCTATGACAGGGCACTCACACCTACAAGGCCCTAGCTCTTCAATTTTTTTAGAGAGATAGAAAATAAATTGTTATAATTCTGATATCTTTAAATGTTTTTGTAAAAGACAAGAAAGGAGATAGGGTGAGCATGATAAATGTGAATTATCTTAAGGTTTGGTGCAGAGAGATAGTGACAAGCAATGCTGTCTCACGGGTTCAAAACCCAGCTCAAGCACTGTCTGTGCACCGTGAACATTCTTTCTAAAGCTCATTAAGTTAATCAGTGTGCCCTGCAATGTACTCACATCCCGTGCTGTTAGGATGGGCTTTAAAACACTGTAACTCAATAACTAAGCTGAATTAGCTCATATTATAATTTAAAAATGAGTAGAAATACCATCCATTGCCTAGGTGCACCTGAAAATGTATTATTTCTATAAGCTATACTGAAAGATAGAACAAATTTATATGGAAAAAAATACTTTTACAAATTTAATTACTATTTTAGGTATAATCAAAGTGCATGTGCACATAAAACATTGTTTTCCCCATTTATTTGCCTCTCTGAATGCATATGTGTGAAAAGCATAGATTCCTCAGGACCAACCCCACTGTAGTTTAAATTTGGCTGTAACTTTTATTTATACTTACTGCAAAGTTCAGTTTAATTGGAAATTGCAGACAGATTAGTTTGCCTACAAAGTCATAAAAATACTTTGTCAATGGCTTTTCCAGTTATCACAATTACCTCACTTAAAAAAAAAATATGTAGATTTATAATTAATATGTGCCATCACAAACTACTGGAAAATGAAATTTCAGTAATACTCTCCATGTCTGCATGGGTTTCCTCCCACAGTCCAAAGACATGCAGGTTACGTGCATTAGCACTCCTACATTGTCCCTAGTGTGTGCTTGGTGTGTGCCCTGTGGTGGGATGGCGCCCTGCCCGGGGTTTCTTTCCTGCCTTGCACCCTGTGCTGGTTGGGATTGGCTCCAGCAGACCCCCGTGACCCTGTAGTTAGGATATTGCGGGTTGGATAGTGGATGGATGGATATAACTGGTAATGTAAGTTTTAATTTAGTTTGTATTCGTCTGAAAATCCAGGGACTTTTTCCTCCAATTAGTATTACAGTGATTGTTAATTGACAATTGTTCATATATTTAGGAAACAAACTAATTTAAATTCACATTAAATTACGTGCTATATTATAAAATCAAAAGCAAACCAGTATGAACTGAAAAAACTCTTACCTGGCATTAGGTTCTTTGATAAGACATGTTATCCTCATTGTTTTGTAATGAAACATCTCATGACACTTAGCAAGTATAGGGTAGATCTAATTATGCAATTTTCATTACGCCATAACTTATTACCCTTATTACACAGAAAATCACCCAAAAAATCCCAGACCATCGAGAAGTGTGCGAACTGATGACATGAAGAATCGTCTTTGCACCGAACTGGAATCATCCCCGCATACTCGTAAATCAAAGTCATCCCGACAATCTAGATCTGCATAATTAGATCTGGACCACCCTGTATAGAGGATTATTCCTGCCAAAACTAAATAAAATCCAACATGTTAACTATATTGAAATGCAATATAAAGGCAAATGGACTTTTAAATTCTGGAGCGTTATAGCGTTATAATTTAAAAACATATCAACCAATACGGTTGATACCTTTTTATGATGGCGTGCAATTTTCATGCGAGTGCAAAATTCAATAAAAAAGCACATTGTACTTTAATTCATGTTCAAATATAGCATGTCATAAACAAAAGAAAGGCAAAGGATTTTGGTTAATCTCTAATGTAAAAAAAAACAAAAGACCTATACAGCCTTAGATTCATTTAGCAGAAGAGGAGAACAATTTATAGACAAGATCTTTTGATAAGATAACTCTCCAACAAAGGCTTCTGAAGTTTTTGATGACTTTTCCATACAATGTTATCAGTCTGAGAGATGTAAATAATCCTCATATCTGGTCATAAAACTCTTGTCTCTATTTAAACCATGTTGTAATGTGCTCAATTTTAGCATCAGTTTAACTTCCCAACCCTTTCTCTCTTGCTGTGTTTTGAAGTTGCTCATAAGCACTGGGACTTTAAAGTCCATCTCACAGTATCCATGGCTGCTGAAGTGAACTCCTACAGGAACATCCTTATTGCCATACCATGCTGGAGTGTTTGTCCAGTTTTTCCCACATGGAGTGCAGTGTTGGGATATTTCTAGACCACATTAGTTGAACTGCATGATCTGTCGGCAGTGTGGTATAACATAACAATCTGTATTGTAAATATGAGCACACGTTTCACATCTTTTCTGTAGGCAGCGAGCTGTACTGTTGGTTCACTCAGGGAGCTTCGGACAATTAGTTGCTGTAGGTTTGGTGGTTGTCTGTATGCAAGGAGGGGAGGTTCTGAGAATACATCTCTCAGCGTGTCATCATTATTTAGTATTGGCTGGAGTTCTTTTCAAAGTGCTTCAAGATGTGGGTTATAGGTGACAAGAAGGGGGATGAGGTTCTTGGTGTTCTTGTTTTTATATTCCAAGAGGTTGTCTCTGGGTTATGACATATTATCAATTAACATGCAATGCACTCTTGTATTGCATTTTAAACTGACATGAACATGTCAGTTCGTAGTGAAAAGCAATCAATCATTTGGTTCAAACCGTGCCAAAATTAAATAGCTCATTTGCATATGTTCTGCATTTTAATGTAGTCAACAGGTTGGATTGCACTTAGCATGAATTATCATCCATAAGTAAAGGCACAATCAATAATTGGCAACCTCAGTTGTTTGAGATCTTTTGACATTATACACTCTTGTGCTGGCAACTGAGCAGAGGTCATTCCAGACCCATTTAGTGCCCTAGCAGCAGCAGTCGCCCAAGGATTTGCTCTCCTGTTCCTGAGTGACCTCAAAGCTCTCTCCGCAGCCTCCATATTCCTCATTTCTCTTTTGAAACCAAGTGTTGAATTGGTTTTGCAGAGCCTCTGTATCCTACTTACACCTGCATGCTTCTAGGCCCTACAGCTTTGTGTATAGTAGTCCCTAACCAGGCCCTTATACTTCTTTCTCCTCCACTAAAAGGTCTCTTACATTAATATGATGGTATTGGGTGTTTAAGAATTGTTTCTATATTATACTGCGATATCTGAGCGATCTGCCCTGAGCAGTGGTTAATAGCTCACCGGCTGTTATTAATATTTAATTCACTGAGAGATTATGGTCAGCTCCTGAAGATGTATTCTAGGGTCCGTCTTCTCTGGCATAAGGGAAAAGCTGGAAATTCCCACAAGCTCCAGGAGTTGAGGGTAGATATTGAAGGAGGAACATCTTAAACTGCTTAGACAAACAACTTAAAAGAGCTGTGGTTCCATATGATCTTTCTCTCCTAAACTTGATCCCACCTTGCCTGGCTGCCTTGTTGTTTCATTCCCACTACTCTGCATGACTTTTTGCCTTTGGAAAACTCCCTCACCTACTCCTGGACTGGCTGCCTCTGTTCCTGCCACAGGGGGCTCAGTCAAAGTGTGGGGTCACAAAGACTTCCAATTTTTCTGTTTCTTTAGCCATTCCACCTACCAAGACTCCTTCAAGCAATTATACTTCTGCCCTTTCTACTGATCGTAATCAATACTTTTTCCCCATAGCTTTGATGCTGGTTGACTTCCTATACTGCAACTCTTCCCTTGCAAATAACATTTTGAACTCTTCCAAGATGTACTTTAAGAATAAGTCCCAGTTAATAAGTTCCTGGATAGACCTAGCTATCTCCTCAGCTATCAGCGGACTCCCTAAATTTATAATGATGAAGATAAGAAACTCATAAAAGACCAATGGCCACAGGATTTGTGGTAGTATTGTTGGTAAACTCATACTTTAAACTTCTCTAGGAGATCAGTCCAGGTTCTCACTAGTATTCATAACTGAAACAAAGTTCTTACCCAGGTTTGTCACGGGCCAGTCTTTGGGTAAAGGGTCTTATATGCTTGCTATCTAGAAACGGAACTCGTTCATGACTCTGCCATTCTTTGGCATTTCCGACCTACATTTGGATAACTAAACAGATTCACTACTGATTCAAGATATAAACAAAATGACATTGTAAATGACAATGTGCTCACTATTTTTTCTAAGCTGTATGAACTGAATTGAAGAGAGGAAGAACCGTGGAGAACATAGCCAAGGAGATGCAGCAACACAACCTTAAGAAATTGATCACCACACACATTGGGTGTGTCGACCAGCATCGTCTATGAGAGCCCTTAACAAAAATTCCACTTTGTATGGTGATTTTCTACACCCATTTACCTTTTTATTTGCTTTTTGGCACATTGCTCTATTCTGCCACATGGAGCATAAATGAATAAAGAGAAGACATCCTCTAATAGGAGTTTTGAAGCATAGTAGCAGTCAGTTCTGGGTGCAGAACAGATCCATTTAGTCCCAGGTTGAAGAGTATTGTGGCGGTAGGCTGTGTCTCCTTCCAGGCCAGGTGAGTGAAAAATTAAGAGAACAAGAGCTGGGGTGGAGGACATATAACTAAGTTAGGATAAGATCACCTAGAACCCTTCTATGGTAAAACAGATGCATATCCGGCAAATGTTATATTAAAGAATGCCATAAATATTACCAAACGATTGGCAAATGAGAAGTATTTTTTTTGTAATATACATACAGGTCTTCTGACTAGACACGAAGTAATGTTACGATAATAACAAAAAATTAATTTAAGGGTTATTTACAGGTTACACTTGTTTTCAACTTTCTAATTTAAAATAAATAAGTTGCAATTACTATTTTGACTGTACTTGAATTTTAATATCTATTTTGTTATATATTTCTGCATATTCTCATTGTTTATGCATCAAGTAATATGAACTTTTAAAGTAACTGAATCTAATATAATTAGAAGCAGTAGTTATGTAGGATTACTATTTGTTTTATAAGGTCCATACCTGGGCTATGCTCTTCCCCATAAACAGACATTTCTCCATTTATCTATTATAATAATCTAATTCAGGGCTTTATCCTGAGCAGAAGGTATGAACAAACCGTGGACTCCATGCCAGCTCATTAAAATACATCATACACAAACATAATTTTGTGTATAATTACATAAAAAATAATTATTATTATTATTATTAATGTCAGTGTCAAAGATTACCCAAATATTTTATCAAGAAATATGTAAATTAGATTTCCTTTTCCCTGATGGTATATTTGTTTATAACATTTCAGTCATTATAAAGCCAAGATTTTAATTAAAAAAAAAATCACTGTGACTAAATAATAAATTACTTTGTAAAAAACATAGCACTACCACAAAATTATATCACACTTATTTAAAGACCAGCAAATACCAAGGTTGTCTATTAAATTTCATTTACTTTCTGTGAAATCTTACAACATTGTTGAGTAATGGGGAAAATTTGTTTTCCAATTACGTTGTTTAATAAGAAGTAACTGACCCTATTAAATTTTATTCATCAATGAAAACAGAATATCATCCATTTTAAAAACAAACTAGAAAGAAAAATCGGATATTTATCATGGGCTACTTACCACAAAGAGTTTGTAGAAGAATTGACTGCTGCATTTTTTGGCAATTACATTTTCTTCTTTTTTTATTTCCAGTTTGTACCTACCCTACCTTGCTGTACACACTGCTCCCTTGAATTTAGAAAAACAAAATACATATGTTCACATGTTGTTTCTTTATTACAGTTGAGTCTTTAATGCCATCAGACCTACCAAGCTTATGCTGAAGCTCACTGGACTTGGACTTGCCAGTACTCTGTGCAACTGAACATTGGGCTTCTTGACTGACAGACCCACAAGTAGTCAGGAAAGTATGACATCCTCCTCAATAACAGTAATCACAGGAGCACCCCAAGGCTGTTGCTTAAGTCCAAAACCCTCTTCATTATACTCCTATGACTGTAAATTCACTTACAATAACAGTATATAAATTTGCAGATGACACAACAGTCCTTAGTCTCATCCATAATAATGACGAAACTGAGTGTCGACAGATTATCAGAAACCTGACCATGTATGGCAAAGAAAGTGACTTGATACTCACCATCCCAAAAACAAAACAACCAATTTTGGATTTTAGAAAGAAAACCGGATCTCACCAGCCAATTTACATTAATGGCACTGGAGTTAGGCAAGTCGACTGCAACAAGTTAAAGTGGCATGCAAAAGTTTGGACACTCTTCCTTAAAAATGTGCTTTATTGTAAATAGTTAAGTAAGCTGAAGATGAACTGATCACCAAAAGGTATAAAGTTAAAGATGACATATCCATCCATTCATTACCCAACCCGCTATATCCTAACTACAGGGTCACAGGGGTCTGCTGGAGCCAATCCCAGCCTACACAGGGCGCAAGGCAGGAAATGAACCCTGGGCAGGGCGCCAGCCCACCACAGAAGATGACACATTTTTGTAATATTTAAAGCAATATTATACTTTTATTTCCATAATTCGGAGGTACAAAATAATAAAAAAAATTAAAGTGGCCTGAAGTAAACGTTTGGGCTCCTAACATGGTCAGTACTTAGTAACACCCCTTTTGGCAAATATCACAGCTTGTAAACACTTCCTATAGCCAGCCAAGAGTCTTTCAATTATTACTTGAGGTATTTTTTTGTCATTCGCCATTCAAACGGGTTCTGATTCTGCAAGATTCTTGAGCCATCTGGCATGTACTGCTCTTTTGAGATCTATCCACAGATTTTTAATGATGTTTAGGTCAGGAGACTGTGAGGGTAAAACTGTCAGCTTGCACCTCATGAGATAGTCCATTGTAGATTTTGAGGTGCGTTTCAGATCATTATCTTGTAGGACCCCTCCTCTTTTTAATTTCAACTTTTTTACATATAGTGTGAAGCTTGCTTCCAGAACATGCTGATATTTATTTGAATTCCTTCTTCTCTCTACCAATGTCATGTTCTCTGTGCCACTGGCTGAAACACAAGCTCAAACTGTGATCGACCCACCACTATGCTTAATAGTTGGAGATGTGTTCTTTTCCTTTTCTTCTCCAAACATACCTTTGCACATGGCGGTTAAAAAACTTTATCAGTCCCCAGGACTTGTTTCCAAAATGTATCAAGACTGTTTAGATGTTCATCTGCAAACTTCAGGTGCTGCATTTTGTGGCTAAGATACAGGAAAGGTTTTCTTCCACTGAGTCTGCCATGAAGGTCATATTTGTTCAGGTGTCGCGGCACAGTAGAACAGTGGACCACCACTCCAGAGTCTGCTAAATCTTCTTGAAGGTCTTTTGCGGTCAAACAGAGGTTTTTATTTGCCCTTATAGTAATCCAAGGAACAGTTCTTTTAGAAAGTTTTCTTGGTTTTCCAGACCTCAACTTTTCCACCATTGTTCCTGTTAACTGGCATTTCTTAATAACATTATGAACCGAGGAAACAGCTACCAGAAAACACTTTGATATCTTTTTGTAGCCTCCTCTTGCTTGGTGAACATCAATTACTTTATTTTTCAGAGTCCTAGGCAGCTGCTTAGAAGAGCCTAAGGTTGCCGATTATCGTTGGGACAAGGTTTGAGGAGTCTGAGAATTATATGGCTTAGCAATTTGCATCACCTGGGATTTCCAAATTAGTTAAGGTCTGGGACTTTGGTAAAAGTTTCGGAGACCTCAAATATCTTGGGGTGCCCAAACTCTTGCAAGGCACTCCTTTCCTTTTTTCATTGTACAACTGTACAGAACAAATACAGTAATCTTGCATAAAATGCTGAAATGAAAAGTGTCATTATTAACTTTTGGTGATCATTCCATCTTCTGCTCACTTAACTATTCACAGTAACAGACATTTTAAGTAAGGGTGCCCACACTTTTGTATGCCACTGTACTTGGCACACACATCACCAAAAACTGAATCTGGACAGCAAACCCCAGAGCAATTGTCAAGAAAACACTACAGTATCTGTACTTTCTAAGGTGTCTAAAGATAAGTAGAATCTGGAAAAACACTGGTCAACTTTTATAGCAGAACAATTCAAAGTGTTCTGGCTTATGGCATCACTGTAAGGTTAGGGAATCCCACACAAAATGAAAAAGGCATCCTTTAAAGGTTGGTCAGAACAGCCGAGTGTATTATTGGAACAGAACTTCCATCAAATGATTATCTGGATATTAGTCGCTGTAGGAGCAAGACCCACACTACTCTTAAGAACCCTAATCACCCAGAGGCCACAGTCTATTTACTTAGCAAGAGACCCTATACAGTCTTAACTGTGAACAGACCAGAAAGCCTCAAGATCCGAAGGAGGAACTTCAAAAATAGCTAACCCTAAAGTGTGAAGTGTGTCACTGTGATCTGTGAAGTTTATTGCAAACCCATTATTTTATACCTGAAATCACACAAATATGCTGACATAGAGAACATGACAGAAAGATGGCCATAAACGGGTGGAAGATGACTCAGACAGGCTAGTTGTCCTAGTTGGTCATAATTGTCAGCGGCCCCTGATTTTAATTTAAAGTTCTCTCTGTGAACAATCCCAGGGATAGTTACTCTCAGGCAGAGGCCATGAGTGATTAGAGCAGGTGCACTGTGTGCTAGCTGGATCTTAGAAGAACACAGTCCATACATAACATAACCATACCTGGTATGTTTCCCCATAAAAAGCTCAATGGATATGCAACTATTTGAGTATTTAAATTGGAAAAGAATTACTGAGAAGCTAGAAGCCATCTCATGCCACCGACCACTCTTTTGGTTTGGATGAAGTGTGTTCATCAAGCCTTCCCTACTGAAGAACTGGCTGATGCATCTACTGTTCCATTGGCTTCTCTCCGGCCTGGACACGTATGTATGAATACATTGTAATTGGGGAGTGGAAGCTAAATGTTAAACAAATTAAATACATATATCACTTTTTGTACCAAATTGCTCTCGTCTGATTATTTCCACCATTGTTACTAAAGGGATGCATATGGCTTGAGCGTGTTTTGCATCAATAAGGAACACAATCCTAGGGAGCAAGCACATTCTGCTGGAGACAAGAGCCTTCATGAGTGAAACAATTCATAAGTGATCCATTTTCTTTAAGATCTTTTTTTCCTAGCCACTGACACGTGCACTGTAGTTAGAACTATAGGCTAATGAATGTGGGAGCAAGGCCTAACCCATCCCCGTAAAGGACATTAGTCTATCACACGCTATAATCATAAGTCACCATTACTCTTCTAGTGAACCACATAAATCCCATTTAAAATCCAACAATGTTTTGTGATGAAGCCGATTAAGCTATTGCAATCATATAGATATAGGTAAATTAAATTCAAATTTATTTTAAGTATCTGTACAGTTTTTTTTTTTTTATATTAGAAAGTGTGTGATACAATTAAAAAGGCTAAACAAAGCAGTTCATGCAGTACTGTCACATCCTTTAATTTGGTAAATCCGTTTCATGTAAAATATTCTGCTAGTCTTCAATTGTCTTGATGATGAGTGATATTTTGTCAAAGATAAAATTATCCTGAATTGTTTTTTTGACAAAACTGATATTTAAGTGCTTTACTTTAAACCGGTTACAAAGTTAACATGAATCAAGGTTAACAGTAACTTTGTGTTGCAGGGAGATTTAAGCCTTCAGATCAAACACTCGTGACATTTTCAACTAATACACAAAGAACATTCGCAAGTAATTATGAAAACCTAAGCAATCTGGCTGACTGAACAATGAGAAAAAACATTGTAAGCTAAAGACTGTTTTTAAAATAAACAAAAACATTGTTCTATAAAGCTTTAATTACTACATTCCTTGTTGCTCAGACTTTAAAATCTTTGTAGGCTCTTTCTCTGTTCCCAGAATGTGTCTTGCAGTTACTAGTCAGTCCCTGGAATGCCTAAAAACAGTAAGGTTATTAAAGGGAACAAAATCCATTTCTTGCATTTTTGTTTAGGAGTGCATTTATAACATATGAATAAATACCTTTATAAACACTGTTAAGAGATGCTAGTAAGCTCAGTGGAGAGACCATGATCAGATTTTTCTAGAAGACTACCATCCTGAAAATTTCCCACAACTTAATAAAACCCAGACTTTGCATATTACGGTTTATCAATCATGTAGAGGGTGCAGAGAAATGGGCCTTAACAGGTCAGTCAAAAACGAATATAAGTAGCATCTATCTGCCGCACACTTGGAAGTGACAGCATAATTTTACGCCGATATTGAGGGTCCTTCTGAAGGGGATTGCGCTCCAAGTAAACTGTTTCTAGCCCGTGTGCATTCTTCAGCTCATCAAGGTCACCAAAGTTGTCAATCTGGTTGTCATTCATCTGTGTGGATAAAGTAAAATATATCAGCTGGGTATAAGTGCATTACCTTATTACAAACTTTTTACTTGATCATTACAAAATAGTAGCTAATTTTTCATGAAGCATGTCAAAACTATCAGGAATTGTATTATTTACCCATCCATCCATATAATGAATCCATTAAAACCAGCAACCAACTCATGACAGGGCACCAGGTCTATCACAGAGCAAACACATACACATATGATTGATTTCACATTTGCAAAGTAATCTAGTATACATGCTATACACGAGAGACCATTTATTAACCTGTTCAGCTGACAGATCTCAGGTAATAGACCTTAAGCTAAACGTTTTGTCAACTTGAACAGGCATGCAGTGTATTCTGAGAAAAATGAAAGGTAAAAAGAGGACTCAGTGTTTTAGGTACAGTACAGTAGTTTTTTTTTTTTTATTCCCAGCTTGCCTCTGCCGAGAGTTGAATCTATAATAAAATAAAATAAAAATTAAAAGAGGAATAACCTTGGAGGTCAATCATCACCCCGAAAGAGGACAGTAGACGTCACGTAGTATATGTGTACCAAATTTCAGGTCATCAGGTCAAATGGTTTGCGAGCTACAGGTGATTTAAAATCCTGGACAGACAAACAAACAGACACAGTAGCGTATTATAATATATATACGTATCAAATAATATATCACGTATCAAAAGTAGTTTTTTATTCCTGAGCTTTCAGCCCCTGCTAGGGGTCTTCATCAGAGGATAATGCTTAGACTTACAAGAATCAATATATAGCAAAAAAATTACGGGGGGTGGGTGTTGGAGGAGGCTACATCAGTGTGATCAGGAGGGGGGTGGTATTGGGTGTAAAGTCTCATTTATTATGAATATGTTCTTCTTAAGTTTGCATATGCTGGATTTATGTCCAAGTGTCTGTTAATGGCATTCTCATTTGATAACCAGGATTCGGCAAGCTCTCTGGCACTTTTCGTACTGGCCTTGAATATTACTTGTACATTGTCCTAGTTAAATGTATGTCCTGTTGATTTAGTATGCGTATAGATCAGTGATCGCGAGTCCTTTCTTCTGACGGCGTTGCGATGTTCATGTATACGTGTTGCGATTCTTTTTGAAGTTTGTCCAATGTATACCACTGAGCACGAACTGCATGGAATGCTGTACACTGCGTTTCGTGTTTCTGCTGTCGATTTCTTGTTTTTAGCATTAAAGAGGACCATGCACAGATTGTTCGTGGGTCTGTGTGCTATTCTGACGCCTGACTTGGCCAGGATGCGCGCTGTACCTTCAGACACCTTGTGGGAGTAGTAAGCTAGCACTGATTTAAGGCTGCATGGACCTAGCCAGGTTGTATAATTCTTTGTATTGCTGCTGTTGGTTTTGTTGCAAATAAATATAATTTTTGAGTGAAAGCTTAAATCAATGTCTTTGACTGCTATCATTATAGTCAAAGAGCAAGATTGCCCATTCCTTGTCTAGATGTGACAACGGGACACCTTTGTAAGGCCTTTCTTTGGTGGTAAACTGGGTTGAAATAGAGGACTGAAAGTAAACAGAGGTCCCTTGAATATGTGGTGTACAATATGGACAGTGAGACAGGTAAGACGTTACAGATAACACAGGTCCCTGAAAAGAAAACAATACAAGAGGTTAGTTGGTACCTTTCATGCCAGGTGCATTTCACAGGTGATCTGATAACATGATAAAACAACACCTGTTAGGATACAGAAGTAAACTGAAGAAAGTCCCATTGACAGAGACAAGAATAAGATTCACACCTAGTTTGGAGAAACTGTGAAGTAACTAATGGTGCCTAGTTATCCTCATACTTGGGTCACAATACGATAATACAGTAATCCCTCCTCGATCGCAGGGGTTGCGTTCCAGACCCCCCCGCGATAGGTGAAAATCCGCGAAGTAGAAACCATATGTTTGTATGGTTATTTTTATATATTTTAAGCCCTTATAAACTCTCCCACACTGTTTATAAATATTCCCCGCAGAGTTATACAGCATAATCCCTTTGTATTCTCTTAGGTATTAGGTAAGATTCATTGAAATTATGTATATAAACACACTGTTTATATACAGTAAAACCTAAATATTATTTTAAAGATATTGAGTGTCTCCGATATCACATATGTTACAGCCATTACGATAGACAGGCCACCAGCAATAAATACGTACAATGCAAGAAAAATAGTATACAGTAAATGTATGTACAGTGACACTAAACGTATGTACATGTACTAAGTACTGTAAGTAGAAAATTAATTATGGTTACTCACCAACAATGACACGATGACTTGTCCGATAACAATGAATTTAATTTTACTGCACAACAAAGGAGAGCATTACAGCTCTTCTAAAAGAGCCACTTCAGGCGATTGTGTAGCACTGCCGTTGTTCTTCTTCTGGCAGTCTTCAATCCAAATCCCTAAAGCAGATTCCATCCAGACTACTGCCTTATTACATCCACTTACAACTCGTTTTGCACCCTGTTTAAAAGGGCACTGCGACCGTAGATCTTATATTCCTTTCCTACTTTTTAAATAAAAAAAATCGTAGCCTTCAACAAATCCAAAACGTTTACCTTTTCAGCAATCGTTAACATCTTCTGTTGGCGCTTGGGCACGGCCCCTGAAGCAGTAGCAGATCGTTTTGGAGCCATAATGAAGGGCTTGACTATGCACAAAGATAAACACAAAAGAGCACAACACTTTACACAGCGAAACACGTTGATGCTGAATGAGCGAGACAAGACTTCCTGGTTAACACTGCATTCAGCACGCAGGAACTTAAATGCGTGCTCTGATTGGTTAGCTTCTCAGTCAGGAGAACTTAACTGCATGCTCTGATTGGTTAGCTTCTCAGTCATCCGTCAATAGCGTCCCTTGTATGAAATCAACTGGGCAAACCAACTGAGGAAGCATGTACAGGAAGTAAAAAGACACATTGTCCGCAGAACCCGCGAAGCAGCGAAAAATCCGCGTTATATATTTAGTTATGCTTTCATATAAAATCCGCGATAGAGTGAAGCCGCGAAAGTCGAAGCGCGATATAGCGAGGGATTACTGTACTGATTATTTACAGGTTTTTCATTATATTAAGTATTTGGTTTTTTGTTTGAATAGATTTTTTTCCTCCTTCTTTATTTGACTGAAATAAAAATTAAAAAGTAAACAAAAACAAAATAAATTTAATCAGTTGTATCTCAGATGTTGTAAGTCGACTTGGATAAAAGTGTCAGTCAAATATTAAGTAGTAATAATAATAATAATCATGGTGTTTGAGGTAAGTATGCTTTCCACACTATTCTGGAGTGAGTTTGGCCCATTTTTCCAAGCAAAACTGGTCCATGTTTTTCACATTCGACAACTAATACTTTTTTTCTATAGTTTTCAAAGAGTTCCACCAATTCTCAGTTGGACTGAGATCAGGGCTTGGAATAGGCCACTGTAAAACATTCATCTTTTTGCCTTTGAGTCATGCCAAGGCTACTTTACCCTTGTGTTTTACATCTTTGTACTGAACTATCACTCAACAGAACTTATAAAGTTTTTGGCACACAAGATAGAACTATTACGATGAACAATTTAGTTGTAACAGTTTATTCGGTTTCCAGTCCAAACTTGCTTATTCTAGTTTTACTGCCTTTCTCATACATATTTTTTGATGTGTTGTTGAAATTATATCTTAATTTCCCTCCAATAACAACAATTGTATAGTATTTCTAGGCTGAGAGAGGGTAAGGCATGTAACAAGGTAAGAGAACCAAATCTCCAGGTAGCTAATGAAGATCTTCCTCAGTGGAGTGGTAGAACTGGTTGTTTTGAATCTAAGTATGAGTTTGTTTCTTATTTCATCTGTCTAATGAAGAGTAACTACAGAGAGAGTGGGAGTATCACCCTGATACATTTCTCACCAATGACAGGAGATTAATATTTTCATTTCCTGGCATAGTTACCAGTATCTGCCACAGCATAGACTGATAGATTAAAAAAATATTTGCATATATTTTGAGTATGACTGATACAAAGGCAGTACAATGGCATGGCAGGTAGTGCTGCCAACTCATAGATTAATAGTCTTCTGTGCTTGTTTGGATTTTTCTCCAGCAACTTCCTCTCAAATTAACAAGGATGTACAGTATCTGTTAATCTACGTGATGACACTAAATTAGCCATCTATGGGTGTGTGAGCATTACAATGCACTGATGCCTCTCCAGGGCTGTATCCAGCCGGCTCTGGTCTCCTGTGACCCTGAAATGGATTAAAAGAGTTTGAAAATGCTATGCAAAATAAAAAGAAAAAAATAGAATATAAACAACAAAAAGGGGGTCCATTTGGATCCAATCTGGAACAATAGAGACTGGGATATTAATTTATTTGCACTTTTTGAAAATTAAACTTAACAGTATACAGT
This sequence comes from Polypterus bichir lapradei, assembly GCA_026402145.1. Classification (NCBI taxonomy): domain Eukaryota; kingdom Metazoa; phylum Chordata; class Cladistia; order Polypteriformes; family Polypteridae; genus Polypterus; species Polypterus bichir. The sequence goes on along the minus strand of JANRMT010062854.1, from coordinate 117,235,587 downwards.
ATGTGCCAGCAAAACCAAAAAAAATTTCTAGCACAAGACCCAAAACACACTTGTGAATGGGAACAAAAGGATCTAAATTAGAGATCCTAAAAATGCCTAATAATAACATGATATAATGTTATTTTTAATTAATGGATAAAGTATAGTCATAACCCTTTTTCAAGCAAGCAGAACAAAAATATGATCTTGTATCTTACAATACTAAGAATACAGTTTTCTGAATTATGACTGAGAAAAAAATGAGACATACAGAAAACTTTAAATCATCTACATACGGAGACGGTACATATGAACAAACTGACCAGCACCTTGTAAAGGTCTGGTGTATGCACTGCAACCAATACTATTAGGTGAGACTACTGACCCAAGTTGGAATAAATGATTTCCAAAATTGATGTATAGATATAAGGACAAATACATATATATGAAATATCCATTCTTTGCTAAAGTTTTTTTTTTTTTTTTAAATGCTACTACAAACTATAAACGAAAAAATACCAGTGATTTTGATATTGGACTATAAAACAGTCTGTGAATCTCTAATGCACTCATGGCTCAGTGTCTCATTATATCTTTGGAAACAGATATGATTAAATATTCAATGCACAAGAAACAGATTAATTCAGGAACATTTGTAGTGCATCTGGTAAAATAATGCCAATTTTGTTCTTCAGGGTAAACATCGTGCTTTATTTTGTTTGGAGCACAAATAAACTATTCCCGGCTGCTGTTCACCGAAAAGTATGATTGAAGTAAAAAGGACTTGAGCAGTAAGATGAGTCTTGATGTTCACAGAGTCATATCCTGCACCATAATAATCATGGCAAAGGTATGTGGATTAGAACTGATGCCTACAGCCTTCCTTTAATCGCACCCCAAATAAATTTGTTGCCTAACTCAAATATTAGTAGAGGGTTTTTAGCTCAAAGTTGCATCTAATCTCATAATTAAATCACTACATAACAAATTTATTGATGCTACAGTTTTCAGGACAAATCCCAACCCATCCCCAATAGCCATCATTTATTTTCCACACCTGCTAAATGGTTTCATATTAAATTTACATGATCCCATCTGAAGCTGAACATTAAAAACTTGAACTATTATTTAAGTGCTCAGTAGTATACATTTTTTGCATTATGCATCACTGTGAAAAGAATTACGAACAGAATTTAACTTGATTAAAAAAAAAAGTTATTTCGGCTATGAAGCAGGTATTATTTACTGGTTTAATACTTAGAAATCAACAAGTATTTATTGTTTACACAAATTATCATGCAACCATTAATCCACCTGTAAATTCTAAATAAAGAAAGTAGATGAATGATAAATAGGCAAAACTCATTAAAAAAAATTTGACATAACATTTTCCAGAGTTGTCCCGCATAGGAATGCAACAAGCTAACTGTAAAGAAATCTATGACAACTTGCATACATCTTTTACTCTGTTAAGCATAGGAAAGTAGTGGTAAAAAAGTAAAAGGACACTCATTAAAAAGTAACACAAAGGACTGAGTAAAGAACTACAGTTTCAAACAAGTGCAGGATGGATGGGATGAGTGTGTTCTGTTTTGAGCAAGTGCAAAAGGGACTTTTTGGGTAAAAGGCTTTTTTTGCTTATTTGTGCTTTGGATTTTATAATTCCTCCTCTACATGTTTTACACAACGCATTCATATTTTTTGCATTCCTGTGCTATTCACACAAACAGTGGCGTAGCTAGAGTTCGTGCCGCTCAGGGCAGGGTGGTGCTTCAATTTGCCATCCTCCAAAATATCTGAATAAGTCAACCTATTTAAATGGAAAATTAAATGACGTATAGAGAAAAATTAAGATAAATTTTGCATAGATTTATTCATATATAGAGAAACAGCAGTAATTTTTCACATATAATTATTTATAAGCATCAACTAGACAAAAATATACAGTCATGGCCGAAATTATTGGCACCCCTGGAATTTTCCCAGAAAACTCACCATTTCTCCCAGAAAATTGTTGCAATTACAAATGTTTTGGTATACACGTTTAATTCCTTAATGTGCATTGGAACAACACAAAAAAACAGAGAAAAAAAGCCAAATCTGACATCATTTCACAAAAAACTCAAAAACCGGGCTGGACAAAATTATTGGCACCCTCAACTTAATATTTGGTTGCACGCCCTTTGGGAAAAAATAACTTAAATCAAGCGCTTCCTATAACCATCAACAAGCTTGTTACAACTCTCAACTGGAATTACTGACCACTCTTCTTCTGCAAACTGCTCAAGATCTCTCAGATTTGAAGGGCGCCTTCAAACAGCAGTTTTGAGATCTCTCCATAAGTGTTCAATCGGATTTAGATCTGGACTCTTTGCTGGCCACTTCAGAACTCTCCAGCGCTTTGTCTTCAACCATTTCTGGGTGCTTTTAGAGGTATGTTTGGGGTCATTGTCCTGCTGGAACACCCATGACCTCTGGCGCAAACCCACCTTTCTGACACTGGGCCCTGCATTGCGCCCCAATATCTTTTGGTAGTCTTCAGATTTCATGATCCTTTGCACACAGTCAAGGCATCCAGTGCCAGAGACAGCAAAACATCCCAAAAAACATCTTAGAACTTCCACCATGTTTGACTGTAGGTACTGTGTTCTTTTCTTCGTAGGCCTCATTCCGTTTTCTATAAACAGTAGAATGATAAGCTTTACCAAAAAGCTCTACCTTGGTCTCATCTGTTCACAAGACGTTCACACAAGGATTTTGGCTTCCTCAAGTACATTTTGGCAAACTCCAGTCTGGCTTTTTTATGCTTCTGTGTCAGCAGTGGGGTCCTCCAGGCTCTCCTGCCATAGTGTTTCATTTCGTTCAGATATCAACAGATAGTTCGAGCTGACACTGTTGCACCCTGAGTCTGCAGAACAGCTAGAATATGTTTTGAAGTTGATTGGGGCTGTATATCCACCATTCGGACTATCCTTCGTTGCAGTCTTTTATCAATTTTTCTCTTCCGTCCACGTCCAGGGAGATTAGCTACAGTGCCATGTGTTGTGAACTTCTTGATTATGTTGCACACAGTGGACAAAGGAACATGAAGATCTCTGGAGATGGACTTGTCATCTTGAGATTGTTGATATTTTTCCACAATTTTTGTTCTCAAGTCCTCAGACAATTTTCAGCTCTTCTTTCTGTGCTCCATGCTTAGTGTGGCACACTCAGACACACAACAGAAAGGCTGAGTCAACTTTTCTCCATTTTAACTGGCTTCAGGTGTGATTGCTATATTGCCAGCACCTGTTTCTTGCCACAGGCGAGTTCAAACGAGCATCATATGCTTGAAAAAAACTGGCCCATTTTTGGAGTTCTGTGTGACATGATGTCAGATTTGGCTTTTTTTCTCTGTTTTTTTGTGTTGTTCCAATGCACATAAAGGAAATAAACATGTGTACACTAAAACATTATATTGATGGTGTGATGCTCACTGAACAATAATTTTACTAAAAGGGCATGTCTAATGGAAATATTATAGCTAACAGCTAAAAATTATATAAGACTGGTTAGACCAAGGTGAGTAGCTATAGGACATTTTAGAGATAAAGTGACAAAAGCATTAAGCAGTGTATCAGTATACGATTACAATGCTGTATCAATGTATTTGGATCTCCCTTTAAAACTGTTAGTTCCATAGCAAACAAATGAAAGTAGCATTTCACTAGTAAGACACTGTTTACAAAAAGGACATTTGTCAAAAATAGGTGCTTGAAGAAGGAATGAAGCAATTGAGGGAAACCACTAAGAGGTCAAAAATCACAGACGGTACAATACACCTACTTGTATGAAACTGGGGAAAGAAAGAAATGGATACTCTTTAAAATCCTGCCTAAAGTTGGCCAACTAAATATTGGGAAAAAAGGTCTTATGGTCAAATGAAGTCAAAAATTAGGCTTCTTAGATAAAATTCAAAGCACTGAATGTGGTGTAAACATTACACCACCTATGTAGTTAAAAATAAATGTGGACTAACAAATATGGAAAGCTGACACACACCTACACTAAAGCTGTCACTATAGCAAAAGGTGTCTCAGGAAGTACTTTGCACTCTCTGAAACTTATGTAAGAAGTATAGGAGTATTTGCTGACAATTTGTTTTTCTTCTTCTTTGAGAGTTAGAAATAAGAAATGCAGAGTAGAACAAGGTGTGTAAATCATTTGTTATTAAAGAACATGTGAAATTTTTGGATATCTTTCCATGGCACTGTATATCATAAAAATTCAGAAAAGTGACCATCCTTATTTGTTATGAAGCTCAGCTTAGCTAATGATAATAAATAAATTACTATACTATGGATATCAAAAGATTTATGCACCTTTGCTGAAATTAAAGCTTTTAATGACATAAATGTTGAAATTTTTTTTAATCATAAATCAGATTTTGTAATCACAATATACAATAAGTGAAAATCAAATGGATAATTTTTAGGAACAATTATTAAAAGTTAAAAGAAACAAAAACAAAAACAAAACAAACAAAAAAAATCCTCTTAAATCTTGTCTAAAGGCATGCACCTCTTGCTTGGAAGTCTGTTTATATAAGACTTTGTCTACTTCACACAGCTGGATTTTAACATTTTACTGCAGCCTTCCTTGCAGAAGATTTCAAGGTCAAGAAAATTGTGATGGGCAGTCAGGGTGGGGATCTCCTGGGCAGTTTAAGTGGGTCTAGAGATTTTTATAAGAGTAATGTCTGTTGTCTGATTGGGCCAGTCTACTCAGAGTTTGGACCTCAATGGCTAAAGAAAGAGAGGCAAAAATGTTGAGTCAAGACAGTACAGCTTTGGTTTGACACTTGAAAACTTGCCAAGTGTATAAGCCTCCTCACCAGAGAGGAAAAGGAACAACCTATAAGGGCAGGCCAAATGAAGCAGCGGAGTTTTTGAATGAATTGAGCTTATTTCTCACTCTGAGTCCTGAGCTGTGCTTTCTGTTTGTTATGAACTAGACAGCTCCCAAGCATGATAGTACTAAAATACTCAAAATGCCCACCAGGTGGAGCTGTTAAAACTCCAAAAAGGCAACAAAGAACCTTACTGAAAGATTTATTACTCAAAAAGACTGGTTTAACAAGAAGCTGCTAAAAGCACAATAAAAGCACAAGAAAACTCTTTTCAAAACTGACAAACCAAATAAAAATCACAGTCCCAATATGAAATCCCAAAGGCAAACTCAAAAAACAGAGCAAAAGGTCACAGAGAAAAAAGGTTGGGAGCACGCACTGATACAGCACCTTGCTGCACCCACCACATGGCAAACCACCTCAGGATCCCAAATTAGGACCCAAGTGCAACAGTGCAATGAATGACAACTCACAAAAAGCCAGAGAATCAGATATTATTACAATAGCAAAAAAAACAAAAAAAAAAACTAACACACAGTAGACACTCATAACCCATCTACCACATTCAGTGCACCACAATGAATTGTGGGCAAAGACTGAGGGCAGTTCCTTTCAGTAATGCGAAGGTGGCCCCACACCAGCCAAGTCTGGGACATATACCCTGGCTGAAACACAACACTATCCCTTTTCTAAACCAGAATCTATTTTTTAAAATAAACACCCCACTTTTCATGTGTGATTGCTTGGATAGTAATTCTGGTTGAGGAGAGATGCCAAGATGATTGTAGGTCAAAACCAATTGAATATCAGTACTGTATATTCACACTACTATAGATCAGAAGATACAAAGTGGTAAGTCTGCTGTGCATCTAACAGAAGGAATCTTACCTTTTTATTTCTACTGGTTACCAGAGCACTGAAGCTTTCTTCTGTGAATTGGTATCTACATAGTCAGCTGGGACTTACCAATGACTGGGGGATGCAAAGCTTGTTTGAGTAACAAAATGCAACAGTGCAATCATGACTACACATCAGTAACATGTACACACTAGCTGCTGGTTTTATGTTTCATTATATTATTGCAGGTATGGGGCAGAAGCATTTCTTGATACTGAGATCATTGCAGGACAGTGGACAAACCAAATTTATTAATGAAAAAAAGAAATGTGAAAAGGTATGAATTTTTTCTTATTGTCAATTAATTTCAGCAGTGAAAGGGAAAGTCTACAGGATGGTAGTGAGACCAGCTATGTTATATGGGTTGGGGATGGAGGCACTGACCAGAAAGTAGGAGATAGAGCTGGAGGTAGCAGAGTTAAAGATGCTAAGATTTGCATTGGGTGTGACGAGGATGGATAGGATTAGAAATTAGTACATTAGAAGATCAGCTCAAGTTGGATGGTTGGGAGACAAAGTCAGAGAGGGGAGATTGTGTTGGTTTGGGCATGTGCAGAGGAAAGATGCTGAATATATTGGGAGAAGGATGCTAAGGATAGAGCTGCCAGGGAAGAGAAAAAGAGGAAGGCCTAAGAGAAGGTTTATGGATGTGGTGAGAGATGACATGCAGGTGGTGGGTGTAACAGAACAAGATGCAGAGGACAGGAAAATATGGAAGAAGATGATTCCTTTGTCTCAACCTCTAACGGGAGCAGCCGAAAGAAAAAGAAGAAGAGTGCCACCATAAACATTTAATATACCGTAGATCCCGGAATATAAGCCGAGAATTTCGTCCTAGATTTTAGGCTTGGAGTTTGGGGGTTGGTTTATACAACGAGCATCGTTTCAGATTCAAGATTTCCAGCGCAATGCCGGTTTTACCGATCAATATGGAAGTAAATAAATGACGAAACCACAGAGCCATCTTTCAGATGAAGAAGTAACTTTGCATGCCGGTACTTTAAATTAAATAAAAAATTTATTCAAAAAAGTGTTTTAGTTGTTGATTTTTTAATAAAATTTATAATAAATTATCGGGAAGTTTAAAATAAAAATTTTTCTTTTGATTTACGACCAACATCTTGCGTTACGACCCAAATGCGGTCACGTATATCTGCTTGCGCGATTGTAAGCAAACAACCGAGAGCGTTAGTAGAGTCAGTTGGAGCCCAGATACATGTGTTTGTGGATGTAATTTCGGTCATTGCAGTGATTTACCTATATATATAATTCACTAAGACCATGCAAGCAAGACACATAATTGCTAAGGAAGGAAGAGAAGGTAAAGAAAGCGATCACAATCGAAACAAAGATGGAAATTGTATGGAAATATGAGGGTGCTGTTCGTGTGACCGATCTCGCTAATATGTACAGCATGTCGAAATCCACCATCTCGACAATTTTACAAAGAAAAGATTTGCATAAGGAGGCTCCTTCTAAACAATAACCACCTTCCGTTTCATTCTCCTCCTCCCTTCCTGCAGCCCAAAGATGTCAAATTAAATGGTGAGTACAGTATGAAATTGTTGTTTCTAGAATAGAATAGAATGCCTTTTATTGTCACTATACACATCTACAATGAGATTAAAAGCAGCTCCTTCAGTGCACAAAAAAGTTCTGTACAGTAATCCCTCGCTATATCGCTCTTCGACTTTCGCGGCTTCACTCTATCGCGGATTTTAAATGTAAGCATATCTAAATATATATCACGGATTTTTCGCTGGTTCGCGGATTTCTGCGGACAATGGGTCTTTTAATTTATGGTACATGCTTCCTCAGTTTGTTTGCCCAGTTGATTTCATACAAGAGACGCTATTGGCAGATGGCTTAGAAGCTACCCAATCAGAGCATGTATTACATATTAACTAAAACTCCTCAATGCTATAAGATATGCATCCCGCACGGTGTTTGTTTGCTTGTCTCTGCCTCTATCTCACCCTCTCTGACATTCTCTGCGCCTGACGGAGGGAGTGCGAGCAGAGGTGCTGTTTGCACAGAAGCTGTTTGCTTAAAAGATACTGACGCTCCTCTAAAAAATGCCGCTTTATTGCGGTGCTCGGCATATTTAAAAGCACAAAAGCACACGTATTGATTTTTTGATTGTTTGCTTTAATCTCGCGCTCTCTCTCTGACGTTCTCTGCGCCTGACGGAGGAGATTTGAGCAGAGGGGCTGTTTCAACAGAGGCTGTTTGCTTAGAAGATACTGACGCTCCTCTGAAAAATGCCGCTTTACTTAAAAGCACACGTATTGATTTTTTGATTGTTTGGTTTTCTTTGCGAGCGCGCGCTCTCTCTCTTAAATTCTCTGCTCCTGATGCAGAGACTCATTTGAAGAAAACATATATTTGCATTGTTTTAATTGTGAGAAAGAACTGTCATCTCTGTCTTGTCATGGAGCACAGTTTAAACTTTTGACTAAAGGGTGTTATTTCATGTCTAGAGGGCTCTAATAATGTTAACAGTGTGGGAGAGTTTATAAGGGCTTAAAATATATAAAAATAACCATACAAACATATGGTTTCTACTTCGCGGATTTTCACCTATCGCGGGGGGGTCTGGAACGCAACCCCCGTGATGGAGGAGGGATTACTGTATAGGGCTTTTATGGTTGTTTTTTTAGCCTTAGCATAACGCCGGATCTGCGGCCCCGCTTCTGCTTTCTTTCCTTCCTACGTCTGCGTCGTCTCCTAGACCCGACAACAATCCACGGAGAGCCCGCTGGTCTCGCTATGTTGTCTGGGATGTTGTGCGTGTGATGAAAAACACTCGAAACAGATGTCTGGCTCTGGACACCGATGTCTATAAGGTTATGAAGGGTGAAGCGGATGTTCGCCGAACCGATCGTGCACAAACAAGGAAAAAAAAAAAAAGTACAAAAACAACAAAAAAGTGCACTGAAAAGGAGAGTCCTGAGCTGCTGCGACCACGTGCGCCGCCATTCTCCTAGCTTAATCTAGCCTACTTCTGGTAGGCTAGGCACTTTTTAATAACTTTTTGGTTAGTACATTAGAAAAATTATTGGTGTTTTGGTAAATTATGCACATTATACAACCCTTTTTTATTATGAAAAGGTTAAGTAAGTGTTGCAGTGGGAGGTTCGGAACGCATTATGGGTTAGCCTTCGCGAACGAATTAAGTTCTTAAGTCAAGGGTCCACTGTATTGCGTATTTAAGTTAGTCAAATTTATAACGAGTCTCTGGAAATCAACCCGCCGATGTACCATATTTGCGTATATAGTTTCAACACAAAGGTTTCATTTTACCAAACTTCTCCACAATTACTTCCTGGTTTCCATCAAAAATACCGGCAGTCTCAAATTCTCGCTGATAAACATAATAAATATACCTGAAGAGACACTTTTAAGGAAATTTAGTAAATTCTGCTTGGAGAAGGGGGTCGGCTTAAATACCGGTCATCGGCAAATACATGTAATTTAGTAGGTAGAGAAGGGGGTTGGCTAATATACCAAGTTGGCTTATATTCCGGGATCTACGGTACTCAAAGAATTAAATACCTAATATTTATTTCCTTCACTGCTATAGATAATTGAAAAAGCAGCACTAGTTCAGAGGGTAAGTTAAATTTTAACAGATAACAGCATTTTTTTTTCTTTCAAGTGAACTGGTCATGAAAAATTAAGAAAAAATGCTTTAAACAAGCTCAACATCTTCTTTCAGCTGCTCCCATTAGAAGCTGCCACAGCGGATCATCTAAAATTATTGTCCGCATATTTATTTTGCAAACTTTTACACCAGATGCCCTTCCTGATGTAACCCTCCTCATTTATCTGGGCTTGGGACCTGCACGAAGAAACACACTGGTTTGTGCATTCCCTGTGGCTGGGTTTTTAAACAAGCTCAACGTACTCACCCAAAATTCTTTAAGTTCTGTCAGATGACTAATATTTTCAATTTTCTTTACCCTATTTGCAGCAATATCCAATGTAGTCAGTTTTTTCTATAAAACAAAAACAAAACAAACAAAAAAAAAAAACCATGATCAACGTTGAGTTTTTATACAGAGTTACTGAATAACTTAATGACAAACACAATGATATACAAGTTCAAAAATATGCACATCCAGAAATTGGAAAATACCATATTTTACTTTATAAATTAATCGTTATACAGTATACTGCATACATTCATTTACATGTTCACAGCACTTAATTTACAAATTATTAAAAAAATAGACAACATACAATATAGTACAAAAACCATCATGCAATATATATGCACATGTTCTAAATTAATTATGTCTTTGTTATTGAATGATAGTTTGTGTTTTACCTACACCTTGTGTATAAATGAGTATATATTCTACATAAATGTCTAGGGGACTTTGAGCTTAGAAACGTATGTGTACTATTCAAAAATAAATTATGGATTGGGTAATTTAGGTAAAGGGAAGCAGTTATTTGACAGCTTACAGTGCAAACAAATTTCAATATGTATGATTAGGATACTGACAGTGACATGCTTAAAGCACTGATAGGGGAATGTAGAACAAGAAACACCCAAAATGAATCCAAACTGGAACTCTGTAATATAATATGTTAAAGACAAATGGCAGACAATGTTGTGATCAAAATCTCAATGTTAGGTGACATAGCCCGTGGCATAATACAGAACGGCAAAGGCAAATTATTGTTGTGACATTTGCTCATTTAAAAAGGGGATTGTGGAATTTGCTGCGTAGCTTTTTGCTATCCGCAGGATCTTTCAGGGCCATGGGGTGTAGAAATCACACTGTAAAGTCATCACCAAATGTTGTTATTGACACTGAATGTTAATGCACAAATGTGTTTTATTGTCTTTGTCCTGTAGACAACTAGGTAATAATAACTGAAAAAGGCACAATTACGATTGTTTACATTCTTTCACTCTTTAGAAGCTATACTTCATCATCTCAGTGGCCACCTCCACCATGAGTTGGCATGCACTCAGCTAGGGCTGTGTCTGCCACCGCTGCTGCTAGTGGAGCTCCATTTATGCTGACTTGCTGCAGGTAAAGTAGAGACGTCAGTCCTGCTACACAGTGCCAGTGTTTACGTGGAGTTTTGCATTTTCGCCCCACACATTTTATGGACTGTTATTTGTATAAAGTACAATGAAATTCTGCTGTGCTCTTTTGGCTAGGCTGCCACCTAAAGTGAATCTCGCTGTGTAGGCTTTGTAAAATAACCAAGCACAATATAAGAAAAACAAGCGCAGTTTAGGAAAACATATTCATGTGTTGTAAGCACACATCTGTATGTTATTACAAGTCATGGCAGAACATAAATGTTGAAAAAAAAAAAAAAAAAAAAAAAAAAAACAGAACTGCAGAGGCAAAAGTAGGATAACAAAGCACAGCAGAGTTTGGTGCTGGGGCTCACCAGGTTGTCATAACTCCACTCGCAACAATGGCTGTAAGCACACAAATGAAAAAGAAATGTATTCTTACCTCAAGAAAAACAGTTCCAAGAATATCTTCTAAAATAATTATTTCTAGTTTCCTTTGTTATCAAAAGGATGCCTCATAATTGTAAAAGGTATATTTTATTAAACTGAAACATTTGCTGCTTTAAAGCGGATGTATTCTGCAAGTTTTAAGGCTTTTGTTTTCTGGCTGTACCCATGCCCCGTGAATTTCAATGTAAAATGTCACTGCAGGCAGGAATTTAGTTTTATATTTATAGAAAATGCTTGCCTTTGGCACACAATTTTGCATGGCCAATGTACACTTAGTATTTATATGTTTTTCATTAAACTACATGTTGCACCTATGTGTGCGTGAGATGAGTAAAACTGTTCAATCTTGACTACACCATTTTTATGAAGAAGAAACTTTGACTTAAAAAATATAAAGCTTATCCTTTAACAACTATAAAAATAGTATGTTTAAATTATTATTGGCACATTATTAATTCATGTCAGTAGTGCATTACTACTATTTACATTACATTTTTTGCAATAAACTACTCTTTTTTCATATCTTTTTCATTTTATATTATTCTTAGAGACTCAATTGGTCCTTACAGTATTAATGACCTTCACTTTTAAAAACTGGCTATATTGATTTCTCTCTCTCTCTCTCTTTCCTTGTTGTTTTTTTCCAGTCTCATAATAACACTCTGCCAAAACTTTTTACATACATTATCTTTTACAGGCTATGAATAAAATGTGTCAAGCTCCAATATGAGAATAACATTTGTCGCAGATGGCTGGGGGGGGGGGAGACCCAGCCGGGATGCCTTGGAGGACCGGAGGAGGTCTTGCGCCTCCCTCAAACCATGTCAGGGTGACCACCCTGGTGCCTTAGGTGGCCACGGGTACAGGGCTTTGAAGCTCAACCCTGTAGGGGCCCGTGGTCACCGCCAGGGGGCGCCCCAATGCCTTGGGGACCCTGGACCTCAGCACTTCCGCCACACCCGGAAGTGCTGGGGGGAAGAAGAGCAGGGACACCCGGAGTGCTTCCGGGGATGCAGCCAGCACTTCCGCCACACTGAGGCGTGTTGGTGGAAGATTGCCGGGAAACACCTGGAGCACATCCGGGTGATTATAAAAAGGGGCCACCACCCTTTATTCAGGGCTAGAGTCAGGTGGAAGAGGACAAGGTCTGGAGGACAGAGAAGGAGGCGGCCTGAAAAAGAGGCATAGTGTGGCGTTGGCCTGGACTTTGGGGGAGTCTGTGGGTTGTGTGGCACTTAAGATTTATAAATATAGTTGTAAATAAACGTGTGGTGGTGAATTTACCATGTCTTCCTGTCTGTGTCCGAGGCTCATTCCACTCTGGCGTAGTCGGCAGGATTCTCCGCCTGGTTCAAGGCGGGGACCTGTAAAGAAAAAAATTGTTGTGGACGGCCCGGCGCAGCAGAGGAGCCCATCCATGTGCCGCGGGAGCTGGGTGCACACAACCCTGCAGAAGAAACTTGCCCCACAGACCGCCACTGGTCCGCATGATGGCCGTTTTCCCCTGGTGCAGTATGAAGACATCAGGTGTAGCTGGAGTGCAGCGGGCTCCTGCGAGTGCGCCGCCGCAGAAGGCGCCCAGGACGGCATGTTGCCTAGTGAGGCCACGCCGGGGACGTTTCCCTGGACAGACAGGACCTGGGAGCTAAGTTCCCTGCTTGTTTTGTGTTTAGCAGGCAGGGGCTGCCCGGATCCTTGTCGGTGGCAGGCGCATGTCGATCCGCAGCGCTTCGATGACGCAGCAGCAGCTGGGAGAGCTGCTGAGAGGGAGACACTACAACCCAAAGAGCCAGCATGCTGCTGCACCGGGAAGAAAGGTGCCAAAATGGCCGCGGACTGGAAGTCCCTCCCAGTGACAGGCACGGGATTGGATGGTGTGTCTTGGGTGCCCGACGATGATTGGATGGAGGCGGGACCAAGGAATGTCAGTCTCGTGCCGAGGAGAGGCCCAATTGAGCCGGAGAGAGAGGCCCACAGGAAGCAGTCGACGTGTGTTGCTGACGGACAGGTAAGCCCACCGCCGGCTGACTTCCTGTCTTTGTCTGGGGCCCAGCGTGAGCTGCAGGAGTGCCTTCAGTCTGCAGGCCTTTTCCACAGGTGCTACGTGCCCTCCGGGCAGAGTTGCTGAAGCTGGAGAGGAAGGAGGTTGCGTCACAGGAGCTGCTGCGAGAGTGGACAGAATGGCGCGACGCTGGATTCTTTGGCCGGAGAGGTACGGCGAGGACGGACCCCGTACAGCATAAGGGAGATCCCACTGAAAAGGTCCTTGAAGCACATGATCGGAACTGAGTAGGGGGATCTCCAACAGTGGACACAGCGGGGAGCGCTGTGCACGAGGTGAGGGGAGGAAGACCAAGAGGGCTGGCAGGACGGGGGCCTATAAGTGCCCTGGGTCCTAGCGCCCTACGCCCCGAGCCTGCAACGGTCTCCCGTCGCTCTGCAGGGACGCAGATGGGACAGGGGCTGTGCTTTTACCATAGGCAGACCCAAACCGTCACGGCGTCCCACAGGAAAAGGAGGAATCGAGGGAAGACTGCCAGTTCCTCCGATAAGGGAGGACGTGAGGCAGGCTGCTCACGTCCAGAGAAGGGCCAGAAACCAGGATGTCAGCGGAGAGAACTGGAATGCAGGTGGTCCCGTTTGTTGCGACAAGAGGGACACGGAACCCGCGGAGTGGGTGCCGAAAAGGCAAGTCGTGGGGTACCGGTCGGAGGGGGAGCGCTGCCAGTGCGCGCCATGGAGGGATGCCAAAGCGTGGTGTCCAGGCAGCGTCTCTGCCCCTGTGTCTCTTTATTTTACAGGACCGGACCCCGGAATCGGAGTAGGACCCGCTTCATTGGGGACCTGCCCTCACGGGATGGGCCACCCGGCCAGACGACTCTTCGTTGGCGGTGCGGCACGAGGAGGCTACGGAGGTGCAAGTGACTCCGACCAAAGGGGCACAAACACCTTGGAGGGGGTGCCGAAGGAGTAGGCCCTGTGGTGCCAGATCAGACCCAGGAGCCTCAGGAGTAGGACCCACTTAGGGGATGAGCTGCCCTCACGGGACGAGCCCCTCCGCCCGACGGGTCTTCGCTGGCGGTGGGGCAGTGTCGCAGATGGCTGGGGGGGGGGGGGGGAACCCAGCCGGGACACCTTGGAGGACCGGAGGAGGACTTGAGTCTCCCTTAAACCATGTGGGGGCAACCACCTTGGTGCCTTTGGTGGCCACGGGTACAGGGCTTTGAAGCTCAACCCTGTAGGGGCCCATGGTCACCGCCAGGGGGCGCCCTACTGCTTTGGGAACCCTGGACCTCAGCTCTTCCGCCACACCTGGAAGTGCTGGAGGGGTGAGGAAGAGCTGGGACACCCGGAGTGCTTCTGGGGATGCAGCCGGCACTTCCTCCACACTGGGGCGTGTTGGTGGAAGATTGCCGGGAAACACCTGGAGCACATCCGGGTGATTATAAAAAGGGGCAGCCTCCTTTTATTCAGGGCTAGAATCGGGTGGAAGAGGACAAGGTCTGGAGGAGAGAGAAGGAGGCGGCCTGAAGAAAAGGGATAGTGTGGTGTTGGCCTGGACTTTGTGGGTTGTGTGGCACTTAATATTTGTAAATATAGTTGTAAATAAACGTGTGGTGGTGAATTTACAATGTCTTCCTGTCTGTGTCCGTGGCTCGTTCCACACATTTCAAATCAGAGAAAACATTTTTTAAAAGCCTGACCAGTTCTGGAGCAATTTTCTTTGGACAAAGCAAATTTAGATCAATATATGCCAATATATAATGTCAAACAATATATAATGTTTGAAAGAGAAGAGTATGGAGAAGAGAAGAAACCGCTCATGATCCAATGAATACCACATCATGTGTGAAACATTGTGGAGGCAGTTTTATGGCATGATTGTGCATGGCTACAAATGGAAGTCAGTCACTTGCGTTTATTGATGATATGACTGCTGGCAGAAGTAACAGGATGATTTCTGAAATGTATAGGGACATGCTATCTGCTCAGATACAGCCAAATGCTGCAAAACTGATAGGTCAACTCTTCACAGTACACATGGACAATGAGCTAAAGCATACTTTGAAAGCAAACTGGTTGCTTTTCAAAGCAAAGAAGTGGAATATTCTTCAATGGCCAAGTCAGTCAACTGACCTCAACCCAATTGCACGTGGATTTCACTTGATGAAGACAAAACTGATGGCAGAAAGTCCAACGAACAAGCAGCAACTGAAGACAGCTGCATTAAAGGCCTGGCAAAGCATCACTAGAGTGAAAACCCAGCACTTGGAGGTGGCCATGGGTTCCAGTCTTCTATGGATAATCATATTTATATTAGTTTGTCCAAATTCTTTTGAGCCATGAAATTAGGGGGGCATTTATAACAATGTCTTTCTTTTCTAAACAGTTCATATAACATTTTTGTTAAACTTATTGAATTAAAGCTGAAAGACTATCCTTCAATCACATTTTGATGGCTTTGTTTTAAACCCACTGTGGTGGCAAACAGAGCCAAAATTATGAAAATGATGTCACTGTCCAAATTCTTACGGACCTGACTGTATCACCATTAAATAATTGTTTTCTTTTACCATGTCTGTTAATTTTTCATTTATTTAAGAAGCAAGCAAAAGAGGAGGAAAGTTAACTAGCACTTACATTGTTTTCTAGTCCTTCCATGACCTCAATTCCATTGTGGCTTAGATAGAGTTCTCGCAGGTTTACCAAACATTGCAGACCTTCCATCTTAGTAATTCGATTACTCTGCAACAAAATAAATTTAACACATTATCCAAAGGTTGGTTTCTTTTTATTGCATTATATGATTTCTTATCTGACATATTATTTTCATCAAGTTATAACTGGCAAGGATTTTTTCTAAAAAAACTGTGCACTATAAATTGGTGGAAAATAGTATACATGTCATCATATTTCTCCTAAGGGCAAATCCAGGACACACACTCAATTGATCACATCATACTGAATTGATTATATATACAGATTATAGCTAAAGTTGTATGAACCATATATTTTCAAAAAGTATTTAGAATCTGCTTAAAAATTTAAACAGAATTTTTTTTTGTTTTTGATGATTATGTTCTTAATGTTCATAATCACTTCTTCACTTAATATGCCATAAATTGTAAAAATTGTGGTGTAATCACAATATTATTAATAAGAACATTAGAACATAATAAATTTGGCAAATGAGTGGAAGCCATTCAGTTCATTAAGCCTGTTTGTTTAGCGAATAGCAAAGCTGTCCCAATATTGCATCCAGATTCTTGTCAAGGGTTCTGCTTCAACTACATGTCTCAATAGTTTGTTCCAGATTCTCACAACTCTTTGCCTAAAGAAGTGCTTCCTGGCCTTAACAACAAAATAATTTAATTCTTGTATAGCCCAAAATCACAGAAAGAATGCCTCAATGGACTTTTACAGGCCCTGCTTTTTTGACAGCTCCCCAGCCTTGACTCCCTAAGAAGACAAGAAAAAAAACTTCCAATACAACTTTGTAGGGTGAATAAAATGGAAGAAATCTTAGGAAAGGCAATTCACAGAGAGACCCCCTTTCCAGGTAAATTGAGCATTAAATGGGCATAAAAAAATGGGGTAAATAAAATGCACAAAACAGAATACAAGTAATCCTCTTCACAGAGCTGGATGGCCAATCTATTTGCATCTCTCCGACTGACACAAACAACCTGACTACAGATCCACATTGTATTGAAAAACTCATCCGAAACTTCAAAAGACTATCTTATCCAAAGATCTTAACTATACATTGTTCTCCTCTCTTGCTTAATGAATCTTAGCCTGAAGAGCTCTATTAATTAAGATGTCTCACTTAAAGGTTTTCCAATGTTGTATCTGTCCTGGTGTCTATATAAACACAGAGAATTCCAGTTTCTGTATTACATCTTGCCTAAAGAAGGGGCCTGAGTTGCCTCGAAAGCTTGCATATTGTAATTTTTTTAGTTAGCTAATAAAAGATTTTATTTTTCATTTTGCTTGACTTCTCACTACATTCATAGTGTCGGTACAACACCCTAGTACTATTGCCACCTCAGAAATACAAATGTACAAACTACAAGGTAAAACACAGAAATAGATTACATGACTCACTAAATATAGAACTATCACATATGAGGATACAGATTTGTCAAATAAATTAAAAACAAAGTAGAAGCTTCAGTCTTAAATGCACTTCCCCATAATTTCCCCTGATGTCCTTGAGTATGTGATTCATCCTTAATCACTTCTTCACACACAACATGCTTTACATGGTAAGAATTCTGGCAGAATTGTTTTTAGGTAGGACAGACCAGACTGGGAAAATACTGTAGCTGAAAGAGAGCCGATTGTTGGGACAGCCTGAGTCGTACATACACTGAAGGCAAAGCAGATTACAGAGTTTTGAAATTTGAAGTGTAAATGTTTTGATTCAGACTGCTTGACAATGAAGATAATTTTGCATTACTATTTAGCAGCAAACACAGAAAGTGTAGTTTCCAATTACTTTGCAATATTTTGTCATTTTTGTCCCCCTCGGTATCTTTAGATAATAATTTAATACAAAAAGAAAAAGAAATAAAATGTGATTTTCAATTTTATTTCCAAACTTTTCAGATGTTAAATCACTGATAAACTCCTAGTGAGAGGCTTCTTTGGGTCTATCCTGGGTTCAAGTCCCACACCCAATTGATGTCTGCATAGGTTTTCTTCTCAAATACTCTAAAAAATGGGCAAGTTAGATGAACTGGCATGTCCAAATTAGGCTACATGTTGGTATGTTAGCATTTGTTAACACAGTAAAAAGGTGAGGGGCTGACACCTTAACTAAGGCAGGTTCCATCCTCATAAATGATGCTATTTATATAGGATCTGTCCATCCAAAAAGTGATTAAACACTTTTTTTTCAACTATTGCATGGTAAAATGTTTATTTCTTCCCTGTGTCTTGGTTCTGAAAAGTATGTACTGTGAAGTATTCTTAGACAAAGTTACTTTGGGGCATTTAACCTGCTGGGCAGACACCATTTTTTATTCTTTTACCAGTGACGTGTACATCTTTTTACACAATTTACCTTCTCTATGTCTGCCAGTGCATGAGTGGCAGATTTTAAGATTCATCTGGTTTTATATGGATGGAAGCCTATAGAGCAGAATGTAACTTCCTACTTTGTTACAGTGACAACTGTTTTCCAACTCCAGCTTCCTGCATTAAAACTAAGATAATATAAATCAAAAGAAAGTAGAATAATTCTAAAATATCATAAAACATGAAAACAAGAAGCCAGTGAGCTAAAGAAAAAACAGAAACCAGAGCCTTTCACTATGGGAAGAAAAATGTGGCCTTGATACAGAAGAGCTGAAAA
>JANRMT010062854.1:117184052-117210643 GCA_026402145.1 Polypterus bichir lapradei | reverse complement strand
GGCCGACAGTGGCGTCATACCATCGAAATAAGTACATACATCGGTTTCGGTTAGCGCAGGGAATCCGCCTAACAAATTTCGTGAAGATGGGGCCATAAATAAGAAAATTCAACATGGCGGACGTTGTCGACCGTTATGACCGTTACGTGTAGAATTTCGAAATGAACTTAACTTTTGTAAGTAAGCTGTAAGGAATGAGCCTGCCAAATTTCAGCCTTCTACCTACACGGGAAGTTGGAGAATTAGTGACGTTGGAAAGTTCAATATGGCGGCTGACAGTGGTGTCATACCACCAAAATAAGTATGTACATTGGTTTCGGTTAGTGCAGGGAAGCCGCCTACCAAATTTCGTGAAGATGGGGCCATGAATAAGAAAGTTCAACATGGCAGACATTGTTGACCGTTATGACCGTTACGCGTAGAATTTCGAAATGAAACCTGCTTAACTTTTGTAAGTAAGGTGTAAGGAATGAGCCTGCCAAATTTCAGCCTTCTACCTACACGGGAAGTTGGAGAATTAGTGATGTTTGGAAAATTCAATATGGCGGCCGACAGTGGCGTCATGCCACCGAAATAAGTACGTACATCGATTTTGGTTAGCGCAGGGAAACCACCTACCAAATTTCGTGAAGATGGGGTCAGCCTTCTACCTACACGGGAAGTTGGAAAATTAGTGACGTTGGAAAGTTCAATATGGCGGCCGACAATGGCATCATACCATCGAAATAAGTACATACATCGGTTTTAGTTAGCGCAGGGAAGCCGCTTACCAAATTTCGTGAAGATGGTGCCATAAATAAGAAAGTTCAACATGGCGGACGTTGTCGACCGTTATCGACCGTTATGACCGTTACGTGTAGAATTTCGAAATGAAACCTGCTTAACTTTTGTAAGTGAGCTGTAAGGAATAAGCCTGCCAAATTTCAGCCTTCTACCTACACGGGAAGTTGGAGAATTAGTGATGAGTCAGTCAGTCAGTGAGTGAGTGAGTGAGGGCTTTGCCTTTTATTAGTATAGATAAATAAAACAGAAATGTTTTGTGAAATAAAACCTAAATTAAAACTAAAAATTACACGATGAAGGAAAACTCAAATTAAACTGAATTTCCAAGCTTTCTTGAGTGTTATAACTAAGCAAGGCTGCTAAGTTAGCATTGTCAGCACTAGTAAATTGGGATGGGTCACCGACGTTGTTGTTTTCAATAACATGCTGTATTGTTCATCTCTCTCTAGTTATTACAGTTTTCATCTGGATCCACCACACTATTTTCTGTGTTATTTGTGTGTCGCCTTCTTCCGCGGATGATCGGTCACTCTTCCCCTTGTCACTTTGCTATTCTTCATGAAATTTGTAATTGCAGCTTTGATCAAGTATAGCTGTTGGCTGGCCTGAAGTAAATAAGTGTTTGAGCAGAATTAAAATTGTACTAAAGAGTGCTCCGTCTCACAGTTTTTGCACTCCAATGTGTCTGCCATGTGCTTACCCATTTTGTAGTAGGATGTCATGTTTAGAATTCTCTTGTGGCAATATATGTTTATGCAATCAACATGTGCCCTTTTTAAACTTCAAAGCTGCATTCTGTAATATATATGGTTTATATGAGGCTTAATTCTAGGATATACCAAAATGTTCCTAAACAGACTTATTTTTTTCTTTCATAGTTGTGGACCCCGTTAGGGTGGGGACTAGAGAGAACAACCAAAAAAAACTTGGGTATGTGGTCCCTCTTCATTTGTGTTATGTGTTTAGTATCTCTCCTCATGTCATATATTTTGTTATTTTACATACTGCATATATTTTACTTATATACTTCCAGTGAAGAAAAGAAACCCAGAAGGAGGTAATCAGCTGTGCACATTTGTCATCTCTTTTTTACTGCAGGTTTTTGTCATGCCTCTGTCTTGTGCATGGTACATACTGTCTAAATGTGGAGGTCTTATGAATAGTGAGTGCTTTCCAGTATGCTGGTCAGAGGTACCTTTGTTTGCATATTTCATATACATGTATGATAAGAGTCATCTACTTAAGATATGGATATTCTAAGTGATAGAACCTCACTTAGGCAACTTCTTGTATACATAGCAACTGAGTAAGATTTCAGTGTTTATTTTTCTTTCCTGTGACCATCAAGGAAGCTTACCTGTAAACTAAGTATTGTCAAGCTGTGAAGCCCTTCTAAATTCTGAAGCTTGGTGATCTTGTTGGTCCCCAGAAACAAACTGTCCAGTTCTGACAATGTGTCAATGTTCTCTATAACCTGAAAAGGAAAATAAGGAGAGAAAAACCCATTAAGAAATGTTCAGTATTCAAAATAAAATTCAAAATTTGTTGAACAACCATCCAAAATTAAATTCAGATGCTTTAAATGCTTTACTGCTAATTAAATTTTACAAAATGTGTTAATGTTAATAAATAGTGATGCTATGATACCCGCACAAACATTGTCTTATTCTATGTGTCTTATAAACAGGAATTTGCCTGTTTTTAAAATCTGTGCTGTTAAATGTCTAGCATCTTTTCCTTTTTTTTTTTAAATAAAAATATCAGTATCAGCCGATATTGTTGATGAAGTACTCTGTAAAATAAGATGCCTTGATTGACCACGTACAAAATAGCAGCTAAAGAGAATATAGTATCCTGCAAACAGCACAGAAGAGTGTCAGAAAATGTCAGTCCAATGGTGCTAAAGTAATGAGAACATGACAGATCTTTGTGCCATGCTGCTAGTGCTGGCCGGTATGACCAAAATTCTATATCACAGTATTTTTCAAAATCATACCGGTTTAACGGTATTCAACAGTATTTTTTCCCATGCATGAGTGGATGTTAACCACATTTTCCACTGCAATTACTGCAGTTGACTGGCTAAGAATAACCAATTCCACTGTCACGAGAATTGTACATTGTAAAAAAAAAAAAAACATTTTAATGTGCACGCAAGTATTAATACAGGCTTGCATGGCCCCATAAAGTGATAGAAGGGGGTGGCACTAATGAAGAGAAGGAATCACATTGCATGACAGTTGCAGTCAAAATATAAAACCTTTTTATTGAACAAATTTTGCAAACAACTTAAACTATACTGCAGTGGGCTGGCACCCTGCCAGGGGTTTGTTTCCTGCCTAGTGCACTGTGTTGGCTGGGATTCGCTCCAGCAGACCCCCGTGACCCTGTAGTTAGGATATAGCGGGTTGGATAATGGATGGATGGATGGATGAACTTAAACTATAATTTTGACAGCATATTTTCAACCATCCAAAGAGTCATTTAGACTTAGTAAAATATCCAGAGGTGCTTGTCAAAAGTTGTATTGCACTGAACCTATCTTAGAAAAGGAATAAATAGTAAATATTTTTTGTAAACCAACTACACTTTGTTAATGTTAACAATCTCTCTCCACTGACATGTTAAAGTGACTTTTTAAACAACTTTACCATCATTAAACTGCATAATATTTAAACTAATAAATAATAACAATAAAATAAATAATAGTGCAACTTCCAGTAATAATACTATTAAAGGCTTTAAGCCCAGGTACATTACACAGTATTCACCAAATAAAAATGAAATAAAATAAAACAAGTGCAACTTGGTGATGACATCTTTAACCAACTGAACCATCATATTGAAAAATGTATTAATATGGACCTTGCTTCAAGCTAACCTATATACATACAGTAAATAATAAAACTGCAACATGCATTTATAATGCTATTTGTGGTATAGCAGGTCCGCGGCTTCAAATATAAAATATGGCCAGTTTTTAAATCCAGTTAGCCGTGTCCATCTCCGTGGGTGCCATTGCACGACCGCAGGGAGTTGATGAGGTAATTGGGGCGAGTCGCACCTGCATGTGTGGGTGTGATCGTTCTCAATTGGTTCATCAGCTTACTGTGGCGTGGGATTAAGGCGCTGCGCCTATGGAGACATATATTTATGGACCGGCAGGACAGGGGGAAGGAAAAAAGAAAAGTTAGAACAGAAGGAGGTTAAAGAAGGGAAAAGGCAGTCATGGGAGACGATCTAGACACCAGGAAGGAGAAGGCAGCATTAGTTGGGGCTCCTTGAGGGAGTGCAGGCTGAGGTGCTCTAGGGGCTGGTTCACCCCATTGACTAAGCGTGTAGAGTGGGGCAGGCGAGATGTAAGACCTCCCAATGGATCGACTGAGTGAGTGCGAAGGAAGACGGGAAGTGTGCCGACCTCGGACAGTCTGGCTGCGCAGTGTGGCGGCAGCCAAGACGGGGGTCAGCAGAAAGGAGTTTGTGTTGCAGAAGATCCGCTGGCAACACCAATGATGGGTGAGCCGGGGAGACAGAAGGTGGTGGGCTGCGATCGGTTGAGGAGACAGACTGCATTTTACCCTCTATTTTAACAGATTTATTTATTATGGATTCTATCCCCATGTTTCACTGGTTTTATGGATTTGCTATTTGGGTACTGTTTTTTTTTTTTTTTTTTTAAACACTGCACAATGGACACTTTTGGTTTTACTTTTGACTGTTTTTAATAAAAGCACTTGAGCACTTTCCACCATCCTCTGACTTCAATGAGATTTGTCAGCTCATCTCGGTCATAACTATCGACGGTGCTGGTTCAAAAGACTCCCACGTGGGAAGAGGAAGTCTGTTGGGGACCAGCATCGTCACACTATTACAAAGTACCCAGGTACATTACATAATATTGAAGAAAAAAAAAATAAAACAAGTGCTACTTGGCTTGCAGTATTATCCAGTACTATAGAAACAGTATTCAAACAAACAGGACTCCTTTATTTGGCAAAAGTTCTTCTGTGCCATCATGTTCAACTTTATGAACTTTCGTCTGCTACAGCTTCTGTTTCGGAATGTTCTCTGTCCATTTTCACCGCGCAATACCTCCACTAACACATGTACTCCATTGCATGTGTGTTTAGCGGTGTAGCAATGAAAAAGGTCCCCTCTTAAACAGTTTCCCGCTGCACCACGTTCCGAACGTTGATTAGGCTATTTAAACCAGTGTTGCGGTATAAGAAAAATCCATATCATAACAACAATAAAAAACAGTTTTCGGTATTAACCAGTATACCTCCCAGCACTACTGCAATGACCCAATAAGTAAGAACTTCCATAGTTTTGGAACCTTCTTTTGTTTTAATAACAACCATAAAAATAAAGTAAAATAATGGAGCTGAGCTACTCTGCAAAAAATTTCAAGAGACTTCCACTAAGATAGTTAGTTACAGAACTTTCATTTTTTAATTTAATTTAAATTTTTATTTTAAATTATTTTTCAATATTCTAAAAAAATTCTAAAACTTTTTTTAAGAAAAATCTTTTCTTAAACCATCTACGTCAGGTGTTGTACTTGCTCAGTAAAATCAAACTGCTCAAATCTGAAGTAGTATTAATTAAACCCATTAGATAAATTAAGAGTTGCAGTTAAAACCTTAGATGGCCATCATCACACAAAAAATAATAACTATGTAAACGTTCCTGGTTTTAATGCCTGACCACGCTGAGCTCAAATTTTGAGTGGACAATTTTATCCCCATAATGATAAGGATAAAATTAAACAAGAGCGATCACACAACATTCCATAGAAATAGATCAATTTTTACAAAAGTAGGATCAAAAACAAGTC
Organism: Polypterus bichir lapradei; assembly: GCA_026402145.1. Taxonomy (NCBI): domain Eukaryota; kingdom Metazoa; phylum Chordata; class Cladistia; order Polypteriformes; family Polypteridae; genus Polypterus; species Polypterus bichir. The sequence continues at coordinate 117,205,023 of JANRMT010062854.1, read as the reverse complement.
AACCCCCACCCCTGAAAAAGAGAGCATAGCCCAGCAGAATAAAACTTAAAGCTAGTAAAAATAAGAAAATAGACGAATTAATAAGTGAATAAAGATAAATGGAGAAGAAAAAGAAAAAGGGGAGAGAACCTGCTTCCTCAGTGCTTTAAGAGCTTAATCTAAAATGTTACTGATTAGATCCTGCCAGTTTTGAAAAAGTTCTGCACAGATCCTCCAAGTGAGAATTTGATTTTTTCCAATTTCGAATAGTATAACACATCAGTTACCCACTGACTTAAAAGAAAGAGAAGAGTTAGGATTCTTCCAGTTGAGCAAAATAAGTCTATGTGCCAAATAACGTAGTAAAGGCAATTACAGTTTGTTTGTCCTTCTCCAAACAAAGAGTACACCAAACACAGCTGTTAGTGGATTAGGAGGGATTGTGACACCAAGGCTGTCTGATAGGCATTTAAAATGTTTGGTCCAGAATGATTTTAATTTGGTGCAGGCCCAAAACATGTGACCCAGTGAGGATGCTTGCAGCATTCACAGGTTGGATCTTGCCCTGGAAACATTTTGGACAATTTTAAATGAGACAGATGTGCTCGATATATAATTTTAAGTTGAATAATTCTATGCTTTGCACATATGGAGCTCAAGTGAATTATATGCATTGCTACTTTCCACTCCTTTTCTGAAATATTGAGGAAGAGATCCTTTTCCTACTGTCCTCTTGGATCTTTGAAAGGGAGGGACTGTAAAATGGTTTTATATATTGCACAAATGCTGTCTGAGTCCTCGAGACTGAGCAATATTTTTTCCAGCATAGAGGGAGGTGGGAGGTGAGGAAAATTGGGCAGGTTCTGTTTAAAAAAGTTTCTAATTTGAAGATAGTGAAGGAAATGTGTTGCTGGAAAGTTAAATTTGGAATGTAATTGTTCGTAGGACGCAAAGACGTTGTCTATGTACAGATCTCTAAGTGATTTAATCCCAAATGTTTTCCAGACATTAAAAACTGCATATGTTTGTGATGGTGGAAATTATTAGATGGTTTTAAAATGAAGTTTTAAAACCCTCTGTAAAGCACTCATTTGTACTGCCTTGTCTAAAAGCACGTTTCTTTTAATCTAATAATGACATTATACGATTTGATGACCCAGGGTTTGTTGTTAGGTCAGACCTTTATGCTTTTAGATGGGATAAGAATGACTTCACAAAAAGTAACATAGCTGCCAATAACTTCTGATAGTTCATCTAAATGAATTCTTGCATCCTTAAACAAATCCTACTCTTTATACTGAAAGCATTCATGCAGACTTTGTATAGAATCTTCACTCCCAATTGTTAAGTGTTTGTTTGAATACTCTTTCTTTTTCCAAGCATGTTTTGTGAATGGGGAGAATGTAAAGAGAACAGTGATCAGAGAAGCCTAGGTGTAGGTTGGCTATTGATTTATAGGCCTCCTTAATTATCTCTCAAGAAAAAGATCCAAGAGTTTCATTGTTGCTTATTCGGCAAGTTACATATTGATATATGTTTGCTAAAGATGTCTTCAGGTTACGAGGATTAAAGTCTCCAAGAACAAAATATGGAGTACCTAAAGACAGGAACTACAGACTGTATATCATATTAACAAGCCCCATTAGCAAGTACAGCTGAACAGAAAAACAACAGCAAGGCAACAATTGTCTTCAATGAGAACACTTCAGCATGGAGAATAATGAGAATATCTGGAAGACAGCTATATACTGTCTATATACCTCATTTGGGACTCTTAAGAGCAACCCCCAAGTTCTCTCAATCTGTCTACTGACTTCATAGGAAGTGTCAGCAGAGATCTGAATGTCGCTGCCGAGGTAAGCAAACCTCTCAACAACATCAACATTCTCTCCGCAGACAGATGCACTGTCAATGGCTGTGCCCAAGAGATTATTAAAGGCCTGGATGTTGTTTTTTATCCAGGACACTCGCAATCCCAGATACTCAGCCTCTTCGTTCAGTCTCTTGATTGCCCTAATCAGAGCCTCCAATGACTCTGCAAAGATCACAGCATCGTCAACAAAGTCAAGATTAGTGAATCTTTCTTCACCAACAGATGCCCCACAGCCAATGGACCCCACAACCCTGCCCAGCACCCAGTCCATGCAAGCATTGAACAGAGTTGGAGCAAGAATACACCCTTGACGAACCTTCAGTGCCAGGATGCAGTCGATGATAGACTTCTCAGGTGTAAAACCAGACTGCTCCGGCCACTGAGGATGACCCTAGCAAGGATCTTACCCGGCACAGAGAGCAGTGTTATGCCCTTTAGTTGCCATAACCCAGGCGATCACACTTTCCTTTCTAGCTAGGGACAACAAGTACCGTTTTCTGGTCAGTTGGGAAGACGCCCATTACCTAAATGTAAGCAAAGACTGCTTGCAATACAAGGAGGACAGCCTCACCACCAGCATGGAGAAGTTCATCCCAGATACCACAGATCCCTGCAGCCTTCCCTATTCTCAGCTGGTTCACCACCTGTGCAATCTCAGTGAAACTGGGTGGTTCACATCTAATTGATGGATCAGCCTCAAGAACCATGGACCCAGAGATGTCCAAAGTCCTAGCCAGAAGATCAGCTTTAAACAGCTGCTCAAAGTAGCCAGCTCAACGGGTCACAATTGCAGCATCATCTGTAAGGATAGTTCCATCACCTGCCCTGACTGTGACTCTCTGAGAAAAAGATTTGGATGTGCTTAATGCTTTGATTCCTCTGAAAGCAGGACGTGGGTCACAAGACAATAGATGGTGTGTCACTTGCTCACAGATTCCTCTAATAAATGCCTCCTTATCTGTCCTTAGAGCTCTTGAAGTCATCTTTCAGAGGTACCGGTACAGACCAAAGTTGCCATCAAGCCATGTGCTATGACTCCTCTCGATGACATCCAGGGTGCTCTGTAAGATGAAATACCTACTTCTGGGAACACTGGCAGCACCAACACAACCCTCAACAACCTTCAGGGTCTTCTCACGGAAGGTCTCCCACATCACATAAGGATCAGAAGTCACACCCAAGTCTGCAAGTTCCTTACACAAACTGCAAGCAAACTCATTAGAAACAGCCTGATCTTGGAGTCTGGCAAAGCCCAGCCTCATTCTCCTAGTAGGTGGTAGCCTACATGACCTAAGGTGGATCTTCAGAGTAGCAAAAAACATATCTGTGGTGAGAATTCCCAAACTGGGCACTTCTGTAGACGCTGCATGAGGCAAACTATTCATGAGGCAAATTAAAATGGTCTGAGAGAAACAAAGAGTGGCTCAGTGTCCGAAAAGCACAGATTTTTCAAGCTATTACTAATATATGCTTCCTTCTGTTTATGTACAGGCAGACAATTTGTACTGTAGTGATGCTTACTTGATCAGCTCTCACCATTGCCCCAAAGCCATCACTCATGAGCTCTGCATCACTGATCATCTCAGAGGGCCACGTCTCGATAAAAGCCATTATGAAGGCTTCTCTGTATTTCCACTGAAAACGAGCATTAGTTGTAATTCATACAGTTTATTATATTAAGACCACACATTTGCCAGTATTACGGTTGGAAGAGGAGGAAAGCATTGGTGTACCAGTTGCCTACTCTGCCTTAAAAGACCACCTCCACGTCTACGTTACATGTCCCATGATTGAATCAGTTCAGTTGGTACTATGCTTGTACGGAGCAGGTTCTCTATTGCAACAGGAAAAAAATATAAAATACTTTAATATGTAGACAAAAAAGATGGACAAACCTGCTGCCAGTAGCCTCTAGTAGCACCAAATTTTTAACAATTCAAACCGAGTTATACTATCATTAGATACTTGAGATCTTTATATTTAAAAAAAGAAGAAGTTTTGCGTTGCATTTACAAAGGGTTTATTTAAACCCACAATATAACTTTTATTTATTTATGAAATACTGTTTTTGTGGGTATGGACTATAGCCCCAGATTTTGCATTGTCCAGTAATTAAAACTAAACTTGAAAAAGAAGGTTTTGAATGTACATGAAAAAAGCTGTACTTCATTTTACAAACCCAAGATATCAGCATGGTTTTCATTAGCGCTGATGAAAAAAAGGTGAAACTGAAACATTAAACTCTTAATTTTGGCATTCCACTTTTGAAAATAAAAATGGACCATTATGATTAAAATAATTTAATACAGAACTTTCTATTTTTTGAATGGGTAACACAAAACTCTTTAAAATTGAAAGGAGCCATTAAATTAAAATGGCTTATTATATATGCACTAGGCCTGGGTTAAAATATTGATTTTCCCATTAATTGTTATTTTTTGTTTAAACAATTCAATATTGACTCTTAAAGTCTCAGGATTAATTTTGTGAATCTCTATGCTGCTCAAATACTATACAGGGAGTCCCCGGGTTACTTACGAGATAGGGACTGTAGGGTTGTACTTAAGTTGAATTTGTATGTAAGTCGGAACAGGTACATTATTTTAATAAATGCTGTTGTTGACTGACTGTAACCAAGTGCTCTGCCAATGAATGATGGAGTTTCACCTCCGTCTGACCTTTTTATTATGTCTACTTTATTTTCAATGGTGATGGTTTTTCTCTTCTTCACTGTATCACCAGCACTTGCATCAGATTTGGGTTTCAGAGACATTCTTGGAGGGTGAAAACAAAAGGTTAAGATGAGCTCTTCTGCACAGCACTGTACACACTATCACAGCAGGAAGGCACTCGTCGTCATCGCGTCTGGTGTACTGAACGAGAGACAACTTCCTGCTATGTGCATAACAGTACAAGCAGGCATGCTATTGAGAATGAATGGGGGTGGCGAGGCACCACACAGTCACCTTCACTACAGTATGCTGCCTGCAGCGTCCGCCCACCGAGAACTAACACGGTGCAGCCAAAGGCGGGCAGTGAATCGCCCACCACCACCCCCATTCAACAGGCAGCCACCCTATAATGCTACTTCCAGCTGCCCCGTTCACCCTCAATGGCCTCCTTTCAGCCACAACCATGCCACCACTTGCAGCATTACCAGCCGCCCACCGAGAACGAACAGGGCAGCCCCATTCGTTCTCGGTTGGCAGGCAGTGAAATGCCCCCCTCCACTCCATCCAGCCTGCGTCCAGTCAGGAGCAGTAGCTGCAGCAGCGTAATGGGCGGGCAGCAAATCGCCCCATTAAGCCTCCGTCTTGCACACGAGCGATAGCTGTGGCCCCGGTGACTATGGACCACGGGTCACCGCTTGCCACCGGGAGCCACCTGAGCGACACTACACTGCGCGAGCAGCAAACTCGCCTCCTCTTAGCCTCTGCTTGCAGCGTTCCCAGGCAGAAGATGATGGAGTGGCAGTTACTGAGGTGCATGCGTTGCAGCTGCGGCCCCATTCGTAAGTGATAGGTCGGATGTTCGTAACCTGGGGACTACCTGTATTTAGATATTTGCTTATCATCATTTTGGCAATTTGATTATAAATTGCAATAAATCTTTTAATGCTTTTTTAAACATTTTTAAAGTATTGTTATTTTATAAAAATTGGCAGACTTCACATCTGTTTCGAAATAGTAATCATTAAGATGGTGAGCACTAGATACAAGACATCAAAACAGAATTCTCCAAAATGTTTAAACAGTTATTAAAAACATGGTGAGCAATAGACTAAGACAACAGAATAGAGTTCTCAAAATGTACTAATCTAAATTGTTAACTAATTTCTGATAAATAAGAAAACATGAAAAAAAAAGATAAAAAGGACGGACGTACTAAAAAATACAAAGATAAAACAGGCTGTGTGAGGGACCTTTATGTACAACACTCTACAACAACCAATAGATTGAACTAATATTATGATGCAATGATTGTGGAACAGAAAAAATATTTAATGAAAATACCCCTACTGAAGTTGGTCAATGATTTATATAGATAATGTATTTAATAAAATTTAAAACCTAAAACACATACATTTTTTTACTGTAAAATTATCTAAAAACGAGCTAAACATTATATATACTGATTTAATATATCAACAATAAGTTGGTAGAGGAGAAAATCCTTACCCGGATTCTGTTGGAACCAAGTTCAAGCATCTCTAGCTGCCGGAGATGAGATACATTCTCAATTCTGGTAATCTTATTGTTCAAAAGAAAGAGTTTACGTAGTTTGGTGAGTTCATCAATGTTCTCAATCTTCCGAAGTACATTAAAAGAGATTTCTAGGCTTCTATGCCAGTGACAAGAACAAAACAAGAATATTTTAAAAAGTCAGATGTTACTGAAATATATTGTGACCTTCTGTCCAAGATGAACTACATTTACACAAAAATATTCCAAGTATCTACTTCTACTGTGGTTAAAAAATCTATTTAACAGAGTTTGGGCTTTTAATAAATACTACCTACTCCAGCTCTGTAAGGGTGTGGAGATTTTCAATCTTCTTGATCTGATTGTCATAAAGGTCCAGCTCCTTCAGTGTAATAAGCTGTTCAAGGTTTTCTATCTTTTTTATTAGATTCTGACGTAAACTTAGTGTCTAAAAGAGAAATAAGAGATTTCAGAAAACTTTCTCAGATAATTAGAATCGATTAAGCAAATAAAACACCATTTCTTCTTACAAATTGATCTGTATTCAGTTATACAAGTTGCCCGAGTTGCAACTGTAGCTTTGTGAAACACTCTGTCAACTGCCAAAATGGTATGGGTGCATTTTAATCAAGTAAGCCTTTTTATTCATAAAGCCATATCTAAATTAAAACAATATAAAATAAGAAAAAAATGAACAAATGGTTGGTTACATTTCAGTTTAATATTCTTCCTCCAAAGTCGGTAATTTGTTAGACCACCTCTGGCAGATCCAACAGCCAATAATCTTTTTGAATATGTCTGTTAATTTAGCACATTGCCATAGAGCAGTGGTTCCCAAACTCAGTCCTGGGGACCCACTGTGGCTGCAGGTTTTTGTTCCCACCAGATTCACAATCAATGATAATTCTCGATTACAACTGATCTCATTTAATTAGCTGGTCTTTTTTACTCTTCTCTTATTCTGCATTCAGAAAAACACAATAGTATGGTTTTTACATTTATAAAACACTTAGAAATACTTCTATTTTTTACTAAAGCTATAAATGCTTAACTCTCTTTTGTTGTTTTCCTATTTTTTCCCCCTTTTCCTGTGTAGTTAGTTGCTTCTTTTAACCCTAATAGTGACAATTAACAACTAGCATACAGATACCCGGGATGATGAAAGCTGCAACGACCCACTAATTAGTAAATAATCAATTAAATAACCAGAACACCTGGAAAAGCAGAATGAAAATTAGGTTGAAAATATTGTTAACAACTTTAAAATATTACATATTCCCCATATAACTGCTTAGTCCATTTTAATAAAAAAAAAATCTATAAAACTTAGTTTTGTAATTTCTACATTGATTCCAAAACACAGAAACTGGGAAATAATGACTCACTTAATTAGGCTAAGAGTCCAATGAAAAACAGACATTGGTTGGAACAAAAACCAGCAGCCACAGTGGGTTCCCAGGACCGAGTGCCATAGAGCAAAATTTACCCATTTCATCTTGCTTAATTGCATGCTTTAGCAGTGTCTATTTTATTGGATAAAAGTGATCAACAGCACTTCTGGAGCCTTGGAACATCTTTTTGTTGGAAATAAGCTTAGTACTCTGACTGGGTCAGTTGGTGACAGCAATTTCCTCCACTTTTGAATCAAATGTTTTCTTGAAGTAGTTCATTAGTTTCAATTTTCTTAGAGGGTTATGTAGCTTTTCACTAATATTTCTATGTACAATGGTAAATTTATTTTTTCCAGCAGTCCTGAGAAGACTGTTAGACCATGGTGGTGATGTTATCTGTCTGATATGCAGTGACCGATAAGTATCACACATACTGCTTTGCATTTCTTCATTTTTATATCCTGCCAGGTCTTCTTGCTCACCACTCTGTGTGACTTCTGCAACTTAGGCTATTTTATAAATGAAAATGACCTCTGTCCATAATTCGTTTTTGAAAGTATCTCCACCAACTCTAAAACCACAGAAAATGTACCTCCGGGCATTGGTGGAAAAATCCATGAAGAGATGGAAACACTGCTAACCATGAGATTTATTGTAAAATTGTATTGAGTGTAGTGTATTATTTACCTTTTGTGCATGTATGCAGCCCTGAAAAACCACGAAATGCACTTTATATGTATGTATGTTAGCAACACAACATGCACCATGGAAACAACTCATTTATGTCCACTAAGTTGGAATATAGCTTTCTTCCATGAAGAGTTACTGATTAGGGAATGAGACTTTAAATTGACCAGAATCCAATCAGGGAAGAGCTAACGAAATAGGTACAATTCAATCAGTGTGTGAATAGAGTCTGCATTTTAAAAACTCAGAAGTATATGGCTCTTGAGAACATTTTTCAAAAGTCTTCAGTTTAGAAGGGGATTAAAAAATACTGAAGTTGTATGGATGAAAGACAAAAACAGAGACTTTTGTCTGCATTTTCCCCAACACAAACATAGTTTTATGGATGTAAGAATAACAAATTAACTTGCAAATTGCACTTGTAGTCTAGCAATTACATTTGATGACTCCAAGGACTTTTCAGTACATTTTTACACCCTTTCACAGTCTTGTGCTTCTTTATAGCTGAGCACTAACAAAACATTCAGAAACCAACTTATGTGACCCACTAATGCTTCACACAGCTGAATTACATAAAATATTTAAGAATAATGTTAACAATATAAAAAGCTATTTAATAGACGAAATATTCTCATTTTTCTCTGCACAGAAATAGAACACATCATAAACAGCACAGTGATCAGGGTAACTTACTTTAACTTTTCTTAGCACTTCCAAGCCTTCTATCTTGCCAATTCGACAATGAATTAGATCTACATCCTGAAAATGTGAAATAAAAGACACTTTACTTGCTGATGTCCTTAAAAGTAGTAGATGGATTTCTAATTAAAACAACAATTTTGGCATTTTAATATATCATTAACTCGAACTGTGAGTGCTTTTAATAAGTTTACTCATTGAAAAACAGTATATAATAAGGTCTTTTTATAACAGGTTTCACTGTGAAAGGTGATGCACAAAGCAAATACTAACTGAAGAAGAGATTTCCAGTTTGATTGGCAGTATTTTAACTGACATAAACACATGAAGTTAACTTCTTTTTTTAAAAATGTGCTACATACTAATTCATATTACATAACTTTGTTTAGACTGAAGAAAGAGACAATTTGAAATGTTTATTTTGACTTAATTTATTCTATTTGTGAAGTAATTTAAGACACATTCAAAAATTTTCATTTCAGCTAAGAGCTGCATGACTATTGAAGGGAGCAGTCATAAATTAATTAGCAAAGGTGACGTGCCATCATGTACTGCATATTATAAAACATTAAATGCTAATGGTTTTTTCAGATAAATTACATAATATTTCCTTTTTCTACAAATGTCCTCAACAAAACACACTCCAGAGTTAATTTATCTGAATTATGTGAATACTGCTAGGTATAATGCAGAAAGAACAATTCCATCCATTTGTAAATTTTCTTCAGCAGGCATGGAGATTTCATTTTTGCATGCTATATGTGCCAAAATAAAATGGATAAAATGATAATTATGAAATAATTAAAATAAAAACAAACAACAATAATATATAAATTAGTTAATAAACCATGAAAAGAGAGAGTGTAATTCATTTTAAAAAACACCCTAATTATTCTGAAATAGAATGTCATAGATTTATTCTGGTTCAACTATGTTGTTAACTTAAATTTAATTATTGAAGATTTTATTTTATAATGTGACTTTTCCAAAGGTTACATTTCATTAATGCCAGCACTGTTTATTTCAAAATGCCTCTTTTCATGATGGTTTTATCATTTATCAAACTAGACAAAGATTAACAGGCAAAACCTGTTCTTTCTAGTTCATTCTTTTCCATTTATTACTTTTGCCAGACTGTACGTAACAGGCAACTAAAGATTAGCACTACTTGCTTTACAGTATGTCTTGTTTTTGATTTTTTATAATTTTTCTAAACTGTATCTGTGATATCTTTCACTTGGATGTTATAGGTTGCACTGACTAAGTAAAGCTGGGAAGAAATATTTTTTGTGTGTGTTTTCATTTAAGGCTGTAAAGCAAAAAAAAAGAATATTTTGAAGGGAGTGATTCTTTTCTATACTCACTATATATGCCTATACAAGTCTTCAGTCATAAAGGTGTTTTGTAAACATCAAACATCACATTTCTAATCAAAATTTTTGCAATATCAATTTAAGCACATATCATCCAGCTCTAGAGCAGACTCATCATGTATACTGAACAACTAATTCAAAAGTGAAAAGAAAAAACAAATAAAATTAGTAATTCGGTCAAAATTACCAATAATAACACCTGAAAGTAATGCTTTGAGATTTTCAGTTACTATACCTTGGCTTAGCTCTTACAAGATATAGATGTGACAACCTCTTTACACTATACAGCATTCTGAGGCAATTTCCGTTGTTTTTTTGTTTGTCAACAACCTGCTTTGTAAAAAGTTATTTTTGTCTAACTAACTACTAGCTTATTGTTGGTTATAATATTTTATAATAATAATTTACTTTCTATTGGGCTCTAATTTTTAAAAAATGTTTGCTAGTACTTAGCATAGGTGCACAAAAACAGATAGCAATCTAACAAAAACTGAGCATACCAAATGTAAAAAAAAAATGGTATCTTTTTAATTTAAGAGAATTCACCCAACATACTCAGAAGACATTGCATTATAAAAAAATCAACCCTTGTTTTCATAAAGTGTAGTGTGCTCACCTCTTTTATGTACCTTTTTCTCCACCATACTCACTCACTCACACATTATTAAAGTTATAGTTAATAGCATCGCTCATACACTGGCCAGCCTCTGAAAAGCTCAGCCTGTTTCCATAACCCATACTTGCCTCTGCTTCAGGTTCCAAAGTTATAGTCTCCATGTCAACAGGGGTATCTCCCTCTTTTACTAATAAAACACAAATGATAAATTCACAGATATAAAGCATAAAAAAATAATAAGCAAAACATATTATAGGTATATTATAAACTAAGTGTGAGTTGTCATATTTATACCAAGTATAAATGTGATCCATATTTGTGTCAGTTGAATGTGTACATACAGTAGCATAAAAAAAGATCATTTATAGCTCATACATAACTAGTAGTTACAATTGCCAAGAACTTATAGGAACAGAATAATATTAAGCATTACAGAAAGAAGACTAGATATATTTTATCTTAAATGCCATTATAGCGTAACATTTGACACAGAATTTTTAGCTATTACAATTAAATTACTGAAGCAAAATTAAAACATCTGGTATTATGGTTTATATTGATTTTGCATTCCACATCAACAAATTCCGATAAAGGTGTGCGGTCTTTTGATATTCATTGTAATTTCTGCAAATGATTGATGATGCTATTCAAAGGCAGTACATTCAAAAACTAAATGTTAATTACTATTAAAGCTGTGAATTGCCTACAGTAGTGGAGGAAAAATTATGCCACTTTAATATTTTTAGCAAAAATGTGTACAACAGGCAGTGCATAGTTAAACAGCACTTTTGAAACAACACAAAATGCCTAGCGGTTGAATGGAAGGGCCACATGAGATACTTTATATAGATCTGTTTTTTGTATGTTACTTGGAATTCAAATTGTATGTCAGTCAATCATCTGTCCATCCATCCATCATGAACACATATTACATCAGGGATCAGCTCTGAGCCCTTTTTTATTTGCAAAGGTGATGGACAGGTTGACAGACAAGATTACACAGAAGTCCCCGTGGACTATGATATTTTCTGATGACATTGTGATCTGTAGTGATAGGGAGCAGGTTGAGGAGACCCTGGAGAGGTGAAGATCTGTTCTAGAGAAGAAAGGAATGAAGGTCAGTAGGAACAAGAAAGAATACATGTGTGTAAATGAGAGGGAGGTCAGTGGAATTGTGAGGATGCAAGGAGTAGAGTTGGCGAAGGTGGATAGGTTTAAATACTTGGGATCAACAGTACAGAGTAATGGGGATTGTGGAAGAGAGGTGAAAAAGAGAGTGCAAGCAGGGTGGAATGAATGGAGAAGAGTGTCGCGAGTGGTTTGAGACACACGGGTATCAGCAAGAGTGAAAGGGAAGGTCTACAGGACAGTAGTGAAACCAGCTATGTTATAAGGGTTGGAGCCGGTGGCACTGACCAGAAAGCAGGAGACAGAGCTGGAGGTAGCAGAGTTAAAGATGCTAAGATTTGCACTGGGTGTGATGATGATGGATAGGATTAGAAATGAGTACATTAGAGGGTCAGCTCAGGTTGGACGGTTGGGAGAAAAAAAAAATCAGAGAGGCGAGATTGCGCTGGTTTGGACATGTGCAGCGGAGAGATGCTGGGTATATTGGGAGAAGGATGTTAAGGATAGAGCTGCCAGGAAAAAGGAAGGCCTAAGAGAAGGTTTATGGATGTGGCGAGAGAAGACATGCAGTTGGTGGGTGTAACAGAGCAAGATGCAGAGGACCGAAAGATATGGGAGCAGCCGAAAGAAGAAAAAGATTATGAACACACTTCCAGTTCAGAATGGTTTGAGTTGCAGCCCCATTTTCATTCTCTCACAAATGTTAATAAAATTTCATCAGATATTTTATTTCTAAATTATGGAAATATTAATTAAGTATAAACCTGTAAACCATTGCATTTCAAGTAGGGATGTGGCTTTTATTTTTTTTCTACAGGTTAAACCATTTTTTGTAGCCAGTTAAACATTTAATGTGTGAAGGCAAGGGTCTACAATTACTTTCACCAGCGAGTAATTATTAATCTGTGTTGTTCATTCAGAGGCAATACTGTTTAGCACTATAGTGCTCCGTCACTCCCTTGAAGTGTGCTGACATTATGCATTACTTTCTTTTATTATGTGCAATTTCAAAAAAATTACTTCATCACATTTACTATGTAAAGTAAGTTTTAGTGCTCAGTTGCATAAACAGTGGTGTTACATTTCCGTGTGTTCATACATTTACAGCTGTGTTTCAGAGAGTGTACTTAGTACATCAGGGCCCATTTACAGCCCAAAAAAGCCCCCCTCCAAAGAAGAGCATATTGATATGCTAGTCTTTTGTAGTCTAAAAACTGTAGAAATTACAAAGTCATTCTAGTTTATTTACACAAAAAGGCAAAGCGCACCATTTGCTTTTATGTTTTAAATGTGTAAGTGTATTTTGTTTGTGTGTTACTTTTATGAATAATAGTCCACAAAAAAATCACATTAATGTTCTTTTTTTATTGTACTACCTTAGTAACAATATTTGTTTTCATCAATGTAAACAAAACTGTTGACAAGATTTTTAACTTCTTTACTTTTTATCATTTACAGAACTTTACACTTACCTTTTACAGTATTTGTATTTAATAACTACAATTTCTATTATTTGTTTTCATTAATGTTAAGATTTTAACACATACAGAAATTCATATTATTTAAATAATTTTTTCTTGAGTTACATTATACTCTTTATAGGTTATTTAAAAATGGTACTGAATTTCGGTACTTTTCCTAGTATTATATCGAAATTTGAAATTTTGGTATCATGACAACCCTAGTGAGAATAGATACATTTTGAATCTACTGAATTAACTAAAGAGAATAAGAAAACAAACCATATTCATGCTTACTACTGGTACCAAGCTACTCAAGATGCAAAAGTTATTAAAATGTATTTTTTTTATTTCAGACAAATTGTTTAAAAAATTTAAATACATCATGATCAGCATATTGTACTGGCAAATGAAAGTCACAAACCTGACAGCTTTGTCTCATTAGAGTCAGATTCGCCATTCAACCCTTTCCTTTTTCCATCTTCATCACCAGACTCCTCTGACTCAATTCGTCTGTCAACTACAACATGAAATGTGTTACAATTAAATTTTATCTACATGAAAACCCAATTCAATGTAGTATTAAATTAATTCAAATGAAATAACTTTAATATGCTCAAAATGTTTTTAACAATACCCATTACCTAAATTTGAAGGACTTCATCTTGCATATCCAATTACAAGCACTCTTTTGACATGTCTTTGTATAATGGAAATCAGGAAGAAGGAATCAAAAAGAAAAAGTACAGTACAGTCAACCCTCGTTTATCGCGGTTAATCTGTTGTAGACTCTGCTGCGATAAATGAATTCCCGCGAAGTAGGATTCTTTATTTATAAATCGAATATTTTCGCAGTTAGAGCATAGAAAACCTGTTTACGACCTTCTAAATACATTTTCTAACATTATTAGAGCCCTCTAGACATGAAATAACACCCTTTAGTCAAATGTTTAAACTGTGTTCAATGACAAGACAGAGATGACATTTCCGTCTCACAATTAAAAGAATGCAAACATATCTTCCTCTTCTAAGGAGTGCGCGTCAGGAGTGGTGAATGTCAGAGAGAGAGAGAGAGAGAGAGAAAAGCAAACAATCAAAAATCAATAGGGCTGTTTGGGCTTTTAAGTATGGGAGGCACCGCTGGACAAAGCAGCTACAAGGAAGGCAGCAATGTGAAAGTAGTCTTTCAGCATTTTTTAGAGGAGCGTCTGCATCCTCTAGGCCAGTGTGCGAACACTCCCTCTGCTCACACCCCCTCCGTCAGGAGCAGAGAATGTCAGAATGAGAGGGAGACAGAGACAAGCAAACAATCAAAAATCAATATGTGCTGTTTGGGCTTTCAAGTATGCGAAGCATATCGTATATCATTGAGGAGTTTTATTTAATATGTAATACGTGCTCTGATTGGGTATCTTCTCAGCCATCTTGCAATAGCGTCCCTTGTATGAAATCAACTGGGCAAAGCAACTGAGGAAGCATGTACCATAAATTAAAAGACCCATTGTCCGCAGAAATCCACGAACCAGCAAAAAATCTGTGATATATATTTAGATATGCTTACATTTAAAATCCGCGATAGAGTGAAGCCGCGAAAGTTGAAGCGCGATATAGCAAGGGATCACTTGTACCTCAATGTGACTCTTAACCAGAATACTAAACATTTTCAATTAGCAACAAAAATACATATGCACATACAATACTACATCTCAAATAATTAACTTTTTATCACAAAAAGACAGCCTACTATTCTGGAGACTGTAAACACATGCACAAGAAATAGAGATATGCTCCTCTGTTTCAAGAGTAACATACAGGTACTGAACTTTAGCACATTATAATGTACTTAAACTCTCATGGTCATATGTTACGGCAACATTTGCAAGTGTGAC
The DNA here is from genome assembly GCA_026402145.1 of Polypterus bichir lapradei. NCBI lineage: Eukaryota > Metazoa > Chordata > Cladistia > Polypteriformes > Polypteridae > Polypterus > Polypterus bichir. The sequence goes on along the minus strand of JANRMT010062854.1, from coordinate 117,189,726 downwards.
ACAGAGTGATGTAAAAAGCATAAATGGAATCAGCATTACCAGTAGTATCTGCTTTGAAATGACTAATGAATTAACACTTTTCCATCATAACTAACCTATATTTTAAAACCAAAAATGTTGTATATAGTTTAAGAAATTTTTAGAAATACATAATTGAATTAAGAAAAAATGATTTTCATAAAAACAGTTGAACCGCAAACTGAAAATCTAACACATAGGAGGAGAGAAGAACCTCATTAATAAAAATTAAATATTAAGCTATTTTTGAAAAATATATTGGAAGGGAATTTGTAATGAAAGATAAAAAACCCCTCAAACAATACATTAAGTAAGTTAAGAGATAAAGATCAAGATAAGAGATGGCATTTTCCTAAATATAGTCAAAAATAACTGCACTTTTAGGATTATTTTGGTAACATTTTCAGAAGTCTCTTGTTAATTAACATCATTAAATTTTCTGAGTCTGCTTATCCATATAATATGGCACCATTGAGGCTATTCTAGCATGACTGTAGACATCACCATTTCAGAGCACGGCACAGCCGTGCATAAACCTACCCTTGGCAATAACTGGACAAGTTCTCAACCTACCTACCAACCATCTATCCATCCATCCATCCATTTTTTATACTCGCTTTACTATCCAAGCAAACACAAGGAAAAGGGCAGGAACAATACCTGGACAGGGCGCTAGTATCAGAATACCAATGAAACTTTAGGTATAATAAATGCTATAGTACAGGCTACATATTTGCAAAGGGATAATTCAATGAAACTGCCAAATATTCAAATCCAATGGGCTTTACAGACAGCAGTTACATCAACATATAAAAACCATCTACTGTTATGTGCGAAACCATTAAGCATACACAACCTCCCTCTACAATTATGCAAGGTCAAAGGTATACAGAAATCCAAACTTAACACCCAAGTCCTATACAAAGAATAAACAAATAAGAAATGCTGGCAAGTATGCTAACAGGCCACATGTCTGAGTAAGATTCTGCTTTGCTGTACAGATAAAACCACGTAAACCTCCATTAAATGTTGTTTTGATTGTATTTCTTCATTATTTTTCAAAACACCCCACATGTAAACTTTGGTCAGATGTTAATTTTAATTGGTTCCGAGATATGTTTATTAATACATTTGTTAACAGAAACAGGTCTCGCATACATTCATTCTTACAACACCTACAAAATGAGGAAACTATTTTATTTCTTAACACAAATATGTACATCTTTTTTTTTTAACTGAATACAAAAGCCCCCCGCATTATACTCAAATTACTTCTGTGGAAATTATGTGCAATTTACGTGGGATACATTAGAATAAACATACAGATTGGTCACCATGAGCTCATTCATTTCAACTGCTACAGAAAGATGAGATATTTTGCACTTTTTAACTATAAAAAATGCAAAATCCCACAAATCACTCTTTACAATATAAACAAAATCTAGTCACCAAGAGATGAGATCGATAGATGGATCTGGTACAACACCGGATCTTTAAGAAAGCGCTTCTCATCTCAAACAGATCCCTAGGGGTTGGGTAAAACCACTGCGCATTTTCGAATCATTATCTGCAATACACATGTGCTTAACCACTGGGCAAGGGACTGAATCACTTGTGATAAGTGATACAGCGATCATGTTGTATAAAGGGTTATTGCCATCGGCCCATCCTGTCACATTTTGTCAAAAGCATTTTTTTGAAGGTAGACAGAAAGCAAATTCTACTGGGATCACCATTGCAAACATGATCTGAAAAAAGGGAATTGTAACTGAACAAAAAAGTACAGCGCCTAGAATAATTTAAGATGAAGTGATATTACAAAGAAAAATGACAGCCTTTATTTAGCTATTGGTAAGACCGGCTTGCCTTGCAAGAAATCCGTGAAAAATAATCATCAATGACTTAAAACACATACGTACACCTGAAATGGGCAGAAATAATACATGCATATAAAGCTACTAAAACTTCGCCTTAACACAAGATCGTATAAAAAGCATGACCATTTCATGTAAACTCGTTATTACGGTGTGTTATTGAGCAAAGCTATTAAAATGGCACGTGAATGATTTCTCTTTAAATATTATTACGCTCACCCTCCATATCTTGCGGTTCTCCTCCCGATACAGAAGCCATTTTTCTTTTAGCTCCACCCTGTAAAGCTATTTCATTGACAGCAGACTAAACTAATTGGGTTCGTGAAAAGGCGGGGTTTGCATTTATATACCGCCAATAGCCTCGCAGAGTTAGATTACGTAATTCTAACGCGAATAGAATTGCAAATAACTACTTGGGAATTGTAGTCTACTTAACTCAGTCTTCGTTTTAGCCATAAATAGTTTGGAGCGATAACCACATAAGGCATATCAATGTACACTACATATACACAGCATGATATAACAAATTCTATATATGTACATATCGAGATTGTTTAACTCATATATGTCGTCGTGACTGTTTCATGTTCTGTATTTATGACTAATACATACGCAACATATGTGTTGTGTACGAACACACTTTGTAACCCATTTATGTACGAAATGTGATATTTTACCAGGGTTTAATAATTCAGCACTTTAACGAGTTTAACTTTGATTGAAGCTAACGAAACTTAAGAGTAGTTCAACTATTACATCTGGTTATTCTAGTGATTCAATTCCGTCAAGCTTTATTGGCATCTTAAGTAGACAGGTGCTTGTTCTAATTTCTTTTCCATTCAAAATGCGTGATACGCAGTGGACTATTCAAAATTGTGAAGATGTAGGCGTTAATATGGGTTGAAGTACCATTGTACGCATCCCGTTTAAAGCAGATTTATCCCTTGACCCTAATCTTGTCCAGTAGGTTGTTGCCCTGAGTGCTCTAACGTGATCTTTAATGGGAATGGGTGGTTACCATAGACCATTCATGTTGTAAACACAATTTATATAGGAAAAAAAGCCAATTACATTTAACTTTCAGGTAAAGTTCAGCCATAGAAGTAATTTGGCAAAAGCTGACTTAACAGAGAATGGTGGTCCAATGTACGACAGCCCTGCCACACAAATCTCCATAGAAACCACTCGTAACACTGACAAGTTTTTCGTCTCATGCCCGCCCTTCTACATCTGCATTGGTCGAGGAAACCATTCATTCCCGCCCTCTATTTTTGCACCTTTGTGATTGGTTAAAATGCTACATACTCCACTTCCTTCACCAATCGTTTTCTTCTCGCGGGAATCTACTTTTCCTTAACCGTTTGAATTAAAAAAAGGACAAGAAACAAGTACGTCGAGGAAAAAGTTGCCTTCTGTATTTTATTTCAGGTTTCGCTGGATAGAATTTGTGAGTTGTGAAACGGAATGTATTAGTGAGGTGGAGTGTTGCTGGCCTCTCAGAAAACCAATCACGGTGTGGTCATATGGTAAGATGAAATGTTGTTTTTTAACTGATTTTAAAAAATAAGACGCATCCTGTGCCAAAAAATTATTTTGTTATGTGGGTCTTGGCTTCTAAGCAAAGAACATTAATGAAGATTTGATCAAACAAGTTTAACGTTTGAATAGTAAAGCTAACTTTATCTATTTGTTAAAATAAAAGTGCAATTTGCTATTGTTACGTTATAGTTTCAGGTCAGTATGTTAATACACCAAACTGTGTTTACGTTTCCAGCAAATACCTTGCATGGGTGAGGTGTCTGTTAATATCCTCGCATTACAGTAGACATTCTCGTCGACTTTTATTTTTATTGTGTTTTATTTTTTTAAGTTATGCTCTTTTTTTGTACACTGAGAACTTAAGTAGCATCATTTATAGTTTCATTTTGTGTTTATCCTGTCGAGACATTTTAAAGTACATTTTTGGTAGTACTGTAGTCATTGCAGCTGTCATTACACTTATATAAATCTGGGAAATGTGTATTCTTAGCTGTGCTGAAATGTGATAAACATTTGAATAGTATAGTTTACGTAGATTAGTTTTACTAGTTTTAACTTCGTTCTTTGCTTATCAAGAAAGATGTTTTTCATAAATGCCTAACAGTATACGGTAAAATTCTCAGTTGTTCATAATTCAGATTCACCAATTAGTCAAGATCGCACAAGTCTAGTGATCAGCTCAAGCTCAGATTTAAAAGTTTCTAAAATAGTATTGCATATCAGATTTTACAAGATATTAATAGATATTACAAGGTTAATTTTTCAGTAACCAAACGTACCATTTAACACGTAGCATACAGTTTATTTTAGTTAGATTAATGAGAGTTTTTTAACCTTAATTTTCCTGCATGTGTTGAAATTGGTGATGGGTCACCAGGGAGATTTTACTTGTATACATTCTGTGCTGTACTGCATATGTGAAATAAAACTATATATATATATATAATTTTTTTTTTTTATTATTATTTATAGTTGCAGTGTAGAATCCTCATTTTTAATGGCTGTGAAAACTATGGCATCTCCAGGTTTGGATAAACTTGGTTCATCTTTGAAGGACAGTCCTGTGTGTGGTGCAGCAACATTTCAACTTGACAATTCTTTGAATCTTAGCAAGTCTTTTCCTCGTGTCAGCAAGCCTTCATATCGCAGGGCTCCAGAGTTCTGTTTGGGTCACAGTACTCTTACAGGTAAATATTTCTTTAGGGTGGTAGATGTGAAAGTACTTTTTCTTTTTTTTATTATTGGGATTTTTTCTGAAAACATCCCGCAGGGAAAGCTCCAAAAGTGCTTTTGAGATTATCTCCTGGAAAAAATAAGTTTGGCATAGTATTAAATCACAAGGTTTTAAGAGTGCAGTGAGTATTAAAGCAGTAGACAAAATAAAGATTTCTTACTGTTATTATGCTTATTGCAGATGTAATGATACACACAAATATCACAATACAATATGCAGTTTTGGGTTTAGGTGATTTTTTTTTTTTTTTCTTTTTTTTTTTAAATCTCATTGTTTTAATTAACACAGAAGCCACGGTGTTCCCTAACAGAAGATGAGTACAACAATGAGTTTTGCTGGATTCTCTCAGCTGGTTACTTATTATTTTGCCAGCCTAAACAGGCTATGTTTGCTTAAAAATCATTTTCAAACAGCTCAAGTAATTTAAGGTCATAGTGGCAAAGTGGTGACATGTGAAATATACGAGGGGTAGCAGCAATTGTTTTTTTTTTTTTTTTTTTTTTAAACAAAAAAAACCTAATACTTCAAAATAAAAGAATCCTGGTTGGAAATATGACAAGCGAGTGGCTTTCAGATTTTAGTAAAGTTAGTTTGACTAGATACACAATTTATAGTTGTGCTGTATGTTGTAATATTCAGAAATTTCTCCAGCAAATACGACAATCTTAATGCATTATGTGACCTTTATTAAGCAATGCATCAATTCCAGATTTGATTTCTGCTTCAATGCCACTTTTTATTTGCACAGACTATCACTTGAAAAACTGAGAGTTTCTTCTTCATTGTATGTATGTGTGTAAATCAAAATACACACATACATACAATGAAGAAGAAATTCTCAGTTTTTCAAGTGATAGTCTGTGCAACTAAAAAGTGGGATTGAAGCAGAAAATACACACACATACAAAATATACACATTTATAAACAGTGTGGGAGAGTTTCTAAGGGCTTAAAATACATAAAAATAACCATACAAACATATGGTTTCTACTTCGCGTATTTTCACCTA
>JANRMT010062854.1:117115565-117174052 GCA_026402145.1 Polypterus bichir lapradei | reverse complement strand
TTATTTTTATATATTTTAAGCCCTTATAAACTCTCCCACACTGTTTATAAATATTCCCCGCAGAGTTATACAGCATAATCCCCTTGCATTCTCTTAGATATTAGGTAAGATTCATTGAAATTATGTATATAAACACACTGTTTATATACAGTAAAACCTAAATATTATTTTAAAGATATTGAGTGTCTCCGATATCACATATGTTACAGCCATTACGATAGACAGGCCACCAGCAATAAATACGTACAATGCAAGAAAAATAGTATACAGTAAATGTGTGTACAGTGACACTAAACGTACGTACATGTACTAAGCACTGTAAGAAGAAAATTAATTATGGTTACTCACCAACAATGACACGATGACTTGTCTGATAACAATGAGTTTAATTTTACTGCACAACAAAGGAGAGCGTTACAGCCCTTGTAAAGGAGCCACTTCAGGCGATTGTGTAGCACTGCCGTTGTTCTTCTTCTGGCAGTCTTCAATCCAAATCCCTAAAGCAGATTCCATCCAGACTACTGCCTTGTTACATCCACTTACAACTCATTTTGCACCCTGGTTAAAAGGACACTGCGGCCGTAGATCTTATATTCCTTTCCTACTTTTTAAATTAAAAGAATCGTAGCCTTCAACAAATCCGAAACGTTTACCTTTTCGGCAATCGTTAACATCTTCTTCTTGCGCTTGGGCACGGCTCCTGAAGCAGTAGCAGATCGTTTTGGAGCCATAATGAAGGGCTTGACTATGCACAAAGATAAACACTAAAGAGCACAACTCTTTACACAGCGAAACACGTTGATGCTGAATGAGCGAGACGAGACTTCCTGGTTAACACTGCATTCAGCACGCAGGAACTCAACTGCGTGCTCTGATTGGTTAGCTTCTCAGTCAGGAGAACTTAACTGCGTGCTCTGATTGGTTAGCTTCTCAGCCATCCGCCAATAGCGTCCCTTGTATGAAATCAACTGGGCAAACCAACTGAGGAAGCATGTACAGGAAGTAAAAAGACACATTGTCCGCAGAACCCGAGATGCAGCGAAAAATCTGCGTTATATATTTAGTTATGCTTTCATATAAAATCCGCGATAGAGTGAAGCCGTGAAAGTCGAAGCGCGATAAAGTAATTCCTCCTCGATCGCGGGGGTTGCGTTCCAGAACCCCCCGCGATAGATGAAAATCTGCGAAGTAGAAACCATATGTTTGTATAGTTATTTTTATATATTTTAAGCCCTTATAAACTCTCCCACACTGTTAACATTATTAGAGCCCTCTAGACATGAAATAACACCCTTTAGTCAAAAGTTTAAACCGTGCTCCATGACAAGACAGAGATGACAGTTCTTTCTCACAATTAAAAGAATGCAAACATATCTTCTCTTCAGGATCAGAGAATTTCAGAGAGAGAGAGAGAGAGCGCGCTCGCAAAGAAAAGCAAACAATCAAAAATCAATACGTGCTTCTGTGCTTTTAAGTATGCCCCACCTCGATAAAGCGGCATTTTTTAGAGGAGCATCTGTATCTTTAACTTCTAAGCAAACAGCCTCTGTGCAAACAGCCCCTCTGCTCACACCCCCTCCGTCAGGCGCAGAGAACGTCAGAGAGAGAGAGAGAGATTAAAGCAAACAATCAAAAAATCAATAAGTGTGCTTTTGGAAGCACCGCGATAAAGCGGCAGTTCTTAGAGGTGCGTCCGTACCACTAGGCAAACAGCTTCTGTGTAAACAGCACCTCTGCTCACACCCCCTCCGTCAGGGGCAGAGAATGTCAGAGAGGGTGAGATAGAGGCAGAGACAAGCAAACAATCAAGCACCGCGCGGGAAGCATATCTTATAGCATTGAGGAGTTTTAGTTAATATGTAATACATGCTCTGATTGGGTAGCTTCTAAGCCATCCGCCAATAGCGTCCCTTGTATGAAATCAACTGGGCAAACAAACTGAGGAAGCATGTACCATAAATTAAAAGACCCATTGTCCGCAGAAATCCGCGAACCAGCGAAAAATCCGCGTTATGTATTTAGATATGCTTGCATATAAAATCCGCGATAGAGTGAAGTCGCGAAAGTCGAAGCGCGATATAGTGAGGGATTACTGTAGATTGTTTTGTCTGTGCTGAACTTCCAAACAGAGAATCCTATCCAGAATTATGGTACAAAGCCATTAAACGCATGTCTCACTGACCTCATTTAAAAGATTCAGCATGTTGGGACTCGAAAGATTCCAAATACTGTTTTTAACAAAGTTCTAAAATAAAAGTGAAACTAATGAAATAGCAACAATTCAAAGAAAAAAAATCTTAAAAGTGTGTATCCAGAAAACAAAGCATGGGGTTTGGTGAGTGAAGCGAGCAGGGGGCAAAGCATGGGATACAAGTTCAAGGCACACACTGATTTTTTTTTTTTTTTTTTTTTTTTTTTTTTTAAACCTTGTGGACAACGCCTTCCCTGTTCCCATAATCTCAACACAGTCCAGCACAAACACAAAAGAATTCTCTTCCTTCTCTCTTCCACTACTCCGGTCAAGCTTTGTCCTCCTCCTCTGACTCTAGCTGTTCGAGTAGTAGCTGCTGGCTCCTTGTTAAAAAGCACCCGGAAGTGCTCCAGATGCTTGATGACTCATTTATGCCAGCACTATTATTTATTTATTTATTTATTTAAAAAAATATTATGGAATCTGAACCAGCACTACATGTGCTTTGTTAAGTACTTTACTAGTGTCATGCCATCGTAAATTAGTTTGCTGTAGCAAAAAATTCCCTTTGTAACGTTTCTTTACAATTTTGTAATTTTCACATTATTGTTATTCAAGTCTATGTGAGTATGGTAGTAGTATAAGAAGGAAAAATATTTAATCAAATTATGGTTGGTTTTTCATTTATTTGTGTATGGTAATCAAACTTGATTGTCAGGTGGAAAATAAGATTAATTGTTTTGTTATTTAAACATTTTGGTTGTTAAAAACAAATAGGCCTCTGCCCATGAGTCTATCTTTGATCTTCAGGTTAAAGGTTATTTATTTCACATCATGCCACAATTTAACAATAAAATAGAATGCATGACTTTGACATTGGAAAGACAAGAACTCTGTAATAAACCAAAATTTTGCCAAAATGCATTCTGTTAATTCTTAATTTCTGTAATTTCTTCAACCCAGTGGTGAAGTATTTTGGTTCCTTTGGCATGCTTTGACAATGCATTGCTGCATCAGGTCCTAGACAGAATTTCATTATTGAAGCAACAAATGATTCTGCTTCTAATCGGAGTATTTCTAAGGGAGAAAAAAAATAAACCATATAGCCATGATGTGAAGCTAAAGTGCAGCTCTTTTATGGATCAGCACAATCTGAAATACTTGTATATTTTTTTCTTAGAGCTATGTCTGCTTGTGGGTTTTGGAATGGCATGATTAGATTCCAGACTTGAATCTCATCTCAGTTTTGTAGCAAGGTTTAAAATGAGCAGTTCACACTTAAAAACTAACAATCGTCACAGAGTTGAAGCAGATCTGCAGTTAGAAGTAAACCAAACAGTCTCTGCACTGCTGTTAGAATCTAATTAGGAATGCTTTGTTGTAGTTGTTGTTAGGAAAGGTGACGTATCAGTCAGCTTTTAAGTCTGTAGGAGTGATTGTCTTTGACATGGTTACATTAGGTGTTGCATTGATGTTTTTTTCCGATAAGTATTGAAATGATGTTTAATTTGTTCACTTGGACTGTTTTGTCCAATATGAGGCTTTACCAGATAATCTAAACCATCTATAAATACATTTTCTAATACTGCTTATCCAGAGTAGGTTTGTGTTGCAGCTAGAGCCTATCCCAGCAATCCTCAGGTGCAGGCACCAGCCCATTACAGCAGAAAAACTAATAGCATTCATTTTTCAAAATAAGCATTTTTGCAGAGAATCATACTGGGGTAATCATTCTTTATTCCACTATACACTCATGTGTGAGCAGGCTAGTCAGTATTTCTGATTTAGTGTCAATAAATAAATACACAACAACACTTAACAAAAGTGACGCAGTATTAAACTAGTTTAGAAAAATAGGTGCACATGTTTTCCGCTACAGTAGTTCTGCATAAGTAGATGTAAAGTGAAAGTAAAATGCAAGTAAGCTTAATAATGTGCCTGGAGTGTATGCTGGCATCAGAGAGCATAGGGGACAAAGAAGTCAACTATAGGGCATACTGACTCGTGTTTCAACTGCAGAAGAATTTAGATAGGCGATATCTTTGGGAAAACTGAACAAAAACCCAGGTAATTTGAGGTAGCGGTGCAGTTTGTTGTGCCACTGTGCAGCCCATTGTTGTTTGGGTGTATGTGTTTTGTTTTGTTTTTTAAACTTAAGTGCTGTCTCATTAGGTCTGTTCTGTTCAGTTACAGAAGTTTCTGGATTATGAAAGGAAAACAGAAAAATGAAAGAAAAGCTGTTTTGCCTAGTTGACCAAACTTCTGGTTTGTTGTTTTTATAGAGCTTGTGGCATATAATACTCACTGTTGTAAATTTATGAGTTTTAAAATGTCTTTTATTATATAGATATATCCCATAAGGATCTTTCAATTCAAAATATATTTGTTTTGTCAAGACTTCATCAGTACATAAGGTTAAATGAGAACATTCTATATTATTTATAACTTGTGTTATAAATGTGTTATTTAACTAAATGGACAAAATTTCTAACTAAAATATCTAGTTAATATCTAAACATAATCGGAGGGGTGTCTCAGCCAGGACTAATTTATATAAGTAGATAGGCATATAAAATTGATATTCACAAATATTATTACATGCATAAAATGATTTATTAGAGATCATACTGAAGTCTAAATACTGTAGCAAAATCTTTCCTATAAATTGCATATTTGATTTATTTGATCAATCGGTCAATCTTTCCTTTCTCCTGGAATATAGTATTGTCTTGTCAGAGCATTCGGCTGTTCTGCTCCAGAGCTCTAGCACTCACTACCTATTGAGCTTAGAAATATTTCAAATGTAAACTTAAAACCCATCTATTTAAAATGGCTTTTTCTTTATTATTACAGTGGCTTTGTTTTGGTTTTAATTTTTATATTTTATGATGTTTTAAGTTTTGTTTATAATGTGTTTTTTTATTTATTGTTTGTTCGGTGTCCTTGAGTGCTTAGAAAGGCGCTTTGTAGAAATAAAATGTATTAATTATAATATTTTAATTTTTAAGGAAACGGCTTGAATTCATACTGCTTCAGTTCAGGAGCAACTTGGAACCTTCACTTATCTAACCTACGCAGCTCTTCACCTGTTTCTGATTTTTGTAATGCTTCCACAAACTCTCTCCTTAAACATCTATCTTGGGGCATCCCCATTCAAACATCATTGCCTTCAAATCGTAATCCCAATCAGGCAATTCTCACTGTTGACACCAAGACTACAGAGGTAAGTACTTCTGGCAATGTTTATAACCTGTTATGCATGATAACGTATAAGTAAAGTATACATATAGATAGCAAAGTAACTGTGACTTTACATAGCCTGACCTATGTCAGTTGCATTGATTTATGTGTTATTGATGTTTCCCTTTGCAAATTTTAAAATCATTGTTAGAGAATATAGGAGTGTTTCATCTGAATTCAGGAAAGGGAGATGCTATGTATTTAAAATTTAATCTAATATTCTCTAACCACCTTGATCTAATTTGGAGTTATGAGTGGGCTAGAGACAATTTTGGCAGAAGTGGGCTCAGTGCAGAAAAAATCTCTGGACAGTGCAACAGTTTGGAATTGCATGTTAACTTAGGGAAATTCATTCAAACATGTGAAAATGCACAGACACCACACAAACAATGATTAGGGGTGGGATTTGAATCCAGGACTCAAAATTCATAATAAAGCAGTACTCCGCAGTATAACACTGTGTTTTAATGTTCAATGATAAAATAAACCATGGCCATTCAAACAACATGGTTGAGTACAATCTGATGCTAATAATTGTTGCGTGGTGTCTTCAGATTGCTACAGTGGCTTGTATGATAATCATAAATATTATATCTGCCTTACATAAGCTTGCAATAAAATATATAGCTATCTCATTTTCTTTTTGTACAGAATATTAAAATACACTGCTCACAAAAATTAAGGGGAACACTTAAATCACATATCAGGTCTCAATGAGCAAAATATTGTGCAAAATCTTTATTGACTAATACTGTCAAATTTGTTGAGAACAAAATGATGTAACAATGTTTAATGGAAACCAAAATCACACTGAAAATCATAGTCAAAAATTGAAATCACAGGCTGATCTAACTTGTGTGAATTTTATCAATGCGACTCAGTAGTGTGTATAGCCCCCATGTGTCTGTGTACACTCCTGACAATGTCTGGGCATGCTCCTGATGAGACATTGGATGGTGTTCTGTGGGATCACCTCCCAGACCTGAATCAGCTTCTAGACAGTTTGTGGTGCATTGGATGCACCAATACGTAAAATCCCAGAGGTTATTAATTGGATTCAAGTCTGGTAACGTGAGGGTCAATCAATGGCATTAATGCCTTCGTCATCCAGGAACTGCCTACACACTCTGGCAATTCATTGTCCTGCACTAAGAAGGAAACCGGGGCCCACTGCACCAGAGTATAGTCTGACAATGGCTTTGAAAATTTCATTCTGGTACCTAACAGTAGTCAGGGTGCCTAGTACGTGGAGACTTGTGTGAATCTCCAAAGTTATGCCTCCACAGACCATCACTGACCCACTGCCAAACTGGTCATGCTGAATGTTGTTGCAAGCTGCATAAAGTTCACCTCAGCATCTCCAAACTCTTTCACGTCCGGCAAATGTGCTAACTGTGAACCTGCTGTGAAGATGAAAAAAAAAGCCAGCTATTGAAAAAAACACCTGCTGTGAAGAGGAGGCCATGGAGGAGCTGCCAATTGTATTCTGTGGCTAATGCCAATCAAGCTGCATGGTGATGAGCTTTGAGCACAGGTCCCACTAGAATATTTGGGCCCTCATGCTACCCTTAAAGAATCTGACAGAAACATGCACACAGCTGGAAATCATTTTGCAGGTCTCTGGCAGTACTCCTTCCATTCCTCCTCATACAAAGGAGTAGATACTGGTCCTGCTGCTGGTTTGATGCCCTTCAATGGCACTGTCCTTGTGTAATGGCCTGTCTCCTGGTATCTCTTCCATGCTCTTCAAACTGTGGTAGGAAACGCAGCAAACCTTCTTGCAACAGCACGTGTGGATGTGCCATCCTTGAGGAGCTTGACTACCTTGTGCCACCTGAACTGGCTGCAGGTACTGCCTCATGCAACTAGTAGTGACTAGGACACTAGCAAAATGCAAAATTGGAGAAGAATCAGTCAAGAGGGATAAAGAGAGCAGTTGTCCATTCCCTTTTTGGGCATTGTCTTTCTGTTGGCTGTCCAGTGCACTTTCATTTGCACTAAAGCAGGTGAAGTTGATTCGCAATCATTTATGCTTCCTATCTTGACGGATTGATATCCCTGAAACTTAACTGACTTGGTGTTAGATTTGGATGATTAAGTGTTCCCTTAATTTTTTTTCAAGCAGTATACATTATCAGATAAAAGAAAAGAAAAAAAATATTAAATTATTCAGCAGAAGTTAACTAAGAGAAGTACATAAGAGAACTGTGCCTTGAGTGAAAGAAGTTGGCTCTGTACTCTATACATAGATGGATAGATATCTATCTTCATACACAAGCAGAATTGTTTTTTGTTATTTTTCAACATTTATTGTATTAATTAACAGGTAGGTGCATGGTGGTGTCATTTACCTTCCACTTTATTAATCAAGTTGAATACAAAAATGAATTTAATATTTTAATAATAGCAGTAGTTAGCTTTATTGTATTCCTACACAACCTGCTGAGCTAATAACCTTTGTAGCTGGGAGCTGAAGTGAAACGACTGCATGAAAGAATTACCCAGTCAGTTTAAACTCACAATCCTAGGCCCACTCAGGAGCTAACCTCTTAGACACAAAACATGTAGAAAGATTTACTGCATGTTTATATTTCACAACCATATTTCCTTGCAGGTAACAGAAAAGATAATTATTGTGTACTACCAAATAACATAAGATTTCTTGCCTGGTTTAATCTTAAGGGTTTACAGTACCTCTCCCAAAGACATAATCAGGAAATGTTCTTTTTGGAGAAAGTTTTTATATCAGTTAGCTTAACTTTGTTCTCAACAACTCTGTATATACAGTATGCATTGCTTATTTAGCCCTTTTATGTATTTTTTAATACCATCCCACTTTAGCATTCTTGATTATTGTTATATCAAATATTTTTAACTTTGTCTCTTCATTACATACTTTAATAGTGCCTAATTTTTTGTTTGTACAGGTTAGTTAAGCCTTTGTGGATGTTTTCTAGAACTCAGCCTTGAATTGTACTATTTCAAGCACATGGACACCTTACTTTCATTTTATTTGTAGGGATCATATATACTGTTTTGACCACTATGTTTCCCAAATAGAGAAAAATTTTAAACCTCTGCAAATGTTGTTGTAGCTCTTGTCAAAAGGAGTACAAAATACTAGTTCACTGTCAGTGTTTCTGAGAGATAAACAACTAAGTTATAATTGTATTCTCCCTACACCAGATTTAATATGTACAGTGAATGAAAATGGTTTAGATTCTGAATTGTCATTCACTTAGTTAAAAATTAACTGTCTGTATATTCTCAACATTGCCTTTCTTATCAGAACAATTTAGGTAAGATGGTCACACCCCATTAACCCCATGAAATTCATCAATCCAATTAATCAGATTTCTCCAAAATAACATCACTATATGTTTTGAAGATCCCTTATGAACTACTGTCTACCACGCTACTTTAACTTACAGCTTGCCAATTTATAATTTGGAAAAAGTTTAGTAAGCTATGTTATTTGAAATATATCTATAATATTATTGAGATGGTCCTATTTGTAAACTGTTTTAGTATACTCTCAATAATAATTGTAGTGTTTTGGAATTCTTTATTTTGATATAATCTTCTACTGTATAGAAGCAAACAAATTCAGTCTGATTTCAAGTAAGGATGACATGATAAGCTTTATAGTTATATAATTAAGCTTTGAAAAACTTCACAGAGTATCTACAGACTAAATGTTGATTTGAGATCTTTATTTTAGAGAAATCATGTCCACAAAATTTGTATAGCTGTTGTCTTCTTTCTACAAAGGTCTAACCAATCACTACATCAGCAAATTGACAACACTACTGTTTATTTTATGATTTTGTTGTTTAAGTATTGTTGGATAATTTTGTTGATTTTTTTTCTGATTTTTTTATTTTATTACATAATTACCTATGAAATAGTGAAAAGAAAAAGGTAATCTTCATTATAGATAATAATAATACATTTAATTTATATAGCATCTTACCGGTAGTTTTTAGGTCATATGAGATATGACTGTGTCATGCTGCTAAATTTACATAGTTCATTTGTAGTGCGTAGTAGTCTAAAGTCTTCATTTGCTCTTGTCCCAGATTTCATAATTGTTTGTTTCATTCTGGTAGGCTGTGACTATTAAAACATTTCAATCTTTTATGCCTCCTAGTAATTTAGAATTTAATTTGCTTCTGAAAGTACTGTAATGAAACAAAGTCCACAGGTATCCAGTGTAGCTAGGTTGTTTTTATTTTGTATTTCATACAGATACTCTATCATAACAGTACTTTAAAAATAATTAGAGTTAATAAAACCCTAAGAGAAGTAATTTGTGGCATACAGATGTGACATTTCAAATCACTGGTAATTCTGATTCCTGTTCTGCAAAAGTTCATTTATTCATTAAGATATTGCTCAGTTGCCGTGATCACATAACATAAAGAAATAGCCTTTCCTTCCCTTTTTATATTTTACAAAGATATTAATTAGGATTAATACTGTAAGAATAATGAAGAAGGGAGAAATGGCTAAACACTAAATTTCTAACATACAAATGAGATGACCAAAAATGCACATATTAAAATATGTGTTTGTAAAGAGTTAATGTGCCATCCATCTATCCATCCATTTTCCAACCCACTGAATCCAAACACAGGGTCACGGGGGTCTGCTGGAGCCAATCCCAGCCAACACAGGGCACAAGGCAGGAACCAATCCCGGGCAGGGTGCCAACTCACCGCAGGACACACACAAACACACCCACACACCAAGCACACACTAGGGCCAATTTAGAATCACCAATCCACCTAACCTGCATGTCTTTGGACTGTGGGAGGAAACCGGAGCGCTCGGAGGAAACCCACGCAGACACGGGGAGAACATGCAAACGCCACGCAGGGAGGACCCGGGAAGCAAACCCGGGTCTCCTAACTGCGAGGCAGCAGCGCTACCACTGCGCCACCGTGCCACCCAGTTAATGTGCCAAAAAGCATTATACTGTTGACCAAATTATTTTATCTGATTGCTTAGATAACCCCATGTTTTCCCCCTAATGTCTTACCTTGTCAGCATGGTGATAAGTTGACTGTGAAGGAGATGTACAAATTTCAGAGCCATTGTAGCCTTGTTTAGGTTGCTGGAGATTGATTTTATTTTAAACTGCATTCCAGAGCAATTAAATTATATAACTTAGTTGTTTAGTTATTAAGATACCTAAATGGTTAATATTGTGTAAACAGGTTTTGTCTTTTTGGGCTTTTTTCCAAAAGTTAATTTCTTTTCTTCAACTTGCTTGAAAACTTTTCAGAAGAATGCTTGCACTCCTCTTGCTATTTATCAGATATCAGGACAGGTAGTCCTTTCATGAGAGTATGCATAATATTGTGTGTTTGTGTTACTAGTATAACAGCAAAAAAATGATCAATTCAATCTAAATATGTGTGGACAATTCTAATTTCAATCTATGTTTACTGTAAATTATAATTATTTTCAATTCCTGACAGATTCTTGTAGCAAATGACAGAGCTTGCGAGCTGTTTGGCTACAGAAGCCAGGATTTTATTGGACAGAAGCTGTCTCTTATTCTGCAAAATACAGATCCGAGTCTTGAAGAGGCTATTAGTGAACACTGCTTGGATAACAATGGAAAGCTTGTGATGGTTTCAGGAAAAGTGGTAAAACATTTTCCCTTTGATGTATTTTAAATTTACATTATTTTATCATACAGTTTTATTTAGAAAGTTTACAATTTTGACCATTTCACTGTTAATTCTGCCACTATAATTTGTTTTGTATAAGCAACGAGTAGCATCATTTTCAACAAGATACATCGTTACAGAACTCAAGTAAGACTTCTGAGTTAATTTGGAATTTTGTAGACATTCCAACTGTGAGGGGGGAAAAATTAGTGGAATACATTTATAAGTTAAATGATAATAGCTTGATGTATAATTTTAGAATATTTTAAATCAAATTTAAAATGTTCTTTTAAAAATGTAATAAATTGTTTAGTATAACTTTTCTGTTTAGAAGTATAACCGTAATTGAGCATATTATTATTTTAAAATAATAAATCTTAATTGCTACCAACTTGATAAAATAAGTTTCCAAAAAAGTTTGTTCTAGCTATTGCTTATTTATTGTCCTGGAGTGACAGAAACAAGCCCTTTGTATAAGTTGCAAGCTCTGTCTCAAACCAGATATACAGATTCTTTTTAATATCTCCAGTAACCCATGTGGAATTAGCCTGAAACAACCTAGAATAAAACAGATGATGTGCTCTTAGAGGAGACAAATCTAAAAAGTAAAGGTATATTATTGATAATTCTAAAAACAGTTGGATGCACATTATAAATACAATTAAAAGAATCATGAATAAGGCACATTTACAACATCACTCGAATAGTGATTTCTTGTAATTAACCATAAATTTATGTCTTTACCCGTGCAGTAATTGATGAGATAAGACCCACCCAAAAAATGCAAGTTTCACATTAGAGACAGCAGCACTTACAACTGTGCTGCCCAATTAAAAGCAATGCTAGTTAATTTTCTAAAATAAAAGTAATTCCTTTTTTTTTTTTTTTTTTGCACACCAAAATATAAAAGGAATCATTTACCAAAAATTAAGATACAAACCAAAGAGTGAAGTAATGATAGCTGATAATGATAAATATCTTGGCTATTTACATTTTTCAGGAAGAATATCCTTAAAGATGTCTAAAACTATTAATGTTTGTTAAATAATTAAAAACCTATTTTGAAACTGCATTTTTAAATAAAAGTTTATACTGCTACCACCAGTTGTGAAACGGGCAGGAATGTTGCTTTTTTATTATTATAGTGTCATAAAAATGCTTGTTTATTTACTTTTTATTATATTTCAAGAATATTTCGTCAGAGATAGTTTATAGAATTTCATACACCGGCCCCCCCCCCCTTTCTCCCACCATGTGGTTTTTCCCTTGACTTTTTGTTTGGGTGAAAAAAAATTTCCCTGCATAATAAATTTATGATAAGCTTGTTTTTATAGCTGGAGTGTGGCAGTGCATTGTATATGTAATGCATTTTTGTACAGTGTTTTTATAAATGCGTCTTTTTGATTTATTTACATAAGCTTAACATGAAGTAATGTCCATCAAGTAGTTGAGGAAATAAATTAGTTGCATAACACAACTTAATAACCACCATGAGATATATGGCAAAGTAAAGTGGAATGAAGACCGAGGAATATCAGCTGTTTATGTTCTGAAAGGATAGTTATTAGAATAAACTGTTGTGTAAAAATCAAAAGTAGGAGGGAAGACAAAATTTATGTAGATCTGGAGAACTGAAATAAAATCTAAAACAAGTTGACATTTTAATGATAATGTTAATATGTACCTTCCTTTCATATAAAGCCAAATAAAAATGTAACTGAAAATGCACAGTGGTTATTGTAGGATTCTTCCCAATTTACTCTCTTAGTAAAATGTATATATGTTCTCATTTGATTAAAGAATTGTGTGTTTTGCAACATTGGCTCCAACTTTAAAACATGGACTCTTTAATCTAATTGATGAATAAAAGTGTACCATATATAGCAGGATCACTTTATTTGCATTTATATTTATTATGGCTTCTATCATACAGTAAACTTAGGAGTATTGTCTAGGGGTTAGAAATATCTTATCAACTTTTTTTCTGTTTTTTCTTATTCCATACAGGTTGATGCAGTTACTTCTGCTGGTGTTGATATTCCTGTATCTGTGTGGGTACACAAACTGACCAATGAAGGAAAGAGGTGTGTGGTAGTTATGGAGCCTGTGGAGAGAGTTTCAGCTTCTGTCTCGTTCAAGGAAAATGTAGGTTAACAGTAAAAAGTGTTCTAATTTTTATCTGTACATAAAGTTTGAAACCTCTGTACAGGGTATATATTTTTGAGGTTCAATATTAGACTGAGCAATGGTGAAACAAGACAGAGATGCATTCTCCTTGAGCTTTGGTTTCATTTTATCTTGCTATTATATCTTTTCATGATATAAAATGCTGGTTGTTTAATGCAATATGTATACAAAAAATCCTGGAATTAAACCACTTTCAAGTTTATTGTCTAAAAGCACTAATGTGTAAAGTCATACGTTTTTTGTTTTCTGTAACCAGGAGCTGACATTGCTGCTGTAATGGCTAAGAGAGTAAGTTTGAGAACCGTGCTATGTGACAGTTGACTCTGAGAATCGCAGTTTACTATTTTTTTTTTTTCTGTGTTTCTTCCAGGGTAGAATCTTGTCTTGTGATGATACCTTTGCACACCTTCATGGCTATGTAAGCCCAGAGGAGTTAACTGGCGTGTTTGTCACAGACTTGATTCCTTCCCTTCAGATTCCTCCTCCATGCCTAAAAGTGCCAAAGGTTAGTATAAATTATGTACTTTGAAAGTATACTATTTACTATTTTGTGGATTTAATCATGACCGTGAAAAATCTGATTCATTAATATGCATGTATTAAATGTATGTGAGTTATTTGCTTATTTGTAATTTATTTTGCTTTTTAGTCCTTACGAATCCAAAGAGCTACTGGCAGATCACGAGATGGTACCACATTCCCTCTCAGCATCAAGCTTAACATTGCTTCTGAGTATGAGGAAACCAAAGATTTTTCTAGCATTCTTGAGCCTGAAAAAGTAAACCATAAAGTACCTTGTTTGTTAGAAGACCCAGAACCTATTGAAAAAATATACCTCTGTAGCAGCCCGAAAACTGTTCTGATAGACTCTGCAATAGATGGTGAGGAATCATTTAATGTTAAATTCATTAGTTGTTTTCTATTCAAATAATTTCAAGATTGTTTTTGTTTATGCTTTTTTTTTTTTTTTTTTTTTTAGCTTTATGTCTTATTTTAGGTGCATGTTTAATTTATAAAATAAAGCTTTGCCCTGTCATGCTTTATTTTTGGAGTTACACAGATTCCATATTTCTTTACACTCAAAACTCTTGAATATTTAAGTGGATTTGATTTGGAAGGTAGTCTCATGCTGTCTTTCTGTGTGATCAGCAAAATATTAAAATATAATCATCACACTTTTTGATCACATTTGTTCAGCCAAAGCAAAGCCAGCTTTTTCAGAGCATTATTCTGTAAACGATAGATGCCTTCATCTTATGTATGGCATTTTGGGCATGGTAAACAAAAACAACATACATGATTTTTTTTACACTGTATTACACTGGTTAAGCCTGAACCATAATTCATGCTAATTCTAGAATCATGTATTGCAGATGCCTTAGCTTACTGCAAAGAATTACCCAGGGCAGGAAGCATTTGACCTCTCTCTGCATGGTCATTAACCAAATACTTCTTCATAAACTATGTTCTGAGTAAAACCTTTGACGTTTCTACTCATTTCTCTTGCAGTGGTGTCTGTTTGAAAATTATATAATCTTTTATGCAAAATCATTAACAAATAAACAGTCACATTATGTACCACTGCCTAAGTAGAAATGATAATAGTAATATGCGAAGCATGTAATCAAATTTAACTGCATTATGCATCACATTTAATAAAATTAGAAAATGAAATGGAAATGCAAATGACTAATCAATCATTCATAAAAAGTCGGCTTAAGACCTACTTGTTTTCTTCTGTCTTTCGTTGTGTATGATGGGATTGTGGTGGATGTTAGAATTGGTTGTTTTTTTAATCTGCTTTTGCATGATTGTATTGTTTTTATTTTAATGCTTTTTTGTACAGCACTTTGGCACAACCTCTGTTGTTTTAAATGTGCTTTTAATAAATAAATAATCTAATTTAATAAAGAAATGCTTATTTCCTGCTGAGAAATACTGGGGTTGTTATTACAGAAAAAGTATTGCTTCTTCCAGAATTTGTTGTTGTGTTGTGATTACTATCAAATACTAATTTGACTGTTGTGAGTTGCGCTCATTTCCAGCAGCAGCTAAATTGATCTGATGCTCAGAAATACATGCATTATGGTAAGATATAATGTAAATGAAGCACACCAAGCAGTAGTAAGCTAGCATGCAGAAAGTACGTAGTATCTGAATAATTATTTATTCATTTTATTTATTTGTGGGAGCCTTTCTAAACACTCAAGGACACCGAACAATAGACAAAACACAGATTATAAACAAAAGTAAAATACAATAGTTAAAATCGGACAGAGCAATTGTAATCAAAGAGAAAAGCAGTCTTAAACAAATGAGTTTTAAGTTTAGATTTAAAATGTGAAAATGATTCAATATTTCTAAGCTCAGGTGGTAGTGAGTTCCAAAGCTGGGGAGCAGAACAACTGCATGCTCTGCTCTCCATAGTGGTAAGATGGACAAAGGGGACAGTCAAGTGGATGGAGGAAGAGGATCTAAGGGTACGGGAGGGAATGGCAACATGGAGGAGGTCAGACAGATATGGAGGGGCAAGGTTGTGGATAGCCTTAAAAGTTAGTAGGAGAATTTTGAATTGAATTCGGAACTGAACTGGAAGCCAATGAAGCTGCTGCAAAACGGGAGTGATATGATGAATAGAGGGGGTTCAGGTAATGATGTGGGCAGCTGAATTCTGGACCAGTTCAAGCTTATAAAGAGATTTGCAAGAAAGACCAAAGAAAAGGGAATTGCAATAATCCAGACGAGAAGTGGCAAGGCTATAAACAAGGATAGCAGTGGTTTGGGGAGTGAGGGAAGGGCGAATAGGATTAATGTTATGCAAGTGGAAATATGTAGACTGGGAGATGTTATTAATGTGGGACTGAAAGGACAAAGTAATGTCAAGGATGACACCCAGACTCTTAACCTGTGGGGAAGGGGAGACAGGAATTATCAATAACAAATGAAAAATGATCAGTTTTGGATAATGTTGATTTTGTACCAATGAGGAGAACCTCAGTTTTATCACTATTTAATTTAAGAAAATTTGAAGAAAACCAGGATTTGATTTCTGCTATGCAATCAGTAAGTGAGAAGGGTGGAAAGGAAGCAGTAGGTTTGCTAGTGAGATAGAGCTGGGTGTCATCAGCATAACAGTAGAAGCTAATGTTATATTTACGAAAGATATTGCCAAGAGGAAGGAGGTAAGTAATAAAAAGGAGGGGCCCCAGGACAGAGCCCTGGGGCACACCTGAAGTAACAGCAGTAGGTTGGGATGTGAAAGTTTTAAACTGAACAAACTGAGTGCAGCCTGAGAGATAGGATCTGAACCAATCTAGTGGAGTGTGGGTAATGCCAATCGAAGATAATCTATTGAGAAGAGTAGTGTGACAAATAGTGTCAAAGGCTGCACTCAGATCAAGGAGGATTAGAATAGTAATTAAACCAGAATCGGCTGCCATAAGGAGGTCATTAGTAATTTTTTATAAGTGCCATTTCTGTACTGTGGAGGGGACGAAAACCAGACTGGAACTGTTCATACAGATTATTTTGAGATAAATGAGAATGAAGTTGAATAGCCACTTATTTTTTTCAAGAATTTTGGAAATGAAGGATAGATTAGAAATAGGACAAAAGTTACTGAAATTAGTCGGATCGACACCAGGTTTTTTTCAGTATTGGGGTTATTGCAGCAGTTTTAAAAGATGAAGGAACAGTACCAGTAGTGAGAGAAGAGTGGATTATAGCAGAGATAAGGGAGACCAGAGAGGGGAGGCAGGCTTTAACTAGAACTGTAGGGAGGGGGTCCAGTTGACAGGTGGATGGCTTAGACTTACAGACAAGATCTGAGATTTCTGAGAAAGTTGGAAGCTGAAAAGAGGAGAGTGAGTTGGTGGGTGAAATTCAAATGAAGTACTGGAAGAATCCGTACAGAGAGACTGATGAATCTTGTGGATTTTTTCATTAAAAAAGGACATAAGGGAATTGCAAAATTCAGTTGAGTAAAGGTGAGAAGGTAAAGAATACGAGGGTTGTGTGATATTGTTAAATAGTGAAAACAATGACTTGGTGCTTCCTTCATTGGAAGACATAATGAGAGTGTAATAGTTAGATTTAGTTTGGGCAATACAGTCCTTGTAATAAAGTATATGGTTTTTGTACATCTCTTTGTGAACAAAGAGTCCAGTTTTTTTATATAAACGTTCAAGTTGCTGGCCTTTGGCTTTCAAAAGTTGAAGTTCAGGTGTGAACCAGGAAGCAGAAAAGGAGAAAGAAACAGATCTAGTTTTTAATGGAGCGACAGAGTTAAGAATACCATTTAAGTCCAGTGTTATAATGTGAGACCAGTTCTTCAGGAGTGGATAAATGATCAATGTCCATAAGGGAATCAATACTAGAGGAAAGAGAGTCTAAGTTAATATTCTTAATATTACGGAAAGACATGAGACGGGAAAGCTTAGTGTTGGAAAGTGCAAGATTAACTTTGAATGAAATAAGAAAGTGATCAGTTATGGGGAGTTCATCCGCAGTACAATCAAGTGGGGTAACTCCAGAATAGCAAATCAAGTCCAAGATGTGTCCTTTGGAATAAGTGGGAACATCAGTATGCTGCTGGAATCCAAAACTCTCAAGGCAGGATGTAAAGTCTCTAGTAATAGGGACATTGATATTATCCATATGTATATTGAAATCCCCCAGAAGTATTATGTTTGATGAAACAGTAGTGTGTAAGGAAAACGGCGAAGTTGTTCAGAAAGTCATTATTTGGTTTAGGGGGCTGGTAAACAGTTGCAATAATAGTAGGAATAGGTCCACTTAATTGACATACAAGAGATTCAAAAGAACTGAAATCAGGAACAGACAGCGGCAAGACTTTCCTTTTCTCACAGTACATTAACGCGAGACCTCGCCACAGGGTTGAGAGATGTAAATAAACCCCGGGGGAGTGGATTCATTAAGTTGGGAAAAGTCATGGGGTTGTTGCCATGTCTCAGTTAGACAGAAAAAGTCAAACTTACGATCAGTGAGGAGATCATGGATGAGAGGCCCCTTGCTCGTGAGTGAGCGAATGTTCAGCAGACCGAAGTTAACAGCGGCGTTATCGCATTTAGCAAGGGTGTTAGCCGACCGGGCTAGGCTGGCTAAC
The DNA here is from genome assembly GCA_026402145.1 of Polypterus bichir lapradei. NCBI lineage: Eukaryota > Metazoa > Chordata > Cladistia > Polypteriformes > Polypteridae > Polypterus > Polypterus bichir. The sequence goes on along the minus strand of JANRMT010062854.1, from coordinate 117,155,631 downwards.
ACACTGTGGTCAGCGACTCTGCCTAAATTATGTCAAACTAGTCTAATGGTCTCATGTTGATTGATTAGGAGGGACCTCACATACATACTTACGTAAGAAGCAAAATCTTTGTGTACACTTAGGATTAGCAAGCTATACATTCATATTCATTTAGGCACATTTCTAACCATAAATATGAGCAGTGAGCACTCATTAATGCCTGATCCTCCATTCACTTTCTTAATAACAGGATCATAGGATTTAATTGAGGCACTTATTCACAAACTAAAAAGTGCATGAACTCCATATCTTGGCATTACAAGTTATCTGCAATAATCTGATAATTATTTGAATTGTGTTTGATTAGCTGCTTATAGTGTATTACTGTTGTTTTATTTTGATCTTGTGAAGTTAATATAAATAAATATTATTACAAATTCCATTCAACTGAATTTTTACGGCAATAAATGTACTTTGCACTTTGTGTAGCCTGCCAATAAAATGCCATAGGCAACATCAATTACCAGAGCTGCATTGATGTGAATCTTGTAGTAATTCTGAGAGTTCTTTTTATTATATAAACAATTTGTTGGTTGAAAAATAATTGTTATTCATTGTCATCTGTGATCAAATCTGATTGTAAAGTGTCTATCTGTACATTTTGAATGGCCTTAAGGTTCACATATATCTTTCTGTTTGCATCAATTCTGAAAGCTGAATTTCATTGATGCTTTTTTGTTTTGTTTTGTTTTGTTTTTTTAAATAGAACATGAAGGAGATAAATGGACTCAAACACAGTCTTGTCCAGAGGTGATTTATTGTGGGACAGTATGGGTGTTTAACACAATTAGTGGGCTTGTAATTCTCCTGCCAGATGGTACCATACAGAATATCAACAACAACTTCTCACTGATGCTTTTTGGATATGAAACAACAGAACTTCAAGGAAAGGTATAAGTTAATTCATTTTTACTTGTGCTTTAACTTTTGTGTCAGAAATAGGAGTAGGATTGAAGCAGATATGAGAAATCACACAAACTCATGTACTTGGTTTATTTTGTTTATAGCATGTTGTAAGTTTGTTTACAGTTATCTTTCCACATTTCCTCAATGTATGCATTTGTGATATACCATCTTGCTTATTATTCTTTGATGCTGACTTTTTTTTTTTTTTTTACTCTAAAGTGGTGCCCAAGCTTACGGAAGTGTATTAGGGCCACAGTGGAAAAAAAAATATGGACACAGTGAAGAAGAAAAAAAATCTAAATGTCGAGATTAAAGTTGACATGTTGACTTTATTCTCGACATCTCCACTTTATTCTCGCCATTTATGTCGAGATTAAAGTCGACATTTCCACTTTATTCTAGTAGTTTATTTTGTCAGTAGAATGTCGCAAACTAAACTTCATCTTGAAATGAATGTTTAATTTACTAGATTTTCTCAAACCCCGTCATAAATTAATGTAGCACATTAAATGATTTATATTAAGTGTTCCCAGACCCAGTAGTTAATCTCTACGCGCTTCTTAAACTGACTTCCTCTTGCACTAAGAGGCGCCGGCAGCGATCGCCGCACATTGACTTCATGATATTCCTGCTCTATGAACATTCAAAATACTAAGATAAATACTTGATATCTTTTTCACAATGAAATTCATTAAAGCATATATTAAACATGGGTGGTGGGGGCACAGTGGCGTGGCTGTAGTGCTGCTCCCTTGCATTAAGGGGTCCCCAGGTGTATGTTCAGTGTAGTGAACTTTATAGCAGGTGTGACAAGGCCCCAAAAAACTGGATATATGAATGGTTATCGCACTGGTTTAACTGGAATATCGTGTAAATGTTGAGTTCGTGACGTGGTGGTCGGAGACACGAACACAGAATTCAGTGGATGTTCTTCTGAGTGGGCTTTCTTTATTGCATGCGTGCTGTCTCAATCTGAGGTACTAAACCTCCAGTTCCTATCCTTCCTTTTTCTTTCTGCACATAATCAATCACCACATGATAAACGTCTTTGTGAAATTAAAACAAGTTATAAACTTAGACCTCAGAGTTTTCAGAACTTTAAGTTATTAAATCATGTGGGGGCACGGTGCTTGCTGGGATGGAGTTTTCAGAATTTTAAAAAAAAATTTTCGTTATACATGTTTAATTATGCCATCCATTCAGGGTTGCGCCCATCCCAGCAAGCATCGTGTGCGAGGCAGGAGTAAATCCTGAATGAGGCGCCAGCATATCGCCGGGTGAATACGTGCAACACATACAGTAGCAGGGTCAATAATACATAACAAACCCCCACATCCTACATGTCTTTGAAAGGAAACTGAAGCACGCCGAGTAAACCCACCAGAAAAACATGCAAACTCAAGAAAGGGAACACCCGGGACCCCCTTGCTGCGAAGCAGCAGTGCAACCACCACACCACCGTGCCCCCACATGCTTTAATACATTTTAAGTTCTGAAAACTCTGAGGTCTAAGTTTATAACTTTTTTTAATTTCACAAAGACGTTTATCTTGTGGTGATTGGTTATGTGCAGAAAGAAAAAGGAAGGATAGGAACTGGAGGTTTAGTACGTCAGATAGAGACAGCACGCATGCAATAAAGAAAGCCCGCTCAGAAGAACATCCATTGAATTCTGCGTTCGTTGTCTCCGGCCACCACATCACAAACCCAACATTTCCAGTTCCAGATATTCCCTTTAAACCAGTGTGATACCCATTCATATATCCAGTTTTTTGGAGCCTCGCCACACCTGCCACAAAGTTCACTACATTGAACATACACCGGAGGACCCCTAAATGCAAGGGAGCAGCACTACAGCCACGCCACCGTGCCCCCCGCCACCCATGTTTAATACATGCTTTAATGAATTTAATTGTGAAAAAGATACCAAGTATTTATCTTAGCATTTTGAATGTTCATAGAGCAGGAATATCATGAAGTCAATGTGCGGTGATTGCTGCCGGCGCCTCTCAGTGCAAGAGGAAGTCAGTTTAAGAAGCGCGTAGAGATTAACAACTGGGTCAGGGAACACTTAATATAAAGCATTTAATGTGCTACATTAATTTATGACGGGGTTTGAGAAAATCTAGTAAATTAAACATTAATTTTAAGATGAAGTTTAGTTTGTGACATTCTACTGGCAAAATAAACTACTAGAATAAAGTGGAAATGTCGACTTTAATCCCGACCTAAATGGCGAGAATAAAGTGGAAATGTCGAGAATAAAGTCAACGTGTCGACTTTAATCTCAACATTTAGAGTTTTTTTTTCTTCACTTTGTCCGTATTTTTTTTATATGCTTCCTTACAAGCTTATAGTAAGGTTTCAGTTTTTATGTTCTGTCTGTGCATAAGCAAAGTCACACGATTTGATATGCTGAAATTAAATTTTCATTATAACAACAAAATTATCATTATAACAAAGTATTTTTATGGTCCCATGCATTTCATTGCAGTGTCATTCCACCTATATCTCCACATGAACAGTAAATCTTTTCTGAACTACAACCAAGCTATAAAAAGAAAAGTTAAAAGTTCCCCATTTTATTGGTATTTAAAAGCCAAATGTTATTTGACACATTTTGCTTGGTTTACATGTTTTGACAAATATGTAAATGTTTAATAAATTGTATTATGAAAGCAGCATTTTAATGTCCTTGACATTAACCCTGAGTGTGACTCTGGCTTGGAATTCTTTTGTAATTACAGTACACTTGAGCTGGAATCAAAATCTGCTTTACAGTGTAAATCTGGAATATCTCTCGAGACAATATTCTGCCACCATTTAGTGGATTAAAGGACATTCTGCAAAAAACTTGAATGTTTCTTTGTGTTTTGCCACTCTAAGGTAACTCATCAATAGTCATGAGTGGGGCAGAGCCTTCATCTAAAAACATAATGAATTGTAAATGAGAAGCTGTAAAGAGAGTTGTAGAACAAACTGAAACTGAGCCATTAGTTGAGTCAAGCGATAGTGATAACAATGTAAATTGGTCATCAAATGTTGACACGGATGGTGAAACTAATGCATATAGCATCTTACGACTGAATCACTGTGATATGTCTGGTGAATTCAATCACCTGAAGGCTAAATCTGGTGCAAGTAGGTGAGTGACATAAAGGCAAAATGATTATCAAGTAGAACTGCAAGAAAGACATTAACCCCATAACCACTGTTCATAATGCAGTAACTGCCATTTTTGTCAGGGGAAATGTGGAAGTCACTAAGCCTTGCTCTGTGGTAGCCTACGATAACACAAGGAGCGTGTCGATCATGCTGATCATGCACTGTCTTCCTACCCACTCATGTGCAAACAGTAGAAAAAAAATATTTTAAAAATGTGCAAGGAAACACTCAGTATTTTAGTAACAAAATAATGGTTAGGGAGAAGGTGAAATGCTTCAGGAACAGTAAGCATTAACAAAATTGGTTGGTTACACCATCGATGTAAATAAAAATGGATTTGCATAAAGCATTTGCCGAAATTTCTCCAAGTGCCAAACTACATCCATCTTTTTTTTCTTAAAAAATTTCACAAGCCTCACAAGAAAGCTGCAGGTACTGTTATTTTTGTAGCAAGAGGTGTATGAAATTGTTATGTTTCATTTGCTTAGCAGAAGTTTGCTGGAGTTGAGGGAAGACAGCATGATCAGTGCTTCACACACTAAGTGTGAATAGGAAGAGCTGCTGTGATGCTCACAGACTCCTTGTGCTCAGAGTGGGCCAGCAGTAAAGTCTTCCAGGTGCTCCCCACCCCATTGTATTAAAGTAATAAAAAAAAGTTGGAGGAGAAATAAGACCCTGATTAAACAGAGTACTGCCAGTAGCTTTAGTTCCACTTCAAGCACTGCTTACGGGCACGTGTGAAGTATCATGTCTATAAGCATAAGTAGCTGACTCAGCGTTTTTTTTTTTTTTTTTTTGGTACTGGCTTCAGTTTATGCAAATTAACCCACTGGGAAAAGAAACAAAAACAGGCCTGTGCTCACTAGGCTGTCCTTAACCTATGATATTTACAGGAGAGAGGGCCCTGTTTGGATGTCCATGCAAATAGATGAGAGGGTTAAAAACAGGAGCTGGAGCAGGCTACTTTAGTTGGAAACATCAAAAATGGCAAATGGGAGTGAAATGAGCAAAAGTGTACAAGTCACGACAGCCAGACAGTGTGCTTTGGGGCTGAATGAAACACCAGAGCAGCAGTTAGGGTGTTCTCTATAACCATAACAACGGAGATGTGGCAGCCAGGGATATAAATAGTTACAGCTTATTTATTTTAATGAAACGTCACTTAAAGACAGTATTCCTTTTTCTGATCTTTATTGTAACATTGAGACCAGGAAATAGTAACTTTTCTGAAGTTTATATGCGTATAAGATTTGAACTTGAGAATACAATTTAAGAGTAGAACCTAGAAGTTGTAGTGGATTTGTTATTTTGTACAACCACGCTGTCCAGGAAAGGTAGAAGGCTAATAGGATGCTAGGTTATATAGCATAATGTGTAGAGTATAAGCCAAATACAATTATGCTTAAGCTATATAACACACTTGTGAGGCCTCATCTGGAGTACTGTATGCAGTTTTGGTCTCCATATTGCTAAAAAGACATTACACTAGAGAAATTCCAAAAAGGAAAATGCTGTTTCCAAAACCACAAGGTATGAGGTATGAACAAAGGAGCTGAACATTTTCAGTTCAAACAAACTAATTAAGTGGTTACATGATTGAATTTTTTTCATATTATCAGAGTAATTTGTACAATGGGCCCCAGTTTTTACTTAAAGTTCAACAAGAATACTGAAATACAGATGGAAACTTGTTAAGGGTAGATTTCACACAACCATTAGAAAGTATTTTTCTTTACCTAAGAAAACCATTGACAAATGAAATAATCTACCCACTAGTGTGGTATAGTGTAACTTGATGTTATCTTATAAAAATTAGACAAAGCTTTGTTGGGCTGAATGCTCCATTCTTATTAAAATTGTTCTATGTTCACAGAGGGGTGCATTTTGCTCTATTTCCTCCCTTATGATTCCCTTTGTTTTATTGCCGCCGAAGATTGATAGCCAAGATTTGATAACAAATGCAAAAGGCATTGGCAGTGGTAACCAGACCAGCATTCTAATATGAATGTATAGTTTAGACAAAGTGAGGCTTCTGTTCTACAGAAGCTTATCCAAGCATTAGTACTGGATCCAAACCAAAATTTGCATAGTACTGTAAAAGACATTCCCATTTTGCTCTATCAAAAGCCCTTTTTTGTACCTACAAATAGTAGGACATCAAGATGTTCAGATGTGTTCAGAAGAATTGAATACAACATAAAGCAACTGAAGTTTTTGATGTTGGATATCCACATTTTTACAGATCCAATTTGATCTTGTGATATCACAGCAGGGTGCACATTCTCTGTTATTTTTTGCATGTTGATTAGCACATGCAAGTAAGAATTTCACTGTACTCTGCACATGTGACAATAATATTCCCATAAGGACCCTATAAACTTATGTCAGGATATTAATATCATTATTTAGAAATGAGATATATCTGTAGGATGGATGCTCTATAACGTTTTTTTTTTCTCTTTGGAAAGGTAGCCTGTTCAGTTAACACAACTGGCATTATTGAGGTTATTTTTTTTCATAAAATTGCACAGACAACCTGTTTGGGCCAGTGGGTTCCCCACTTTGGCAAGACTTTATAATATCTTCAGTTTTGATTAGCATCCACTCATACAAGCAATGTTTCACACTGAAGCCGGGTTTATACTTCACACAACGCATGTTGCAACGGACGCTCCTGCTACGCAAGCGTTGTACTGTTTATACTTGCGCGCATACTTTGCATAAATCTGGAGGAATCCGCCTGATGGCAGTGTGAGATATTATCACGGTGAGAACAGGTTCGGCTTCGCTGTGTTATGAAATGCCTGGAACACCCATTAAATTCCGATGACACCTTACCGCAATATCTCTGAAAAGAATGTTTAATGATTAAATCCATCAGTCCAGGGATTTGTTTATTTCAGCTAGCATTGGGCATGAGGCAGAAACAATCCCTGGATGAGGCATCAGCTCATCGCAAGGTGAATACAAGCACACACATACATGCTGGCGTCATTTTAGTGGCACCAAATCTGCATATCTTCGGAAGGAAACCGGAGCACACGGTGGAAACCCAGCAAGAAAACATGTAAACTCCAGGCAGGGAATATTAGCGACATGACTCCCTGCAAGACAGCAGCACTAACGCTCTGTCACCGTGTCACCCCCATGTGTGTAATTATTAATAGTACTCATTATTTAAACGAAATTACTGATTTATCTGTAAAATGTAACATACATACTTCAATTAGTAGTGAACAGATCGATCCAAGTATCGATAATAATGTTGGTATTGACATTGATCAATACCATCGATACTTTAGTTTCAGTTTCTCTCCTGAATGCACTGCGGCTGTCTGGGTAAGCGCTGCTGCTCTCACGGCTGTCACAGCGCGGAGCAGGCTTTGCTGCTCCTCTCTCTTGTGTTTTGATGGTGTACTATCACGTGACTCAGCGGTGCCAGGCAAGCAAACAGGCTCACTTGCATGCACACACACACAATAAGGAGTGTAAGAAATTATGGCAGAGAGAAAGAGGAGTGGTTTGTGGCTTTATTTTCAAGCTGAAGATCAATCAACGGCAAGTTGTATTATTTGTAAAAAGGCTGTCAAATACAGTGGTAATACAACTAATTTATACAAGCATATGAGAAATCATTCAAAAGTAAATACAGAGCTACAGAAATGGAGCGAGGAGGTGATAAATCCAACATAACCTTGCCCCGACAGAAGCAGACCCCCAACCCTGAGGCCGTGGACATTGGCAAAGGCCTTTCAATTTGACAGAGAATATCCAGGTAGGTTATAGTGGTGAAAGTAATACTTTAGTCATCTTCAGCATTAGTTAAGTTTAAATTTTCAAAGTGCAAGTGGTTTAAACTCAAAAAGTATACATTATGCTAAGACCTTTATATTATGGATAGTGTGGGTTTATGTGATCATTTTTCAAAGTCACCATGAACAGAACCACGGAACATGGTTAATCAAAGTTATTTTTTAACTCATTTTTTCTGTGATTTATTATCATAATGAATGTGTTATTTCATACAATATTATCCCATTGCCACATGTTATAAAAATGAATACATTTACTGGAATTGAAACAAATATACTGAATATCAGATTTAATTGAATATATTTACCCTTTTGTATTAACTGTGATGACTACCATACTTAAACTACAAGATGTGCTACACACTTAATTATTTTATTATTTGACTTAGCCGATTCCCCAAGAGCAATGGAGATTAGGATGGGCCTTGCAGAAATGATAGTGAAGTACCTGTAACCTCTTTCCATGGTGGAAGATGACAGCTTTAGAAATTTTGTGAGGACACTTGACCCATGGTACAAAATTCCAAGTAGAAAATCTTTAATGGAGGGGAAACTAAAAGCTCTTTATGAAGAATGCTGCTCTAAGGTCAATATTTAATAGTCTCATGCCACATCATAGATGAAAACTGGCAAATGCTGGCATATGTGCTAGAAACGTGTTGTGTTCCTTGACAACACACTGCAGACAATATTTATTCACCGTTAACCAGAATCATGGAAGAATGGGGCATAACGGACAAGATTCTGGCTGTTGTAACCAGTAATAGTGCCAACATGGTTGCTGCTGTGCACAAAGCAGGTTGGGCACACTACCCATGTTTTGCACACACTTTTTGAATTTGGTGGTGAAGGATTGGCTCCAGCAGACCCCCGTGACCCAGTAGTTAGGATATAGCGGGTTGGATAATGGATGGATAGAGGAAGACTCTTTCAAGGCTCACACTGGCTTGCTTGAGATTCAGCAAAAAACCAGTGCTATTGTTGGTTTCTTTCACCACGGCACTAAAGCTGCAGACAAGCTCAACAAAATTCAGAAGCAGCAGAAGTTCCCTGAACACAAACTAATTCAAGCAGTTGAGGCAAGGTGGAACTCTGTATTCTACATGTGGGAGAGATTGTCTGAGCAAAAGGAGGCAGTTGGCACAGTCCTCTATCACCTTGGAAAGAGCTCACTTTGCTTAAGTGAGGAAGACTGGTCTGTCATCACTCTCTCCGTCAATGCACTGAGACCATTTGTGGAAGCAACCAGAGAGATATCAACTGAAAAACATGTTTCACTTTCAAAGGTGGTTCCACTGATGTCACTGCTTCACAGAACCACTGCAGCCTCTGAGCGCAAAGGTAGCAAGCTAGCAGCTGAGCTGTCAGTGTAGCATCACCGTCGCTTCAAGGCTATTGAAACATTTTATGGTGTTGCTGTCAGCACCTAACTCGACATCCATCCATCCATCCATTATCCAACCCGCTGAATCCAAACAGGGTCACGGGGGTCTGCTGGAGCCAATCCCAGCCATCACAGGGCACAAGGCAGGAACCAATCCTGGGCAGGGTGCCAACCCACCACAGGACACACACAAACACACCCACACACCAAGCACACACTACGGCCAATTTAGAATCGCCAATCCACCTAACCTGCATGTCTTTGGACTGTGGGAGGAAACCGGAGCGCCCGGAGGAAACCCACGCAGACACGGGGAGAACATGCAAACTCCACGCAGGGAGAACCCGGGAAGCGAACCCAGGTCCCCTATCTGCAAGGCAGCAGCGCTACCACTGCGCCACCGTGCCGCCCTCCTAACTCGACATTAGATTTAAAAACCTGAGATTCCGTGACTCTACAAATGTTGAGCCTGTAAAAGCTCGACTTGTCACCGAAATGTAGTCAGTGAGTCAGACCTCAGCACCTTCATCATCTGCACCAAGCTCAAGCTTTGCTGCCAGCTCTGCCCCAGCTCCTGCAACTACTTCAAGCTCATCTGCAGGGGCTGCTACATCCCCACCTGCAGCAAAAGGTGGGATATGGACAGAATTCGACGCTGAAGTCCTTGCATCTCAGCAGCATCGGAAAACTGGCACTGATATCCCAATTGAAATGCGTAGGTACTCAGAAGAGAAGCCAATTCTTCGTGATCAGGATCCACTATGTTGGTGGAAAAAAAAATCATCAACATTCCCCTCTTTAAGCAAAATTGCCAAGAAGCACCTGGGAGTGGTTGCAACCTCAGTGCCAGCTGTGAGGAGTTTTTCAAAGGCAGGACAGTTACTAAGTACTAGGCTAAGTGCAATAAAATCGAAAAATGTGAACATGATACTGTTCCCGAACAAAAACCTTTAATCTGTTATGCATAGCGGGGTGGGGGGATATTTATTTGAGCGTGTTTACACTTTATTGTATTTTTTTATTGTTCTTTCTTTTTTGTATTCCCACTAATTATTTTTCATTTTTAATTTTTATCAAAGGCAGTTCTAATTTTGTGTACTTTATTTAAGAAAAATACATTTTTGTTACTTGTGTTTTATAATGAAGTATTTATTTACTTTGCCCAAATTCTGTCCTGGGTTTTAACTAATTAATTAAAAAAAATCACAAAACACTTAAAGTTAATGAAAATTAATTCAGCTTTAGCAATTTGATGATGCATTCATCTTAATTATTAAAAAGTATTGGTATCAGCGATACTGGCCCTGTATATACTTGGTATCGGATCGATACCTAATCTTATAGTAACGCACACCACTAACTTCAATGCATTTCATCATGAAAGTGATATCAAGTATAAATCTAAGGATTCTAAATGTGCAGAGAGTTGGAATATCATACATGTAATGTGTTCTGTAAGGCGATCTATTGCTGTTTGCCGTTGCTTTTAGGTCAGAAGGAAGCCCCAGAAAAAAAAAGACGGCACAAAAGATATGAGTATATGAGACTTTTAAAATGTATCATGTCATTACGATCGGGAATATGCCACGATTGAAAATAAAAGCACTACAAATGCATTTGTATGTCGGCATTTTGCTTCACCCCATCGAACTATTCATCAAACATCGAAGCGCACCCACTGATCCCATAGGATCCGCATAGCGGCTTTCTGTCACATGTAGATAGTAACCAGAGACTCTGACGTCACATTCCATCTTTTAGCACACTGCGCCCAAACTGACTTTTTGCTGGTATTGCAGCTGTTGCAGCAGTTTTAGAGGCTGCAGTCACAGCTGTAGAGGACTTGTCTAAAACAGGGTTTAATACACACTTAAAATCTAATATGGCAATTAGCAACATAACTTTAGCTATGAATTTTTAATCATTTAAATTTGGTGCACATATATAGTATATATTAACCAGAATTATTTAAGCTTTGCTTGTTTTCTCCATTGTGTTGTACTCTTCAGAGTTCAGTATTATCTTAGCAGAGTAAAAGGTGATTGCTTTGTGAAACAGAGTTCCTACTGTATAGTTGAAATTAAACACTTGAATAGACTGATTTGTTTTCAATATTCTCTTTACAATACTCTCTGGAATACTTTGCATACTGTTATAGAGGTATATGAAGGAAAAATAACAGATGAAAACAGTCTGCAGACACATGTTTGTGTTCCAAATCACCTATAAACTGTGTGATAGACAAAAGGTACATTCTGATGTGGCATTCAAGTTCAAAGGTGCAGTATATATTTAAAGGTGGTTTACTATGTCAGTTTCTGGTGTTTTACAGTTAATATTTTTAGGTTTTTAAAAGAATTTGGTATATGTTGATTATTTTCTCATTCTATGTAATTGCTTTTAGACTTTGTAGTGGTTTGACTTGTTATCCTCTTCAACAACATAAATTAAAAGCTGGATTAATGTTTTTATATTTAAATGTGATTTTTGTTCATTATCTTTACAGAATATCACCTTTCTGATTCCTGGTTTTTATGAAAGCATGTGTGATATGGAAGACAGTTCCTTTGCTCAGCCCCCAGTTGAAGATAACCCTGGTGAGCAGTCTGGCTTGTGCCAAAAAATAGAAGCAAACAAAGACCTGCATTGTGGCCTCTCTGACCTGATAAATAAAGCAGCAGGTACCAAATGATTTTTACTATTACATTATTTTTCTTATGGTGCGCTAGATAATTTGTGTGCAGGATATGAATCTCTAAATTATAGCCTAACAGTGCACCTTGCCCACTTTTAGTACCAGTTAAGTTAGAAATACCTAACTTGCAAATTACTGAAATAATTATTGTTGTGTATTGTTACACTTGTATAATCCACTTATGTATTCATAAGTACTGGTGTTACAAAATTCAAGATAATGTGCTATGAAAAAATCAACTATTAGTAAATTTCAATGACCATTGCTTTAACTCGACAATCAAATGATGAAGTTAAAATAGTTTTGGTTAATAAGGTTCCTTAAGTCAACTGCTGCTTTATTATCTGCCTGCTTTCAACAACAAATGTGTTTCTCTGCATTTAGGTGTAGCCTGTCTATGTGTCACACAGTGAAGCAGCCCAAAGACCTATGCCTTTCATATTTCTACTTAATGCTGTAATTGGGCAAAACTAAAGGTGGACTAAAAGATCAAGTGTAACGGTGGTAGTTGCTTCATTGTGTGTCATATATAAGAAAGCTTCTAAATATTTATTACTACAGCCACTAATTATTTTCCTTTCAGTTTATTTCATCTTTGATGTTCTTTGGTGAACAAAGCACAACATTTTCAAAGAATTGCAAACTACCTTATTTATCTGTTTTTATGTTTTAGGCTGATAATAGAGTTACTGTGCAACAAATACCATGAATACAGTCACATTAATAAATTGTCTTAGTCTGCTCCATTGCAAACTTCTGCATCGTCTTCAACACATAACGTGTTATGAATATCCTCATCAGTTCTACACTCTCATAAAGACACACCAGCCATCCATCTTAGGATTCTGATCTCAGGATGCCGAATTGTGCTTATTTCTCCAACTTTCATAGCCCACATCTCACGTGCATACACTTGAGCAGGTCTAACACAGCACTTTTACACAATACCCTTCTTGTGCAAGGAAACGCCTAAAATAATGCCAGAAAGATTACTAAACTTATTTCATGCACTTCTTACTCTGGTGGCTGGCAACTGCGTTGGAGCAATCTCCTTCAGCACTCACCTCATTTCCAAGATAGCAGAAATCGTCACATGTTCTAAGCCTATGATGTTTGACCTCAAGAAATGTAAAAGCTGTTTTGTCACTTAATTGGCCTAAGCATCTCTTGCATACAAATGGCACCTTCAGCTTTCCAAAAGACCCTCTGACACCACTACATTGCCTATGGATCCACAAATCAAAACCGGTGCATAAAAAAATAGTTCACCCTAACACCTCTCTACAAACTCCATAGGGATATTTGCAATGTATTGGACCAGTACCTTGTCTTTGAGAGATCTTGTCACACATTATTTTTAGTTTTAGCTTTGTTAACTTTGAAGCCTCTTTGTTCAAGGCACTGCGTCCACTAGGTAAGCTTCTCCCTTAATTTTGCTTCACTATGCAACTAGCACCAAATCGTCTATAAATCCTACAATAGCAAATATTACAAACTAACAGAGTGCAGATTGTAAAAGCATGCTGTTAGAGAAACAGTTGATGAAAATATCTAGAGTAATCTTTGAATTCACTAAGTCCACCATCCGTGTTGTTACACAATAGGGAATCCCAATGTCTATCATAAACAAAGTTTAAGCCCTGCATTGTATTTTGATATTTATGAATGCCAGTGCTAGTTTACTTAAGCGATAGTTGGATAGCTACTTGAAAAATATATCAAAATTTTAAGGCTGCTGGTACTGTTCATATTTCTGTATTTTAGATTTTATTACATACAATGGCACAATATTGTTCTCTTGACTAATGAAGATACTTTTAATTAAATGAATGTCATTACTGTTTTTGACGTGGTATCGAGCATCATTAAATTTAACTGGTATTGGTATCAAATACAGAATTCTGGTATTGTGGTGTCCCTACTTAGAGTTACCTTTTCTTCAAAAATGTTCTTTATAATTTTCTTACTCCTTCACTAAGTAAATCTTATAGTTTTCTCATTGCTTCTGCTTTTGTATGAAATTGTCTTGAATACAAGGAAGTCTCTAAAGGAATACTCCACCCAAAAATGTATGTTTCTTGCCCCATATACTTTGAACTGATAGCCATGCAAATTTATTAAACCCTTGGCTTTGTGGACAGATTACATATTGAAGTTTTAAAATCTGTGGTGGTTCTAGACCACAGCAAATGATGTGAAAACATCCATAAGAAAAAAATTATCACGTAACTTGTGTCACATAATCCACATGTCCTTTATCTATTCATATGGTCAAAATATACAAAATACATGCAGTTTTTGTTAAAAATATTTGGTTACTTCTGAAAACCCCAAATTGAATGTCAACAGGAAAGTCGTAATTCCCACAGTACTGCACGTCTCTCACATAAGTCTTCGGGTTTACTGTTTATATACACACTTAACAATTCAGGAAGTTACAATATATTTTAGCAAAATAAATATAAAAATTTATTTTGAGTTAGCAACTAGATTATGCAACATGTGTTACTCAATAATTATTTTTTATGATTATTCCTCAATAATGAGGGACTGGCCATTATTTTTTCAGTTGGTATACAGTGTGAATAAATTAATATTACCTTATTTTAAAACCATTGCATCCAAACATTTTCTTCCTATTGTATTCATGTTTCTATTGACAGTACTATTTGCATTTGGGGGTCTCTATAACACTGTGATTTTAATTAATCTGTTCAGGTAGTCTTATTTGAAGTAGCCTCATATATAAATTTTAACTCATAATTATAAGATCACCTCTCTGTGCATTTTCATGCTTGCCTGTCTCTTTTAGAAAATTATAATTCTATACTTTTTTTGTTCTAAATCGTATTATACTTAATTCTGCTCAATACTGTTTAATATTTTAAGTCTAGCCCTGTCTATCTTCCAAAGAAATTTCTCTTACATACAGTATAATGAATCAGATGTTAATCTAACATGAATAATAACGGAGGAGGAAAAAGAGAAAATGGCACCTAAGATTTAAAGCCAAATGCCAGAATTGTTGCTCTACTACAGTACATAATCCTTTTGATGTCTCCTTTTATCAGTTAAAACTACAAAATATTAGGGACATGTCCCTTTCTATAAGTTTCCTTGGAAATTATTTTTATAAGAGTAAAACATTAGTCAAAATGTGTAATTTTCTTTACTAAATAATTATTCTGCTCAGTTTCTCTAGCTCAGAATTCTCAGTGTAGATGCAGGGAGAAATTCCAGTAGTCATGATACAGAATGATATCTGTTTTATTTGGTTTCTGCAATATTTTACTCATTATTGCATTAAATGAATACACAGAAAAGTTACATTTTTATAAATAAAACTGGGTGGGGGTGACACAATGAATAAGCTTTTACTATGGAAATCTTATTTATTCGTCAGTTTATTGTCTTCATTTTTGTTTCATTATTTCATAGTTTTCATGTAAGATTTATTTAAGCGTCATGTTTCTTTTTTTTTTATTATTATTTGTTTGACTGATTAGGTACATGTAGAGATACTGGCAGAGCTAATCGCATAGATTAAAAATCTGATATTTCTTAACAGTGCATACCAACTACGTTAAAGGAAAAGTCAGCAATTACAGGAGGTAGGTTAGATATGGTTGTTTAAAGTTTTCACTGCATAAAATTTTCACTTCAAATCCTGACCTTTTCTGTGAGATAATTAAACTCTGCCCTACTAGGCAGCAGCTTTGGACACTTCAAATATTAATAGATTTACTAATTAGTAAGCAACAGTGGGTCTGTTTGACTTTTAAAACATTATAGATGACATTACTGTGCATGTTTCTATGCACAAATTATATCAAGGATGAGAGGAAATGACCTGTTAAATAATTCATTAAAATGAAAATAAAATGAAACAATTTATAGCATGTTCTCATCAAGGTATATATACACTTATTGAGACACAGAGGTGGTGCATAATGCTTGTGGCAGGGTATCCAAGCTATTTCAAACTATAATGCCACACTTCCTGTCTGCAGTGGTGATGGCTACCTTCCAGATGTTCTAAATAAATTCTACACATAGTTCGATGTCCTAAATGCAAGGAAGTCCATCTCTCCTTAGGAAGAACTGATAACTGTGCTTGCCTACTGCTGATGTGAGAAGAACTTTATTGAATGTAAACCCATGTAAAGCTGTTGAACTAGACAATATACCTGTCTGAGTGCTCAGAGAATGTGCAAACCATCTGACAAACATCTTTACAGACCTTTTCAATGTTTCCCTGAGGCAGATAGTCGTCCCCAAGTGCTTCAAAACCATCACCATCTTACCTGTGCTGAAGAAGTCCTTATAGCACTCAGCTGTCATCATGAAGTGCTTTGAGAGGCTAGTCTTGGGATACTTCAAAGCCGGACTTCCCATATCATGTGACCCTTTGCAGTTTGCATATTGCCCGAACCATTCCACTAAAGATGCCATATCATCTACTCTTCATCTGGCACTGTCCCATTTGAACATAAAGATACTTATCCTAGAATGCTTTTCGTTGACTTTAATTCACCTTTCAACACCATCATCCCTCAGACTCTTGTAAAGAAGTTGGGTCTGCTATGCTACAACACTTCCCTAGGTAACTGAATCCTGGGTACACCCTCTGTAGCACCATCACGCTGAGCACTAGTGCCTTCCAGGGTTTTGTACTTCGCCAACTTCTGATCACTCTGCTGACTCACAATTGTTCATCTGTATATGCTCTACACCAGTGTTTTTCAACCTTTTCGCTGGAATGGAACCCTGCGCGAATGGTTACCTTGCTCACGGAACCCTGTGCAATTATCCACCAGTATGTCCTACATCATGGGAGTTTTTCGGCGGAACACTTTCCGTGGAACCCCGGTTGAAAAACACTGCTCTACACTATCATTAAGTTTGCAGATGACACAATGGTAGTGGATCTCCTCAGCAATCTGGATGAGTTAGTTTACAGAATGGAGATACGACTATTGGTGGACTGGTGCAAGTGCAACAGTCTCTCTTTTTTAATGTGGACAAGGAAAAATGAGATGCTTGTTGACCTCAGGAAAGCCCATGCTGTCCAGACCCAACTGTACATTGAGGGCTGTGGGGTGAACCAGGTAAAGAGCACCAAATTCCTTGTTGTCTCCTGGCAGCTGACCTTACTTGGTCAATTAACACCACATCAATAGCCAAGAATGCATTTTTCTATCTCCACTTCTTTTCGTGGCTGATATATATAATATTATTTTTATTTATTTATTTATTTTTTTTTTTTTAAGTACTTCCCTCGCTCTTGTCCTTTGTTGCACTACAGTCCTGGGACATATGTCATGCCACTGTATGCTGCAGTATTGTGCATGGATGGTTAGACAATAAAGCCACTTGAATTGACTGATCCTGGTTAGGACTACTTTTGTTCTCTAAATACCCTCGGTTCTTCTTAGCATGAATTCTACAGAATATCGGAAATATTCCTTTGAGATTCTGGTCCATGTTGACATGATTGCATCACGTTCTTTCTACAGATTTTTCAGCTACACATTCATGCTGCAAATCTCCCATTCTATCACATTCCAAAGATGTTCTACTGGATTCCGATCCAGTAACTGAGAAGGCCACTGAAGAACATGGAGCCCTTCATCATCAAGTCCTTCCATGAAAACCCTAAATACAAAGAGGACTTTTTGATTTATGTTAGGTAGATTGCCCAGAGGGGCCTGGGTGGTCTCTTGGTCTGGAATCCCTACAGATTTTATTTTTTTTCTCCAGCGTCTGGAGTGTTTTTAATTTTTTTTCTGTCCACCCTGGCCATCGGACCTTACTTATTCTATGTTAATTAATGTTGACTTATGTTTATTTTTTATTGTGTCTTCCATTTTTCTATTCTTCATTTTGTAAAGCACTTTGAGCTACATTTTTTTGTATGAAAACGTGCTATATAAATAAATGTTGTTGTTTGTAATGTTCATGAAGCCAGATTGAGATGACTTGGTTTGTGACATGGAGAATTATCATGCTGGAAGTACCAATTAAAAGACAGGTATATTGTGGCCATGGAGGGATATACATAGTCAGCAACAATACTCAAATAGGTGATAGCATTCAAGCAATTTTTGATTGGTATTAACTAGCCAAAAGTGCCAGGACAACATTTCCCACACCATTACACCAGCACCACCAGCCTGGACTGTTCAGTTAACACAAGGTATGTTGGATGCTTGGATTCATACTGTTGGTGCCACATTCTGATCCTACCATCTATTTTTCTTGGCAAAATCAGAATTCTTCAGACTAGGCTATGATTTTCTCATCTTCAGCTGTCCAGTTTTGGTGAGTCTGTGCCCACTGCAGCCTTTGCTTTCTGTTGTTGGCTAACTGAAGTGGAACCTGACGTGGTGTTTTGTTGTTGTAGCACATCTGCCTCAAAGCTCGATGTGTTGTGCATTCTGAAATGCTTTTCTGCTCACTTGAGTTGTCCAGAGTGGTAATTTGAGTTACCGTAGCCTTTCTGTCTGCTTGAAAAAGTCTGGCCATTCTCCTCTGTCTTCTTTCTTCAGCAGGGTGTTTTTTTCCCTGGATTTTTTTTTTTTTGCACCATTCTGAATAAACTCTAGAGACTGTTGTGCATGAAAAACCCAGGAGGTCAACGGTCACAAAAATACTCAAAGAAGCCTCTCTGGCACCATCAGTCATACTGTGGTTGAAATCATAAGAGGTCACATTTTGTTTTTTCCTTATTCAAGTGTTTGATGTAAACATTAACTGAGGCTCTTGTTGTGTATCTACATATAAAACATTAGAATGCAGTGATGAACCTATCTATTACAAGTAGATTAAAGCAAAGCTAAAATAATAGCTCAAAGTATTTACATCTTTAACATCAGTTTGTTTTGTTTTTAGATCCAAACGCACTCATTCCAGGTGATATGGCATTAGTGCAGGAAGAAAATAAGAGAGTAAAAATATGGAGAGAAGTGGAAACATTTCCAAGAACCAGCAGTTTAGAGAATTCTTCATCAACATTATCCTATGCTGAAACTGCTAATCCATTTACTGGGTATGTTATTGAAAGTTAAGACTTTTCATATTTGCCTCACATCTTTAATAACTATGTACTGATTACTGTTCTTGGGTTTGTTTTTATGAAAATGCACACAGTTTCATGTCTTAACATTTCAGGAAATCAAGGCATAGAACAAATAACAGTGCCAAATGAAAAAAATCAAGGAACCATTAAGTGTGCAAAATTTTATTTTAATTTCATCAAGGTAGCCACGTTTTGCTGATATAACTGCCAAACTGTGGTAATCCTTTTGAGTTAAAATGCCTGTCAATCTATGCAAGTTGCAAACTCTGCCTCCAGGTTGGCAGAAGTGATGTCTTTGTGGCCAGAACTGGATGTGACGTCATCGGACTCAAACAGAATTTCCCGTGTTTGATCTGCAGGAATATCAGAGGAAAGATTAGCGCACTCCGCCACCCCCAGACCTGGCATGGAATTACCTTTTATCGGTCCCTCTAGCTGTCTCCCATGCACACGTGTTTTAAACGGCCCCAGCCCAGACCCATCGGGTTGGACATACTTGGCCGAGAGGTCGTGACTCCAGAAAAGGGCATTGGCATTGGCTTACAGGACCCTTCGCTGATAAATGACCAAAAACTTGTATGATTATAGAGTCAAAAACCACCTTGTGACTTGTGGGTTTGAATCCCTGTGTAAGGCCATCCACTGTAAAGGTGCATGGTCCGTCACCAGGGTGAACTCCTGGCCCAGAAGGTAGTATCTCCACTGAATAATCACCCATTTGATTGCCAAGGCCTCCCGCTCCACCGCCACATACCTGGCCTCCTGGTACAGCAGTTTCTGGCTCAGGATCATGACGGGGTGTTTAACACCACCAACGCTTTGGCTCAGCATGGCTCCAAGACATGTGTTTGAAGTGTCCGTCTGGAGGATGAAAGGCAAAGAAAAGTTAGGTGCTTTCAGAACTGGAGCTGACTTAAGGGCCTACTTCAAGTCACCAAATGTAGCCTCTGGTTTGGCATCCCATACCACATAATTTGGTTTCCCCTTCCTTGTGAGATGACTCAAGAGTGCCACTCTTTCAGAGAAACTGGGTACAAACCGGTGATAGTAGACCACTAATCTCAGAAAGGCCTGGACCTGTCTCTTGGTTTTCAGATGGGGCCAGCTCAATATGGCATCGATTTTAGGACATTGTGGTCTCACTGTACCCCACCCCACCATGTAGCCTAAATATTTGGCTTCAACTAATCCAAAGAAACATTTCTGTAGGTTAATGCAAAGACCTGCTTCACCCTTGTGACTGCAGTATAGCTTGTACCTGCTGTAGGTGTTCCTTCCAATTGTTGGATTAGATGATTACATCATCCAGGTAGGCAGCACTATATGAGCTATGAAGATGGAGCACTTTATCCACTAGATGCTGGAAAGGTGCGGGTGCCCCATGTAACCCAAATGGAAAGAGACTATGCTGCCAGTGTCTGCTAGGGGTGCTAAACGCGGTCGTTTCCTTTGCAGAGTCCATTAAAGGAACCTGCCAGCACCCCTTACTCATGTCAAGAATGGTCAAGATTTTGGCATGTAATAGCTGCTCGTGGAGGTTGTCTACCCATGGCATAGGATATGCATCGAATTGGGAGACCTGGTTAAGCCAACAGAAGTCATTGTAAAATCTCCAACTCCCATCAGGCTTTGTGACCAATATGATAGAACTGGACTCCGGGTTTTGTCACTATGTCGTGTGCAACCAAAGAGAGTCGTCTCGATCTCTCATTCACTACCTAGGTCTAATTTCTGAGTGAAGAGTGAATTGGGCTGACCAGAGGAGTGATTGGGATCCCTTTCCTTTACGTGATATACACATTTGCTAAGTCGACAATTTAGTTGCTTTACCAAATAATCAATGAGCACATTCCTCTCCTTAACTATGTTAAGGACCTTGCCAGTATGCCAGTAATTTAGAGTGGAAAGTAGGAACGAGCACCATGCCCCGATCTCCCAGGCGGAATTCCTGCAGAGATGTGTCATAGTTACGAACCTGAGTTGCTTGTGCCTTTTCTATGTGAGATTTTAGAATGGGATGGATTTTAGCAAATCTATTGTGTAATTGTGTGATATATTCTAATACATTTGTCAAAAGGAGAGCCTCGTCTTCCCAGCCTTCCTTTAGAATATCTAATATGTCCCAGGGTTGAAGTCCATACAGCAGTTCAAATGGTGAGAACCCCGTGGAGGCTTGTGGCACTTCCGATAAGCATAAAGGTTGTAGGAGAGGAGCTGATCCCAGTTCCTTCCATCGTTGCTGACCACGTTGCGAAGGATTTGTTTGAGCGTCTGATTGAACTTCTCCACTAGACCATTAATTTGAGGATGATACATCAATGTCTCTAAGTGCTGTATTTTCAGTAACTTGGCCATTTCTTTGTACGTCTCTGAGATAAAAGGCGTCCCTTGATCCGTGAGAATTTCTTTTGGGATGTCAGCTCACAAGAAGACTCCCACCAACTCCCATGTGATAGCTTTGTTGCTGAGCGCAACAGAACAGCTTCAGGATATCAGGTCGCATAATCAAACAGGACCATTATATACCATACCCCGATGCGTTCGAAGGGGATATCAGTAAGGGGTAAGGGAACTAGAGGAGCTTGGTCCTTCCTAAGAATCTGCCACAATTGACATTACGGACAGGATCTGCAAAAGCAGCGGACCTCCTCGTTAATTCCCAGCTAAAACAATCTGAGCTTAATCCGCTCAAGAGTATTTTCGGGGCCCAGGTAGGCTCCCCGGAGGTGGGTATCTGTTAACTCACAGACTTGTCGCTGGTAAGTTTCTGGAACTAACAACAGGGACTGCACCTCCCCCTCGTGTTCAGCTACCCAATAAAAAAGTTTTATTATTTAACACAGAGTGGGAACTTTGCAGCATTGGATGCTGCGTGTGATGGCCATCTTCCACAATGACTGCATTCTCAGCAAATTTGATGGAATCATCTTTCCATTGTTCCTACTTAAAAGAAGCTGGAGTCTGCCTAAATTGAAAAATGCAGTTGTGTGAGAGGACCGGAGGTGACTTCAAGGGGCGTGTTTTCCTCCCTGGAATCTGCAGCGGCAGAAGATGACTTCTCACCATGCAACATTCTAGGAGTTTCTAGAGCCCGAACTCAGTCTCTTCTCCGGCTGTGAACATGGCATGGAGACAGCTGAGGATGCGGTTTCTGCGTCCATTACCAGGCCCAATGATTGACTTGGAGTGGTGAGGGTTATACCGCTTTTACTATCTGACCAGTCTCTGCCTAGTATTACTGGGAACAGAGGATGTTTAATGACATATCGTGAGGTGGACTTATAGTGACGGACATCCCCATGTACACAGGTTAGACTGGTCTTGGTGTTGCCATGACAATGGTTAAAAACTAAGGGACAAACAACAACAACAGAAATGTTACTACCTGAATCGAATAAAGCCGGCACTTTGTATCCATTAAGAACTACCACTCCTGTATGCCGGAAGTCCAGAGGATTAGCTAGAGCTATTAGCTTATCAGAAGTCCCCAGTGTTTGCTCTGCAGTGTGATAATGGGGCTTTGTTATAGAGACTCGGGCACCTCTAGGTTCACAGGGCTCCCGTTCTGGTTCTCCCGAGTAGGTCTCAGTGAATTATGCTAAAGATTGTCAGGGTTTTAAGGCAGGTCGGCAGAAGTAATGTCTTTGTGGCCAGAACTGGAAGTGACTATTTGTGTCCTGAACCGGGAGTGACTTCATTGGATTCAGGCAGAATTTCTCGTATTTGATCTGATCTGCAGGAATATCAGAGGAAAGATTAGCACGCCCCACTGCTCCCTGGCCTGGAATTACCTTGGATTGGTCCCTCTAGCTGTCTCCTATGCGCACGTGTATGACAAATGATAAGTGTAAGCTAAAATTTGGCAGGATGGTACTTCTAGGGCAGTAGGTATCTACTAAGAAAGGACATTTCGACGTATCAATATTTAGGAGTTAAACCCCCCGCCCCGGCCCTAATAGAAAAACTAAATACCATAAAATCTCAAAAATGCCTTGATGAATTTGATTAAAATTTGGTGATGTTTCAGAAAATTAGTTTTGTTTATTTGAAAATATTTGTTATCAATAATGCTCAAGCAAGTGAGACATTATAAAACACTGCATCCCTGTTTCACCACCACGATTACAGTGATCTGACAGAAATGTGGCATGCCAGTTTATGGAAATGTTAGCCATCTGCAAAATGGAGAGTTGTTGCTGTGAGCTTAGTCCATTTTGCAAAACAGATCCAGTAAGAAAGGTATTTAATATGTGCAATATTGTGCAAATTCCTATCATCCACTGCACTGCTCCTGACAAGTTCATCAGTGCTCACAAAGTTTAAATTAGAGCATATTCAACAGCATATATTCAGTAGTTGGCAGCTCAATAATATTACCAAAAAGTAAAAAAATACATATATTATACATAGAAAATTACTTAAGTTGCATAGTACTTCTGATAGATCTGATTAACTAATGGAACTATAATTGAAGCCTATTGACGTAAAAAAAATTCCCAGGCAAAGCCAGGTAACACAGCTAGTGTTTTATAATTGATATTTTTGGGCCATTTCTGTATATGTGCACTATGTCATAGCAGTAGACACAAGACATTAGTATGCTAATATGTGTATGTACGTTAACAATCCTAATTAAAAAAGAAAATAAGAGATTTTGTTAACTGCATTTCTTATCTCTTGAGTGCAGTGTTTTTTATGTTAGTACTCAAAAAATAATAGTTTTAAAGAAAGAAGTATATTAAATACACATTTGGACTTATATAAATGTCAGATTTTGAGTTTGTTTTAAAACACATCATCGAATATTCCACCCTATCCTGGCTAATTGCAAAACAACTTTTTGCCAATAGATGGAAGCAGAGAGACAACACAGACAATACAAAGTAGTGATTTCACTAAAAGGTTAATTATTCAGTAAGAGATGGAGTACCAGTAAAAAAAAAAAACATAGTGCAGAGAATAATTAAAGAACTAAAAAACCTTTAGGTGAATAAAGGCAACTGATGATGTTCTCTACTGCACCCTTGGAAATGTGACCACTTAATAGTATAGGAGAAATCTTAGAATAAAAGTTTAAAGACTATAATTCCAATATGACGACATTTCATTCTTATTAAATGTCAAGGACTTGTAAGGTTCTTCTCTGATGTATGCAGTAGAACTTTTAGAAGTTAGTACAGTCACAATGAAAAGAGGTGGATACACTTTGTACACCATTAATATTTAAATCATTTTAACTTTTTTACCTTTTAAACTTTCCACTGAAATTATCATATTTAAAAAAGTAAAATGAGTGCAGCTAATTTTAAAAGCATTAATTTGCAACTAAATCAGTTCAGTGACGAGAGAGCAGCAACTGCATCAGAAATGAAAAAAGCAGAAATTACTGACAGATTATAAGACCCCCATGAAAGGTCTCCCTTCCAATCAGAGTTATGGTAAAGTTTTATTGTTTTATTTATAGCTGATCATGTGATTACTATTTTTATTTATATATATATATATATATATATATATATATATATATACACACACACACACAGTGGGATGCAAAAGTTTGGGCAACCTTGTTAATAGTCATTATTTTCCTGTATAAATCGTTGGTTGTTATGATAAAAAATGTCAGTTAAATATATCATATAGGAGACACACACAGTGATATTTGAGAAGTGAAATGAAGTTTATTGGATTTACAGAAAGTGTGCAATAATTGTTCAAACAAAATCAGGCAGGTGCATAAATTTGGGCACCGTTGTCATTTTATTGATTCCAAAACTTTTAGAACTAATTATTGGAACTCAAATTGGCTTGGTAAGCTCAGTGATCCCTGACCTACATACACAGGTAAATCCTATAATGAGAAAGAGTATTTAAGGGGGTCAATTGTAAGTTTCCCTCCTCCTTTAATTTTCTCTGAAGAGTAGCAACATGGGGGTCACAAAACAACTCTCAAATGACCTGAAGACAAAGATTGTTCACCATCATGGTTTAGGGGAAGGATACAGAAAGCTGTCCCAGAGATTTAAGCTGTCTGTTTCCACAGTTAGGAACATATTGAGGAAATGGATGACCGCAGGCTCAGTTCAAGTTAAGGCTCGAAGTGGCAGACCAAGAAAGATTTCGGATAGACAGAAGCGACGAATGGTGAGAACAGTCAGAGTCAACCCACAGACTAGCACCAAAGACCTACAACATCATCTTGCAGCAGATGGAGTCACTGTGCATCGTTCAACCATTCGGTGCACTTTACACAAGGAGATGCTGTATGCGAGAGTGATGCAGAGGAAGCCTTTTCTCCGCCCACAGCACAAACAGAGCCGCTTGAGGTATGCTCAAGCACATTTGGACAAGCCAGCTTCATTTTGGAATAAGGTGCTGTGGACTGATTAAACTAAAATTGAGTTATTTGGGCATAACAAGGGGTGTTATGCATGGAGGAAAAAGAACGCAGCATTCCAAGAAAAACACCTGCTACCTACAGTAAAATGTGGTGGTTCCATCATGCTGTGGGGCTGTGTGGCCAGTGCAGGGACTGGGAATCTTGTCAAAGTTGAGGGACGCATGGATTCCACTCAGTATCAGCAGATTCTGGAGACCAATGTCCAGGAATCAGTGACAAAGCTGAAGCTGCGCGGGGGCTGGATCTTTCAACAAGACAATGATCCGAAACACTGCTCAAAATCCACTAAGGCATTCATGCATAATGATCATAATGATTGGGACAAAGGTAATTTTTTCTTTGATTTATCCCTCTGCTCCACTGTTTAAAATTATAAGTCACGCAATTCAGACATGATTAAAGTGTACATTGCAGACTTTAATTTATGGTGTACTTGCATACATTTTGGTTACACCATGTAGAAATTACAACACTTCTTATACATATGGATGTATATACAGTATCATTTAACACTGCATTGTCATATTCAGTAGTGTGACTGAAAGTTGGAATCACATTATACATCTGAAACTTTTGCATGCCATTCATTTGATGTCTTTATGCAAATACAGAAAATGTATATGTCAATTGAGTTGTAATATTTTTTAATATTTTAGTTTTTTTTTTTGTTTTCATGTGGCTTGCCTTGCTTACAATCCCATGTTACCTGAAACTTTGATGTGGTGTCATATCAGATTAGCATGTGCCATGAACATTAATTTTTCTTTTTAAATGTGGTGTGTATGCCGCATTGTTCTGTGTGCTTAGTTATTTACAGTTTATGATCTCCTGTTTTAATTTTCTCTTTGTGCTCAGTAGTAGTTTCTGAATTATAAGTAGGACCTTGGGACTGACTTAATAAGATTTATAGGATCAGATGAACAAACCAAATCTTATAGAACCTTTTTTTCCAAACTCCAAACCAGCTTTTTCAGGTTAGAATTTAACTATGTGCTGACTTATTCCTAAATCTCCCTTTTACTTTTAATTAAATTGCCTTTGTATACAACAGGTTATTGTGATACTTATGTTTGTGCTAACAGTGTTCACAAATAAAAAGATATGACATAATTTTTGTTCAAACTAGGAACAGAACTGAACTTTTTGAATTAACCAGGAAGTCACAGTAATACTTGAAGGACTGAATCAACAACCTAACATAGTAATTTTGATGAATATTAGTGTTTTGGTATGTGTAGGTTATGGGTGCTGTGGGGTTACTAATGGACATAGTTATCAAGATTTGATTACAATACATTTTAGGCCAATGTAATTTTAATGAATAAGTTGAAATGTGAGGTACTTGTAAACCAACACAGCACAAGCTCACCTTGGGCAATAATTAAAAAAATATTAGAGTGAACGCTGCAACAATGAGAAACGAATACCAGGATTTTAATGTTTCAGTGGCATTCTAGCAAGTAGTTTGAACAGAAAAATTCTATTTATATAGCACCTGTTGTACATAAATGCATCACAAGGTACTTCAAGTGAAATCAATAATACAACAAACATAAAATCAAAATAAAAAACATAAAATTTGAAGAAGTATGCAAATAACAATAAATAAATAAAAAGCCAAATAATAAAAGTAAGTTTTTAAATTGGATTAAAGCTAGTAAGAGTAGAAGAATTTCCTAACTGCTAAGACATATCATTTTATTAGTATATTTAAAATTAAGTGAGGGTAGGGCTAAAAATGATGCACTGCCAAAACAAAGATTTTGTCTGAGCTTCTATAGTACTCAACAGTTTCTAATATATTAATAGGAGCTACACCATAAGACGGTGTTATAATCTAAATAATCGAGCACAGTTTCTTAAGAACAGTAGTAATGTGCACTGTTTTTTTTTACTTTGTCAGCAATTGTTGTGCAGCATTTTGAATTATTTGTGGGCATTCTTTAAAGTTTTAGTTAGGCCAATTGAATATGCATTGCAATAATTAATTCTACTACTAACAAAAGCTTGCAACAGCTGTTCTGAATTCATAAATAAAAGCAAGGAACTCTGCTGTATTATGTGCTCCTTAAAAGGTTTCCAGCAATATGCTAGATTTCTGACTGTTTTACATTTAAAAAAATACTGTATATATTTACTGGCCCTTAACAATGATTTATCAAAGTAACCATGTTAGGGAAAAAAATCAACATGTATTTATTTATTTATTTATTTGGAACATTTTAGCTAATCATGTAATACTATTCTTGCAGTTTACAAATGTTTGCAAGCAGTATAGTCTGAACAATCCTCAGCAAGCAGCTCTCGGGGAGTTGTTGCCTGTGAGCATGCCGCTTTGCATGTTTCGAAGTCTCCACTTGAAATGAAACTGAAGATGTTTAAGGCTGGGGAAGACCCA
The DNA here is from genome assembly GCA_026402145.1 of Polypterus bichir lapradei. NCBI lineage: Eukaryota > Metazoa > Chordata > Cladistia > Polypteriformes > Polypteridae > Polypterus > Polypterus bichir. The sequence goes on along the minus strand of JANRMT010062854.1, from coordinate 117,127,755 downwards.
AGTGCAATGAGGGAAAGGAGAAAGGAAGATAAAGGGCACTCGTGTTGAAAATTAAACTAACTTGGTGCTTACATCTGCATTGTGTAGATGTTATGGAGCGTCCTACTTGTTCCTTTCTCACTTTATTATATTCATACAAATTTCTGGTCAAGATTTTGGGAAATTGATGATAATGTTTCTATTTGGTCTGCATACAAGTAATTCAAAATGAGCTGTATTTTTTTTTTTTCTTTAAAATAATACGCAAATTAAACCTATTGGGCATCTTTTACATTGCTTTGGACTGAATTTGTTACTCTTGCCAATGCTTTTTCTACAATATGCTGGCACAAAACTGAGCTGGAACTTTCTTTATGGTCTTGGAATCTTAGAGATTTGGTGAAAACTGTTCAATCAGGATCTAAAATAGGCTTTTTTAATTGGATGTATCACAATCACAATAGGATGCATTACTGAATAATTTGATACAATTTTCACCATTTTTGAGAACTGTTGTCTCTTAGTTGAAAATTTCTAAATGATAAATGAAAATAAAACAGCATTGGGGGAAAAAAACAAGTGTATAGCAAATAATACTAAATTCATACTAACATTAACTTAAAGAAAACATTAAGAAATAATGTAGCAAATGTATTTTGGAAAGAAATTCATTTGTATAAAGATGCAGCCTTTACTTAATGCACAGTATTTTGGAAACTAAATAGAAGTGCTGTAGTAACTTTTTTGCTTTCACTGTTTTTTTTTTTATTTCAATTCCTCTAAAGTGCTTGAACTGAATACTTTCTATTTGCCTGTCCTTTCATCATTTGTAAAGAGTGTGAAAAGTAGTCTTTTGATTTGTCATTTTTTCCTTCCATTTGTAGGTAAATTATAATTCTTATTGTACTGTATAAAGTTTTTGGCTTTTATATAAACTAATATTCAATGTTTATAGACTCAACTGCCAGGTGTGGCTTATTAGTATTGTTGACACTATTAAGAAGGAGAGTGCCCAGTTAAAAGAAGCATAATTGGCTGGCAGATTTATATTGTGCCTTACTACAAGGTTTGGTTTGTTTAGTTAAGCAGCCTTAAACTAAGATGCTTGAATATCAACACACCACCATTTTAAATAAGGACAGCAGGACAGGTGTGCCAAGCTGGTGGCATCTTATTCAAAAAGACTTGAGGCTGTAATTGCTGCCAAAGGTGAATCGACAAAGTATTGAGCAAAGGCTGTGAATACTTATGTACATGTGATTTCTCAGTTTTTTTGTTTTTAATAAATTTGCAAAAACCTCAAGTAAACTTTTTTCACATTGTCATTACGGGGTGTTGTATGTAGAATTCTGCAGAAAAAATGAATGTAATCCATTTTGGAATAAGGCTGTAACATAACAAAATGTGGAAAAAGTCATGCACTGTGAATACTTTCCGGATGCACTGTATGTATATTGCGTTTTAGTGAGTTATATCCCTACTGAGGATATCTGCAGGAATGATTAATACTTTTAATTTTTAATCATAGGTGAATAGTTTCTTTTAAGTATCAAACTAATATATATTTAATATATTTAATATATAACATAATATTGATTTATATAATATGGGAATTATGTGCCATTATTTACTTCTGTTGTTCCTTTGTTCTTTACAGCAATATATTTTTTTATAAATAGTTAAAATAGTAGGTGTGGAAATTATTAATTTATTGGAAGGAGACAAAAGGGGGCTAAGCTTATTTTCTAAAAGTGTCTAAATAACTTTGTTCAGAGTTCTACTCAGTGACTGTTAAATGATTATAAGACTATCAGACAGTGCAGGATTTTGTATTCCAAAAATATGCTGTTATATTAATAGATCAAAGTGTTTTATTTACGTAGTGTGAGTTTGGCAATGTACATGAGTGTGTTTTATGCTGTCCTCATATACCTTGTTGTTTTGTACTTCGTAATTAGTGATGATGTGATAGGGTCCAGTTTTCCACTAAGCTGCCTTGAATAAAGTAGAAGAAGCTGTACTTTGTGATTTGTTTACTATACCATGCTCATTTCAAAGCTTTTTTTCTTTTATTACTTTTAAGATTTCAGAGTATATAACAATTAAATTGCCTGCTTGAAATACTTGATTCTTATGTGTCAGATGGTAAATCCATATTTTTTTAATACAAATATTTGTTTTACTTTGCAGAAAAGACAGCAATACAGAACTGGTGCAAGTTACTAATCCTCCTCCTGAGGAAGACATGGAAAAAATGTTGATTCCAGAACTCCTGCAGACCATTTCTCTGCTGAAATCACAAGTATCCAATGCTTCAACTGATGTTCTATCCACTGTTGACATAAACAAACCTGATGGGGAATACTGTCTTGACAGTTGCTTTACAAAGAAACAAACTCTTGATCACTTCAGTACTCCTTTAGCATTACCTATTGAGCATAAACATGAAAATGAAAAACCTAATTTAGAACGCCAGATGGACAACTCCAGTTTTGAAGTTCTTTCTGTAGGAGGTAGTGATGTTGAAAAGCATAGTATAATTTTAAATGATTGTAGCAGTTTTCTTCATGTGAAAAATGATTCCTGTACCAATCAAGTTCTTCAGTCTTTGCAGAATCTTGACTTAAATAGCAGTTTGGAACTTGATGCAGAGGAAGTATCTGGAACATCGTGTAACACATCAGAGTTGCTTAGGACACCTTCTCCTTGTGTATTAGACTCTGACTTGGAAATAGATATTGTTGAAGGAAAGATAATTGCTTCATATTTAAGTGACCTTGAGAAAGCCAGTGCTGTTAAAAAGATACATAATGAATTATGTGCACAGTCTCCTAAAGAAATAATTCCTGAGGTGTTAAACTTGGAAGAGCAAAATAATAGTGTTGACTGTGGTAAGGTTCAGTGTGCTGATTCATCTTTAAATAGTAGTCTTACAACATCCACTCCAAGAAAGCAACCACAATTAAAGGCATGGGCACCTTCTACGGAGTTTGAGATACAGCAAGGGCGATATAAAGGAAACTGTTACCACAGAGATGGATCAAGACTTGGTATGTCTTTATGTACAGTATAGCCCCGTTTTGTGAATTTTTCCATTATCCTTCTTATTAATTATTCTTATTCTTTATGTATATTTTATGTTAATGGAAACACCTTACACAATTACTATACTCTAAGCCTTTATATATCTGCATATATTTGCCATTTTGTACTCTTGGTTGGGATTTGTTATAGTGATGATTCCCAAGTATCTAAAAAGAAATGCATACACATGTTTATGATTCAACTCAAATTACTTTAAATGATCATGTCACAATAAGTACAAATTAACTATTTCTGTTTAGCAGTTAACATAGATTTTCCAGTGACCATAGTTAAAATGGATTTTCGAATGAACAGTCATAGTCGCACATAGCTTGATGTTCAATTCAAATCTAATGAGGTAATTTTTTCAAACCATTACATTTAATTCAGTCTATATTTCTGTGATATCCTGCCTTTTAATAACTTAGTATTCTTGCTGGTTCATTACTCAAAATTATTTTCTATTAGGTATACAATTTGAAATCAAGAAAGTACAGTATCCTGATAGACAAACTCTGTTTTGTGTGTGGCTGGAGAGAAACCATATTCAAATCCAGAGAGAAGCTGTAATGAGAATGAAGTTTCTTCTGTCCAGCCTTAACAGCAACTCTGATTCTCTACCTGATATGTCAGCTGTTAGTCTAGGAGAGGTAAGTGACTGTGAGTCAAACTAATGTGTCTCAGGTTCAGTTGCTCAGTCCATCTTTATTTTTAATAGTATATTTTATTAAACTAATATCCGTTTTTAGTATCATTTTAAAGTCCGTGGTTTGGTGGGGAGCGGCACACAAACTTGAAGATCAAATGTTGTTTTTTTTTTTTTTTTAAAAAGATAAGTTTAACTAACCCCTGACCCTGTGTTCGGATTCAGCGGGTTGGAAAATGAATGAATGAATGAATACCTTTAACTACAATTAGTAAATGACATTTCTTTTTCAGGGAGTGCACTTGTTCAAAGCTTCTGAGGCTGCACAATTTCAAACTGCAATAAACTGACATCAAAGAACTATAGTGCAGTCTTCCGTAAACACTAGCACAAGTTTAATAATTTTATACTAATCAAAACAATCATTTTCTTGAGGCACTACATGCATTACCTCGTATTGTTTAACTATAGAGGTGTATTTTGTGTTGTCAAGCACAACAGCATTTCACTCAAACTTAGTGTTTATTTTATCAATTACTGCTTACAAGAAATGCAAAACTAATTTGCTCAAATTCATGTTTCAGGTGATCAAAGAGACAGCTAGAGGTGAAGGGCTCCGATGCGCCCAAGACCTGGAAGAATCTAGGGCATGTGAAGGAAACTTTGAAGCAGAGTATATTACAATCAGCTCTTTAGGCAAGGGAGCTTTTGGTTTTGTTTGGAAAGCACAGCGAAGATCAGACTTGGAGGAGGTAGAGTGCATGTGTTCTTTATACATAAAATTAAAAAATCTCACATCTTTTTTTTATGCACCTACATTTGACAGCATGTATATTTCTCTCCACATCACTATCACACCCATAGCACATTCTTGTACTCAAGCTTTCTGCCATTTCACCACCCACCATTACCTAGATCTTTCCTACATTTACCTTTAGGGCATCCAGATCTACAGATGTCCCATTGCCTAATTCTTTTCTTTCATTTGTCTGCAACAAATATCATTTTTGTTCTTTCCTTCCCAGGTGGGAACCAGTCCATATTTTTCTGACTTTCACCAAAATCTAACAACAGCAACTACAACCACATTTATTTCTGCAGCATATTATCACCCACTGGATGTAGCTCAAAGTGCTTTAAAAAATGTCAAAGAAATAGATGCAAGAAAAGAAAACCAAACTAAAATTGGGTAAAAATAAATAAAAAAAATCAATACAGGCTTACATAAAATAGATTTTTAAGTCTCTATAGATGAGTCTGATGATAAGGTCAGCTGGCAGAGCATTCTACTTAACATAAATGAACCTAAGTTCAATGAGGCTACATGGTGCCTTAATCAGGTGGTGGTGGTGGCACAGATGGTTACCACAGAAGAATAGTAGAGAATGTTGGGGATTAGTACAGATTGTGGATCCCTGAAGAATAAGATATTTCTATACCCATACATTTTTTAGGAATACAGCTGAAATGTAGCTACAAAAAAAAAAGCATATTAAAATACAGTAATGGGTTTTTAGCAGTTTTTTTAAAATGTTACACAGTATTAGCCTAGCGAATTTCTGTAGGTAAAGTATTCCAGATTTTAGGTGCATAACAGCAAAAGGCTGCCTCACCACTTCATTTAACTTGGCTTTTGGAATTATAAGCAGACCTCCGTTTGAAGATCTAAGGTTATGACTTGGAGTGTAGAGGGACAGGCATTCCAAAATATAGGATTGAGTAATAATATGTAAGTCAGTTCTGAATGATATGGGTGACCAATGCAACAATGCTAAAACTGGTGATGTGCTCAAGTTTTCTTTTTCTACTTAAGATTCTCGTTGCTGCATTCTGTACTAACTGCAACAGATTGATGTCTGTCTTAGGTAGTCTGTTAAGAGTGAATTACAGTAATCTAATCTACTAAAACAAAAGCATGAATTAGTTTTTTAGAGTCTTGTAAAGTTATAAGAGGTCTGCCTTTACTATATTCCTTAAGTGAAAAAATGCAGTCCATGTAATCTGGTTAATATGTGATTTAAAGGTTAGGTGAGAGTCAATGATAACCCCTAAATTCTTTACCTCTGCCTTGATTTTTAAACTTAAGGAATTAAGTTTATTTCTAATTCCTTCACTGTATCCATGTTTGCCAATCACTAAGATTTGTGGGTGGTTTTCTCATTTAGTTTGAGAAAGTTTCTTTTCATCCTTTCAGAAATACTGCTAAGACATTGGATCAGAGAGTCAAGAGCATCAGGGTCATTAGGTGCTATAGATAAATAAAGCTGTGTGTCACCTGCATAGCTGTGGTAGCTCACCTTGTGTTTTGAGATCATCTGACCTAATGGAAGCATGTAAATTGAAAAGAGTAGCAGACCCTAAATAGATCCTTATAGTACACCATATACAATACCATGGGTCTCCGAAGTACAATCACCACAACTACCTACCTCTTAAGTAAGTCTGAAACCAATATAAGATGCTGCCAGAGAGCCCACCCGTTGTCTAAGGTGATTTATAAGAGTATTGTGGTCTATGGTGTCAAATGCTGCACTCAAGTCTAAGGGAACAAGAACAGATATATGGCCTCTGTCCGCATTAACCTTGAAATCATTTACTACTTTAACCAGCACAGTTTCTATACTGTGGTTTGTTCTAAAACCTGGCTGAAACTTATGAAGACTAGAGTGCTTATTCAAGTAATCATAAAGATTCATGTTTTCCAGAATTTCTTAGTTATATAGGTTTTTGTACTTTGTTACTTGACCATGAATGTGATGTTTGCAACAAGTTTGTTTTCCAATTATAAAATAAGCCTTTCCTCATTTAGAAGCAATCATTTGTTGAAAATACAAAAATTTGGTGTTTGCTTCCATTGTAAAAATGGTTTATTTCTCTAGGTTGTTGTAAAGTTTATAAGAAAAGAAAAAATTCTTGATGATTGCTGGGTAGAAGATTCTTGCTTGGGACGAGTCAGTCAGGAGATTGCAATATTATCTAGACTTCAACACCCAAACATCATTAAGGTAGGGGCACCTGGACTTGTATTAATAAATGGTTGTTGATGCTATAATAAGAGATAATCATTACCAACTGGTGATTTGCAGTAGCAAGTTTTACATTCTCAGTTGTGTTTATTACAACTTTTTAGTTTGGGCATGTCTTGAATGTCCAAGTATAATGTCTTCTATAAAGCTAACTATTTGTTTTTATGCTTTTCTAAAATGCTACTCCTAGTTTTTACTATGGAAATTCCAAATATAACAAGAACATGAACTTAAAATATTTTTGTCTACATTTTACTTAACACATGTTCAGATTCTTCCAAACCTTACATTAATAATTGGCAAACACAGATTTCTTGTTATGGTCAAATACTGTTGTGAATAATTTTTCTTTATTTTAAAAATGTAAATATACATAATTACATTTTTTCACTGTGTTAATGTTTTATTAGGTACTTTTGTTGTACAATAAAATCCTAAACCAATACTATCCAAAGCCAATAAATCATGCAGTCATGAGTCCAAAAGCCTTTGGTTTCAGTTTAGACATTTATTAAAGATAATAAAAACCTACGTTCTGTTCACAGAAAGAGCTGCTGTTCTTGAGTATGAAGACATTTTTATACATAGCTTATCACAGGTAGGAAACTTTAATATGTATGATTTGCCAATGGGCAACACCTAATGGCATTTTGCCACCTTTGTGTGAACACCCTCCAGTCATGGCCACTTTTTATTAATTTAAATTTAAAGTGAGAAATAACTGAAATGCGCATTTGGGATTGGTATGTATTGGAAAGAACAAACACATGGCTTTAAGCACAACATACTATTATGTATCAGTTATGACTGCATAAGTGTATGAGAAACCACAAACCCACTAGACATGTCACATGTGACATTGTCTCTGTTGTATCAACAATAGCAAAAAAATAGCTATGGTGCACAGAATGGAAGCTGGCAAGGCAATAATACTGTTGATGGGCTACAATCGTTGAACAGTGTTGTTGAAGGATTTAGTTCTGAGTGCTGAAAATGTGTTGTACCATATGACACCTTCTCAGTACAAAACAGTAGGTTGAATTTTTGGATAGCTAAAGAAGCAAACCCTGCAAGATGAAAAAGTGTGGTCTGAAGTATGTAAATACCTGCTTACTCACCTTCATACTGAATTATTTATAATTGTTTGTTTATATTTTATACATTCTTGTTTGTCAGTCCAGGGTATGACGTGCAGACCTGGGGCTGGCCAGATCTCTGTAGGTGGTTACATTTTCAATTGGTCTGGTTGCTGTGATGGCTGTCATAATCCGGGAGTAGCTGTTGCTGTGGCGGTTCGAGTCCTTCCGATGGTGTTTGATGTTGCTCCTTTCAATAAATGTATTATGAGACTCGGATTAAGACAATCTCTGGGTGTCTTACCTGTTATCTCGGTGTATGGTCGACCACAGTGAGTGATGTCTTGGTGAGGGAGACATTTTATTTGCACCTTCACTCAGTGGTTGATAGGTGCCCATGAGGTTACACTCCTCTGCTCATGAGTGACTTCAGTGCGACCGCTGGCTGTGTGGGGGCTGCAGATTGCTGGATCCTGGATCCAGTGTCCTTAACCACATTGTTGGACTTGGTACTCCTATACTGGGAGTGATCGATGAGATTGATCACATCCTCATGGGCAGATGCTGGAGGCTCCTGCAAAACTGCCGGGCCTACAGAAGTGCCCAGTTTGTGAATTCTGACCACAAACTTGATGTTACTCTGAAGATCCTGCTTAGGTCCAGTGGGCTATCACCTACTAGAAGAATGAGGCTGGACCTGGTCATACTCCAAGACCAGGCTGTTTCTAATGAGTTTGCATGCAGTTTGTATGAGGAACTTGCAGATTTGGGTGCGTCTTCTAATCCTAATCTGATGTGGGCGACCTTCCGCGACAAGACCCTGAAGGTTGCTGAGGGATTGTGTTGGTGTTTATTGCTAGTGTTCTCAGAAGGAGGCGTTTCATCTCACCCCCTGGATATCTTCAAGAGGTTTTGCAGCACACATCTTAATGGCAACTCCAATCCGTACCAGGAACTAAAAGGGATGGCTGTGAGGGCTCAGAGGGCAGATAAGGAGGCATTCATTACTAGAATCTGTGAGCAAGTGATGCACCATCTATGGTCCAGTAACCCATGTCCTGGAATGGAGAGTCGCAGTCAGGGTGGGTGATGAAACGGTCCTTACAGATGATGCTGCAGTTGTGACTTGCTGGGCAGGCTACTTCAAGCAGCTAATTAAAGCTGTTCCTCCATCTGGGATGTTGGAAATCTCTGGGTCCACAGTTCTTGAGGCTAATCTTTCTATTAGCTTTGAACCACCCATCCTCGCTGAAATTGCACCGGTGGTGAAACAGCTTAGGATAGGGAATGGTGCAGGGGTCTGTGGTATCCAGGGTGAACTTCTCCAGGCTGGTGGTAAGGCTGTCCTCCTGGCATTGCAAGCCATCTTTGCTTCCATTTGGGAGACGAGTGTCATCCCAACTGACTAGAGAACGGGACTTGTCATCCCTTTCTGGAAAGGGAAGGGTGGTTTCCCCCGGATTGCGGCAACAACAGTGGGATAACACTGCTCTCGGTGCTGGGTAAGGTCCTTGCCAGGGTCATCCTCAATAGGATCCATGATCACTTGCTCACCAACCAGCGACCTGATCAGTCTGGTTTTACGCCTGAGAAGTCCACCATCAGCCACATCCTGGCACTGAGGGTTCTCATCGAGTGCAAATGCATATATAAGCAGAGTTTCTTTTCATAAAGCATTTGAGTCAGCTGATTGAGCTGCCCTGTGGGACATCCTGGGATTTTGCGAAACATCCAGCTAAGAAGTTGCTAGATATCATGGCCAGCCTGTACACCGATATTGTGAGTGCTGTGCAGAGTGGAGGCAGAATCTCTGCTTTTTTCTCAGTTGATTTTAGGGTTTGTCATGAGTGCGTTCTTGCTCTTGCATTGACTAGTTGTTAGGCAGGTCGTGCGGTCCAGTGGCTCTGCGGCATCTGTTGGTGAAGAAAGATTCACTGATCTTGATTTTGCTGACAATGCTGTGATCTTCGCAGAGTTAATGGAGGCTCTGAATGGGGCTCTCCAGTTGCTGAGCGAGGAGTGTCTAGGCTTGCGAGTGTCTTGGATAAAACCCAAGTGTTTTGTCTTGGTAGAGTAATATATGTATTGTTCTATTTTCCCCTATTGTATTATTAATATGCAGCCTTAGAATGCCTAATCTCACAGACTTACCACTGTTTACAAGATATTATTTTATATAACTTATCCCCACCTTCCCTTCTATATCTATAACCTCAGGTACATCTTAACACCTGCAACCCCCCAAGACCATATGTTAAGCTAACCTGGCTTTGTGTAGGGAATGAGAGAAAGACTTTAGCAAAGAAATACTCCTCAAACTGGTTTAAGACACATCCCCCAAATCCTGTCCTAAAAGTATAAAGAAAAGTCGTAAACGGGGGGTCAAACACGAATTCCTCTCACCAAAGTAAAACTAAATTGCATTGCTTCGCCTAAATTACAAATAAAGACATACAAAACATTTATCAAGTTATATGCAAAATCTTACATCACAACACCAAGATTCAGGCCTTTAATAACCTCTTGGGCACAGCCATCAGCAGTGTGTCTGTCTGCTGAGAGAATGTCGACCACGTTGAGAGGTTTACTTACCTCGGTAGCAACATTCATGTCTCTGGTGACTCTTCCTTTTAAGTCATTAGACTGATTGGGAGAGCATGTGGATCATGATGTTGCTGGAAAGGGTTGTGTGCAAAAGGACGAAGGTCCAAGTCTTTAGAGTTCTGGCGCTTTCTGTTTTGCTATATGGTTGCGAGACATTGACACTATCCAGTGACCTGACACAAAGATTGGATTCCTTCGGTACTGTGTCTCTTTGGAGAATCCTCAGGTAATGCTCGTTTGACTTTGTGTTGAATGAGCGGTTGCTCATGGAGTCCTGCATGAGGCACATTACCTGCATTGTGAGAGAGCGTCAGTTATGACACTATGGCCATGTGGCACGGTTCACCAATGGTGAGCTGGCTCGCAGAATTCTCATTGTTTAAGAACCAAGCGGTTGGACCAGGCCAAAGGTTCACCCACTTGACACCTGGCTGCGATAGATATTTGGTCATTTCTGGGCGGCTAGGACTGGACCACATGTTTGCCTGGGGAGTTGCCAACCAAGATCGTGTGGTGGGTATGGCAACATGATGTTATCAGTGCATGCTCCACAACCAGAAGAGGAGGAGGTATACGCACCCTACCATGTTTCAGTAGTTCAGCCTGGTGGTGTTAGTGTAAGTGTGAGGTCTCTTTTCATGGTATGTACTACTACTTTGGCTATAAGTAAAGCAATGTCTGAATATCACAGAATATTTCTCTTGCAAGTAGAGTATCCATCCAGCAAAAAAATTATTTCATCAGGAAAATGCTCTATTCTGCAAAGCTAGGAAGTCCTAATATACTCAAAAGAACACAACCGTGAAATTGTTTTAATTCAGTACATTCCTCGTTTCCAGATCTCCTTGTAAATGACGATCTTCACGAAGAAATGGAGCAAGTTTTTCAGTGCCGCACTCTACCAGCAATTACTAATTTAGAACAACCATAGGATATATTGAATTTAAAGTGAGCTAGCATCCTTGTGTTGCATTGTTACAATAATAATAAGCCCATGTCCCAATATATTCATTGTGGTCTTTGGGCAAATGATGGATGTGCCCATTAAAGCACTTTACATTGAGTAAAGTGAGTTTTTTAATTCCTGAACTCTCTTCTCTATTTTAGGTTCTTGATGTTTTTGAAAATGATATTTTTTTCCAAATGGTGATGGAAAAACATGGTGATGGACTTGATCTATTTGAATTTATAGAGAAACAGCCCCTTTTAGATGAACCTCTTGCCAGTTATATCTTTAGACAGGTAAGGAACTTGGGTTTTATTATTATTAAATAATCTTTGTAAGTTCTTTAAATATCGTGTTCTGCACATCTCTTAAAAATCTTAGTATTTAGATTAACATTTCTTTGCTTATATATTATATATGACTATTGAATGGGTTTAGCAAAAGAGAAAAAAAAAAAAGAAAATCTCTGTAAGATTATACAACTTCGTCAAATGCTGTGAATTTAGGAATTTAGTGGAGTCGGATTATAAAACAGCAAGGTGCACAATAAAAAGAATAAAGAAAGTTGAATTAGGTTCAAGGCTGGTAATATATATAATTTGTGCCATACTCATATAAACTTTTTTTGGTATATTTTATATACAGACTAGCAAAATACCTGCGCTTCGCAGCGGAGAAGTAGTGTGTTAAAGAAGTTATGAAAAAGAAAAGGAAACATTTTAAAAATAATGTAACATGATTGTCAATGTAATTGTTTTGTCACTGTTCTGAGTGTTGCTGTCATGTGTATATATATATATATATATATATATATATATATATATATATA
>JANRMT010062854.1:117035056-117085565 GCA_026402145.1 Polypterus bichir lapradei | reverse complement strand
CCCAACCAGTTATTAGGTTCAGGGGGCAATTACTTTTTCACAAAGGGCCATGTAGGTTTGGATTTTTTTTTCTCCCTAAATTATAAAAATCATCATTTAAAAACTGCATTTTCTGTTTACTTGTGTTATATTTGACTAATGGTTAAATGTGTTTGATGATCGGAAACATTTTGTGTGACAAACATGCAAAGGAATCAGAAATCAGGAAGGGGGCAAATAGTAAATTGCCATGTCCACACTGTGAGACGCCTAAGACAGCGCTACAGGGAGACAGGAAGGACAGCTGATCATCCTCGCAGTGGAAGACCACGTGTAACAACACCTGCACAGGATCGGTACATCCGAATATCACACCTGCGTGACAGGTATAGGATGGCCACAACAACTGCCCGAGTCACACCAGGAACACACAATCCCTCCATCAGTGCTCAGACTGTCCGCAATAGGCTGAGAGAGGTTGGACTGAGGGCTTGCAGGCTTGTTGTAAGGCAGGTCCTTACCAGACATCACCAGCAACAACGCCGCCTATGGGCACAAACCCACCTTCGCTGGACCAGACAGGAGTGGCAAAAAGTGTGTGAGTTTCTGCATGACAGCAATGTCAGTGTTCTACCATGGCCAGCGAAGAGCCCAGATCTCAATCCCATTGAGCACGTCTGGGACCTGTTGGATCCGCGGCTTCAGCGCTATTTTTTGTTCGTTTATTACGATTATAGATATTTATTGATTCCCTTCTTTAGCTGACTGCCTGCTCATATAAGGCGCTCCGCTGGTTTTTTGTGAAGCAGCCTTTACACAGCTTCTCCGCTGTTTTATAAACGAACGACATATAAGGCCATCCTTTTTCCTTGCTTCGCCACGGAAGCTGCCTTTTTATTTAATCCACGGGTTCTCTGCTGTTTTATTGTTCGTTTATTACGATTGTTATACTTCTCTTTGTATAGCACGTTGTCAGTTCAGCACTCCGGTTGTAATATCACGAAGCTACGCAAGCTCACTCTTGAGAATGCAACGTATAGTTGTCCAGGAGAAAAGCAATCTTGCCTCAAATCAATGGCAACCTTTTGTAGTGTCTGTCCCTGAGACTTATTACTTGTCATCGCGAAGCAGAGCCTTACTGGAAATTGGAGGCATTTGAATTGAAATGGGAGATCAGAGGGTATAAAGGGGATGTGAGGAATACATTGAGTGTGGAGAAACTCTAGAGACAGCGTGTGTATTATCTTGTGGATTTTTCTGTGAGTATTTGGTGGCAGCGTGACGAAGTTGCTTCCGCAAGACCACATTAGCTGTAGAGCTCAGATCGGAGCATGTTATTTTCCTAGCTTTTCAATTGTGTAATGCGTTTTTTGAACAGGCTTGATGCATGGAAGTGATCACTCGTACTGCGTTCAGTCAGTTGACGTGAGCTGCTCTCTTGTGTGATGTTGCGATGTCCACGGCTTTATTTAATGTTAGCTAAGACCCGGCACTTAAAAGTTTCTCGCTACAGCAATTTTAACTCCGTTACAAAGTGATCCAAAGTCTCGTTTATTCCTCGTGTCTTCTCATTAAACTTGTATCTCGCGAATAAAGTATTCGTCGAAGGCATGACGAACAGCAGCGGGAGTGTCTCTATAAACTTAATTTAAATTTACGGTTTACACCGTGCTTTGTTTCCGCAGTAGCTGCACTTATGAATATGCTTGTATGGGTTTTTTCTTCAGCACTCTTTGGAGCTCTTCCTTGTTTTCTGCGTACTGCGTTCACAGTCAGTTCACGTGATTACGTGGGAGGCGTGATGATGTGACACGCAACTCCGCCCCCCACGGCCATTGACCTGCAGTCCATTACAGTATATGGAGAAAAATAGGTTCCAGTTATGACCATTACGCGTGGAATTTCGAAATGAAACCTGCCCAACTTTTGTAAGTAAGCTGTAAGGAATGAGCCTGCCAAATTTCAGCCTTCTACCTACACGGGAACTTGGAGAATTAGTGATGAGTGAGTGAGTCAGTGAGTGAGTCAGTCATTCAGTCAGTGAGGGCTTTGCCTTTTATTAGTATAGATTAGCAAAATACCCGCGCTTCGCAGCGGAGAAGTAGTGTGTGAAAGAAGTACTGAAAAAGAAAAGGAAACATTTTAATAATAACGTAACATGATTGACAATGTAATTGTGTTGTCATTGTCATGAGTGTTACTGGCATATATATATATATATATATATATATATATATATATATATATATATATAATACACAGTACAGGCCAAAAGTTTGAACACACCTCCTCATTCAATGTGTTTTCTTTATTTTCATGACCATTTACAGCACTCCATCACTCTCCTTCTTGGTCAAATAGTCCTTACACAGCCTGGCGGTGTATTTGGGGTCATTGTCCTGTTGAAAAATAAATGATCGTCCAACTAACCTGACTTCTGCACAACACAACTGCTTGTCCCAACTCCATTGATAAAGCAAGAAATTCCACTAAATAACCCTGATAAGGCACACCTGTGAAGTGAAAACCATTTCAGGTGACTACCTGTTGAAGCTCATCAAGATATTGCCAAGAGTGTGCAAAGCAGTAATCGGAGCAAAGGGTGGCTATTTTGAAGAAACTAGAATATAAAACATGTTTTCAGTTATTTCACCTTTTTTTGTTAAGTACATAACTCCACATGTGTTCATTCATAGTTTTGATGCCTTCAGTCATGAAAATAAAGAAAACACATTGAATGAGGAGGTGTGTCCAAACTTTTGGCCTGTACTGTATGTGTAAATATATACACACACACATATATATACAAATATAGACATATACATACAAATATAGACATATATACACATATATATACATATACATATATACTGTATATACACATATATATATATATATATATATATATACATATATATACAAATCTACATATATATATTAGGGGTGGGACTCAATTAAAAAAATTAATCTAATTAATTAGAGGCTGTGTAATAATTAATCTTGATTAATCGTATGTAATCACACATGAAAATTTGCCCCAATTCGCAAATGTTTTTTTTTTTTAATTTAAAAGGGTTTTAGTGGGCGACAGAATCAAATAATAGACATGGACATGAATATTGTAAACTCAAGCTCTTTTAATTTCTGAAAAAAAAAATACTTTTAAACTGCATTTCAATTCAAAACAGAAACAAAAATATCATCACTGGCTAAAATTGGGCAGACTTAAAAATAAAGTGGTGTTTTAAGTACTTCAAGTACATTTTCAGAATGGTATTGTCTTTAAATAATAACCAAAATTTCAACATAAAGTGCAGTTTTTCTTCTTAAAAAAATAAGGCAGAAACATAAAAGGTAATTTGACCAGCTTCATCTTTAAACTCTGAGCAACCTTAGCCAAAATTATTTTGTACATTAGGCTAAAACAGTGTGATCATTGAACATTTTGTAATTAGATGTAATTAGAATTACTAACGGTCACGGAAGTCCAATGATCCCCAGTAAGAGCCACAAAGTCCGCTTTCTGTAATGCATCTAATTTTGCTTGCTTTTCAGTGTGCACAAAACCATGCTTTTATCAAGGCTTCCGTCGGGTAGTCTTTTGAAATGAAAGTTTCCTCCGATCAGTCGTAGGAACGCGCTTTATTCTGTCTCTAAATTTTTTGTAGCTCTGATGTGTGCATCAATGTAATCGATGTACCAGGAAATAATGCATTGACAAAAGTTCCCCTTTGCTTGGAATTGAAAGTGTGATTAAATGCGTTATTTTTTTAACGTGTTATGGAGTACATGCATCGAAGCTTCTCAGCTGTGCTTGTGCTAAGAAAAGGAAACATTTTAAAAATAACATAACACGATTGTCAATGTAACCTTTTGTAAGTAGTGCCTGGAGGATTCAGAGTGTGGAGAAACTGTAGAGACAGCGTGTGTATTAACTTGTGGATTTTTCTGTGAGTATTTGGTGGCAGCGTTAGTATTAGTTGGTTGGTTCCGCAAGACTGCATTAGCTGCGGAGCTCAGCTCACAGCGAAATGAGGTGAATGGGAGGGGAGATGATGATGTGACTCTCCCACCCGCTTTAACTGTCAATCCTCCCACAAAGACAGTCTCTCGGAATTTGCATAAGCACAGCCCTTCACCAGTAATTTTAACTTAGTTACAAAGTGATCAAAACTCTCGTTTATATCCTGCGTCCTCTCATTAAACTTGTATCCCGCATTAGCCGTGGGCATGACAAACGCCAGTGGCAGCCTGTCTATGAACTTAATTTAAACTTTAGGTTTACACTGTGCTTTGTTTCCGAAGTAGCTGCACTCATGAATATGGTTGTATGTGTGACTCGCTCGCTTCTTATTGTTTCGCTGCTTTCTCAATTGTATAATGCATGTTTTCTTCAGCGCTTTTTGGAGCTCTTCCTTGTTTTCTACGTACTGCGTTGACAGTCAGTTCACGTGATTACGTGGGAGGCGTGATGATGTCACACGAAACTCCGCCCCCCACTGCCATCAAGCTCAACTCCATTACATTATATGGAGAAAAATAGGTTCCAGTTATGACCATTAGGCGTAGAATTTCGAAATGAAACCTGCCCAACTTTTGTAAGTAAGCTGTAAGGAATGAGCCTGCCAAATTTCAGCCTTCCACCCACACGGGAAGTTGGAGAATTAGTGATGAGTGAGTGAGTGAGAGGGCTTTGCCTTTTATTAGTATAGATATAATATATATGGTATGTATGCAATGCTTTGTGTACAAATTTGGTGAAGGTTATGGAAATTTTTTTTTTTTTTTACATATTATGAGCAGTCATTTCTTTTCTCTGCAATTTTCTGTATTATTAGCATGGCTGATACAAAATTATTTATGTGTACGTTTCTAATCCGCATTTGTTCAAAATAAATTGTAAGGTGAACAGCTCAGAATTGCAATGGTACTAAACCAAGAAAAAAATATATTACTTATTATAACTGCAAAATCTAAATCTAAATGGGTGCTCTTACCTCAATTCATTATAAAATCTTTTGGATTAAGAAATATTTTTTTAGGAAACAGACCAACCAGTAAAGATTTATGATGCAACATTCAAGCTGAATAGTCAGATAAATTAGTATTGTTTTATAATGTGATTAAATGTAGTTTAGAAATTGAACATAAAATCTGTGTCCATTTTGACCCAGCTTACTATTTTTAATTATATTGTTTTCAGTAGTGTTTTTGACACCGTGACTGTGATCTGGAGTTTCTTATAGTTGTATTTAATTTTTTATTTTTTATAATTTCTTGACCTATAAAAAACATCCTGTCGTTTCAGAGGTTTTTTTTGAGGTCAAGGATTTCGGTTGTTTCATTAATTTTTGGTTCTGATGTGTTTTTATGAACATTTCTTTTTGAATTTTTTATTCCACAATGACATATTGTTTTTGTATAAATGCCACCAAAATTTTTAATATATGCCAATAAAATTGTCATACAGCATTACATACAAGGAGTTGCTACAGTATATTTGTGAATTTTTGTCTGTATAAGTGGCAGACATAGTGGTGGAGGTAAAGTGGGTGAGTGAGCATATTGTGGTTATTAAGGCGGTTGTTAAACAACTTATGAATATAATCTCCATACATGCCCACTGGTTGGCAGGAGCAATAAAGAGAAAGATTGTTGTGATATGGAGTCTCAAACATAACACAATGGGTATGAGGCCTCCTAAAAAGATCATAAAGCAGGGCAACAACCTAGCCAGCCTTCCAGAGGAGGTACACCCCAAATCCAGCTCTCAGCAGGTTTCTGGCCTAGCAAGCCCCAACATAGCCGAACTGGCAAAATAACTAATTCATTCTCGCATCACTATTACTTTCCTCACTAGGTTGACCACCACCTTTACATTTTCGCTTCTCTTCAGTCTTCATGAGTCATATATAGCTGACCATGTGCAACCTCAGCCTCTGTTGCCCTGTGTGTGCCTGTAGTATTCCTCCTATGCCTTTCCTCAATATTCTTGCTTGTCTCCATATGTCTTTCTTATACAGTGCATCCAGAAAGTATTCACAGCGCATCACTTTTTCCACATTTTGTTATGTTACAGCCTTATTCCAAAATGGATTAAATTCATTTTTGCCTCTATATTCTACACACAACACCCCATAAATACAACGTGAAAAAAGTTTACTTGAGGTAAATTTTGCAAATTTATTTAAAATAAAAAAAACTGAGAAATCACATGTACATAAGTATTCACAGCCTTTGCCATGAAGCTCAAAATTGAGCACAGGTGCATCCTGTTTCCCCTGATCATCCTTGAGATGTTTCTGCAGCTTAATTGGAGTCCACCTGTGGTAAATTCAGTTGATTGGACATGATTTGGAAAGGCACACACCTGTCGGTATAAGGTCCCACAGTTCATAGTTCATGTCAGAGCACAGACCAAGCATGAAGTCAAAGGAATTGTCTGTAGGCATCAAAATCTGGAGAAGGTTACAGAAAACTTTCTGCTGCTTTGGAGGTCCCAATGAGCACAGTGGCCTTCATCATCCGTAAGTGGAAGAAGTTCGACACCACCAGGACTCTTCCTAGAGTTGGCCAGCCATCTAAACTGAGCGATCGGGAGAGAAGGGCCTTAGTCAGGAAGGTGACCAAGAACCGATGTCAGAGCTCCAGAGGTCCTCTGTGGAGAGAGGAGAACCTTCCAGAAGGACAACCATCTCTGCAGCAGTCCACAGTCAGGCCTGTATGGTAGAGTGGCCAGATGGAAGCCAATCCTTAGTAAAATGCACATGGCAGCCCACCTGGAGTTTTCTAAAAGGCACCTGAAGGACTCTCAGACCATTAAAAACAAAATTCTTTGGTCTGATGAGACAAAGATTGAACTCTTTGGTGTGAATGCCAGGCGTCATGTTTGGAGGAAACCAGGCACAGCTCATCACCAGGCCAATACCATCCCTACAGTGAAGCATGGTGGTGGCAGCATCATGCTGTGGGGATGTTTTTCAGCGGCGGGAACTGGGAGACTAGTCAGGATAAAGGGAAAGATGACTGCAGCAATGTACAGAGACATCCTGGATGAAAACCTGTACCAGAGCGCTCTTGACCAAAGACTGGGGCGACGGTTCATCTTTCAGCAGGACAACGACCCTAAGCACACAACCAAGATATCAAAGGAGTGACTTCAGGACAACTCTGTGAATGTCCTTGAGTGGCCCAGCCAGAGCCCAGACTTGAATCTGATTGTACATCTCTGGAGAGATCTTAAAATGGCTGTGCACCGATGCTTCCCATCCAACCTGATGGAACTTGAGAGGTGCTGCAAAGAGAATGGGTGAAACTGGTCAAGGATAGGTGCGCCAATCTTTTGGCATCATATTCAAAAAGACTTGAGGCTGTAATTGCTGCCAAAGTTTAATCGACAAAGTATTGAGTAAAGGCTGTGAATACTTATGTACATGTGATTTCTCAGTTTTGTTATTTTTTAATAAATTTGTAAAAACCTCAAGTAAACTTTTTTCATGTTGTCATTATAGGGTGGTGTTGTGTAGAATTCTAAGGAAAAAAATGAATTTAATCCATTTTGGAATAAGGCTGTAACATAACAAAATGTGGAAAAAGTGATGCGCTGTGAATACTTTCCGGATGCACTGTATGTGTACTCTTGCATTCCTCCTTTACTTTCCTTTAGTATTCTAATGTGTCTCATCTTCTATTGTCCGATGCTTCCTTTCTCGATCATTTTTCAGTAAAGCCTGCTTTTCAAACTCTGTATTTTTATGAGGTTTTGTTTGCCTCCTGTCTGCCTTTTGACTACCACCAGCAGTAGACCTGCCCCTATTAACCACCATGAAAACATCAGTTGTACCCTTGTGAATACTTCCCATCTTTGAAGGCAAGTCAGCTTGTGCATTAATATTTAGAGACCCAACATCATTTGGTAAATTATTTTCTTTGTTTTCATTGAAATGCTCAATTTTAACTGCTTGTTTGCACAATTTAAAAAAAAATTGTCTAAGTCTTAAATATGATATCATTAATTCCTTCCATTGAGGCACCAAAGCCAAACTGACCAATTGGATTGCTTGGAAACACACACTCAGAGACAGCAATATAAATATATAATATACATACACACATATAAAATCCAACATTTGTCTGTATGTTGAATATTCCGGTTGATTTTGCAACTTCTGTCATCGCGCTAAGTATCATAGTTCGCTTGCGGTACCAATTTATTTGCGCGAATCCAATACAGGCTGCGGGCCGAGGGGAGGGGGAAGTGTGACGTCAGGAGTGGGGAGCTGGTCAGGGCCCTCCTCACTCACGCACCAGCCTTCGTTCGAGTCGGTCTACTTCTCACCATGTTTTAGAGCATACTTTGCCTCCACTTAGCTAGCGATACCTGTTTGTTCAACAGACATTATCATCTAGAGATTGTTAAGGAGTAACGTTTTATGTTTTTGAGAGAGAGAGATCAGAGTTATGTGTGTTTTAGAGTATAGCTGCCACGTTTCTCCCCACACAGGGGATTTGCCGACGTCAATTGATTTTTAAAGTTTGTTCTGTTTCATTACTACATGGGTCCAACCGCTGGGGACAGCTAGTTTTATTATTTAATAGGTTTATAAGGCAGCTTTATTCTGTTTAATACCTATTGCTACTTCTGAAGCACCCTTCACTTTGAAGGGTGTTCTGACCAATACATCACAGAGTCTTTTGGAGCAGCAACGTAGATGCTACATCTTAATGGTCTTATTCAGATCTATCTTATTCAGATCCTGACACTGTGGTTCACTTAACCATGGTCTTTTTTTCTCTTTAACTTAAATATTAATTTTTTTCTTCCTGAAAGTTTATTTCTCTGCAGCTTAAAACATTTGTGTTTTGGGGGAGAGTACATTTAATATTTTTCTGAATTATTTTGAAGTGAACAGTTTATTCATTTATTTTTCTTTTTGCAGCTTGTGGCTGCAATAGAATATTTACATAGTAAGAGAATCTTGCACAGGGATATCAAAGATGAAAACATCATCATCAACAATGAATTTCATATAAAACTGATAGACTTTGGATCTGCTACATTTCTGGAACCAGGAAAATTATTCTATACCTTTTGTGGAACTCTTGAATATTGTTCACCGGAAGTGCTCATGGGAAATCCGTAAGTGTGTTTTTGCACATGTGTCTCTTGGTCAGTCTCAGTCATTCTGTTTTGGTGTAGTTTTTTTAGACTGTGTTTTCAGTATGTGAAATGTAATTAAGTGTGCATACCAGCTACTATTTGCAGGTTTCCAGTTTGTGGGATCAGATCATCTCATTTCAGTTTATTCTTGTATTGAGTACTTCTTTTAACAATTCCAATGCACTACACACTTTTATGAGTAGAGTCTTATTAAAACAAACATGCAAAAAGTAGATTGATACTGAACAATTAAAAAAACAATATTCATATAGAAATACAGTATATTCTACTGTATACAGATTTAAATAACTGGCTTAGTGTATTTTCTTATGATATTTTTGTTGCTACATTCATCTATTTTCTTTCTAATCAAATCTAAGCTTTTTAAAATAATGAATTAATATTTCAGTGGTAAATGCCTTACAAACTGATAACCTGTTAATGTAGTGGTTAGTGCTGCTCCCTCACACCTTCAGAGTCCTGGGTTTAATTCCAGCCTTAACACTGTGTTTGTGGAACTTGTGTCTGCTCTACTTTCTGTCCCTGGGATCTTCCACCCTGCCTCAACCACCTCTAAAAACACTTTCCTGCAAAGACTAATGTGCATGTAGAAAAGAACTGAAAATCTCATACTGACCTTTAAGTATTTTGACACTCTTGATATCCTTCTGCTGTGAAACATTCTGACCTGTCATTGTTTACGCATGTCTTAAACAACTATTATCATAACCTGATAATTTCTGTATTATCTATATTTATTTATTATATTATATTACACATCTGTTGACTATATTTATGTATCTAGATTGCAAATACCATACATTGCATCAATGTTCATATTGCTTACTACACATCAATATTGCTGCTACTTCTTTGTCTTGTCTTTGCACAATGTGTTGTCTTGTTTGTGTTTTAATTTTACATTTTAATTTTAATTCCATTTTCAATTTATTATTTGCACATGTTGTTACACTGTGGACCCTGAGCTTCGCAATTTCGTCTATCTGTATACTTGTATATGGTTGAGATGACAATAAAGTTCGCTTTGACTTTGCTTCCTTGGGTTTCTACAAGTGTAGTGTGTGAGTGAGCTCTGTGATGGTCTAGCACCAGGAGTGATTCCTGTCTTGCGCTTTGTGTATAGTTTTAATGTTCTATTATATTACAAAACAAATGCATATACCAGTAACTAAATGAACAGGATGAAGTGATGTAGATTCTAAACCAAATTTTGTGTTTTTCTATTCCGTTGGTTTCACCAAATGGTGATATTGTGATGATAAACTAATTTATGCATGTTATGTGTTTTTTCTCTTTTTCCATACAGGTATGAGGGGCCAGAACTTGAAATGTGGTCCCTTGGTGTTGCTCTGTTTACACTTGTATTTGGAGAGAATCCTTTCTGTGAACTGGAAGAGACACTTGCAGCAGAGATTAAACTACCCTTTGAGGTTTCCACAGGTGTGAGAAAATGAGTCAATTTATTTTAAAAACCCTGCCTTCTCAATGTGTAATAGTCTTGAGGTGAAGACTTTTGGTCAATCCGTTTCCAAATTTCATTAAAGGTTTTTTTTTTTTTTTTTGCGGCAGGGTGGGGACAAACAACAATTTGCAAAACTTCCTTCATGTAGAATTCCTATGTATTTGCTATGACATAATAAATGTATTTAGTCTTACTGTCTGGACCGACCTGACTCAGCTTCTTGGTTGCCATTTGCTTTACAAATAAATCTTTGTGTGATTCAAACCAGGCTAAAAGAAAAGGCTGTTTTAGTCAACTGTAAATAGGATTTTCTTATCAACAGATCAAAGAAGTGTCCATTTCATAGAAGGGAGTAATGTTTGTTTGAAATGACAGTATGTAATAAGTTGAAGTGGAAAGTACAGTAAACATAGAATTGACCATGCAGAACAGAATTAAGACCTGAGAATATATGGTTGTGTTTCTTGCAAGATGGAAAGATAAATTGAAATGCAAATTATTAAACATCTTTTTTTTCTTGTTTATACAAAAAAATTATTTGAACTAGATTTCTGTCTCATGATGAGAATTCTCTATGTCTTCTAGAATTACATACATTGTTATGTTGCTTACTACACCCTGATCCTCAACAAAGATTGAAACTAGAACAGCTAATAGGAGCTCCCTGGTTGTCACAGCCTCTGAATCTGGCTAGTTACTCATGGGAAGAGGTGTGTCCCCCTAATTATGGTGAGTATGAAAATGTACTTGTAGAATTTATTTTTTGTCTTGTTTCCAATGTAGAAAGTTTTGCCCACTTCTCCTTGCCAAGGCTGAAAAGCAAGATCAAGATCAGATGTGAGCATGGATGAAATATAGAAACTCATTTTGCCATTGGAATACAATGAGGCATATCCCTTTATTATCAGTATTTATCTTTAAATTGAAGAAAAGATATATATATATATATATATATCTATATATATATATATATATATATATCTTAAAAACAGACTCCTTCAAGATAGCAGAGCTTCTGGTATTATATTTTTATATATTTTATATTTTTGCTGTTATAAAACAAAGGATTTCCTTTAGCCTCACCACATGATCCAAGCTCACTGTATGTTAAATTATGTACTTTAAGACTCATATTTTACTAATAACTTTCCACAGTCATTTACTCATTTACTACTTGTTACCTGTCTCCTTATTTATGTCTCTATAAGCCTAGGAATCCCTTTTTTTCTAGTTTGAATAGCTGTATTAGAACAGAGAGTTAACTTGCTATTCTTTAATAAATGCGTGTGTGTGTGTGTGTGTGTGTCTCTGTGTGTGCAAGAGTGACTTCAGATCAGTTTTTTCAAGGAAGTCAAGGACAGAGCTAATCCCAACTGCAATACTCAGATCTGCACCTCTTTCCTTCATATCCGCTTCTAGTGGCATTTTTACATGCAGTACATTTGTTACACCTCTTACTTGCATTTATGTATTTATTTTTCAAATTATTGCCTATTTTTTATTTAACTTTTATAGTATGGTTTTTTACCTGTCCTGTGTTTATGTACATGTTGCATTGTGGTCCCTGTAACATTATTTTGTGGCACTATATGCTGCAACACTGTGTATGCATGGTGTGACAATAAAACCACTTGACCTCGGTAAGATTTAGATATGGTTTAATTACTGGCCACTTTAGAACCGTCCAGCATTTTGTCTTTTTGGAGTGTGTTTAAGGTCGTTGTCATATTGGTAGAAAACCATTTGATGGAGACTAAGCCTTCTGACACTATATTCGATGTTGTGCTCCAGATTGCCTTGGTAATCTCCCAATTTAATGATGCTATGCAGAGCCTCAAGACACCGAGCTCCAGGTGCACCAAAGCAACCACTAAACATCACCAAGCCCACTGTATGTTTGAATATAGGGATGGTGTAGTTTACTTTGATGGCTTTCTGTTTACAAAGGGATGTTGGACTTAGTCAGACATCTCTAATATGGTGTCATTTGTCCCCATGCCATTCTCCCAGAAGGACATTGCCTTGTTTGGGTGTGTATTGATGAACTTAAGTTGAGCTTTCTTGTGTTCCTTCATCAACAGTGTGGTCTTCCTTGATCTCCTACTATAGAGTCCCCTTTCATGGAATTGGTGACTGATTTGCATACATTGAAACTGTTACATGTTTTGTCTGAATGTAAGCCTGAATATGGCAGATGATCTGTGGTTCTTTCACTGCAATTCAAGCAGTCCTTCCCTGTAGTCTTTGATCAATTTTTATCTTGGATCCAGTATCCCTGGATGTGGACACAAGAGCAAGTAACTGGCAGTATGGTTTCATGATTTTTTTACTCCCTAAACTACTCTGTCATTAATATATACTGCCTTTTTGATGAGTGATTCAGAATGTGCCTGGTTCACTAGTTCAAACGTGTTTCACTCATATTTTGAGAAAATTTTCTTTACTACATCTTGTTTAAAGCAGTAGGCTTAGAGACTGTAATTAATAATTGCTTTTTCACTTGTTTGTATGATTCACAAAAATGGAACAAAATCCATGAAAGATGTAGTGTGTGTGTGGTTCCAAAATACTGTATATCAAATAGCTCTTCATCTTTATGTCCAATTATTTCTTAGAAGCATTTGTATCATTCAGTTGGTATCACTATTAATCATAGTTTATTCCTAGCATCATGTTTTGAATGTGCAAATGCACAAATTAAGTCACAGCAGTGGGCCGAGTTTGTTTATTAAGTGAAATTGCTTAGGTTAGGGTTTCCAACTGTATTGGGAATTATGTGTTTTTTCCCTTCTGACTTTCTTCTATATTAATACTGTCTTTTCAGATACTTTTTTATATATAGATGAAAATAAATTATGTAGTTCATTGTTTAGTAAACAAG
This sequence comes from Polypterus bichir lapradei, assembly GCA_026402145.1. Lineage (NCBI taxonomy): Eukaryota > Metazoa > Chordata > Cladistia > Polypteriformes > Polypteridae > Polypterus > Polypterus bichir. The sequence goes on along the minus strand of JANRMT010062854.1, from coordinate 117,072,062 downwards.
ATCTGGGGTCTGTTCCAGAAAGCAGAATTAGTGTGAAATCCAGTGAGAGTAAATCGAGATTTATGCATTCAGGTTAATTCTGTTCCAGAAAATCTGAATTTATCCAAACCTGTGTTTCTGGAACAGATTAAAGCAGAATATGTGATCTGTGAGGCAAAAGTTGAGTATAACTCTATAATCCTGCTTTTTCAATTAGGATCAGGACGTTTCGATAAATGCTAGATTAAATTTAGCTTGCTGATGTCATTTAATTGTACTGCCAATTTGCCCACATGCTGGAATGTTGCTAATCTTGTATCCATACAGTGATATCTCTCTATTATAAAAAAAAATCCTGGAGAGAAACAGTAGGGCGATGAGACGTGATCTTCACGTCACGATCACGGAAGAAACTTGAAAGACCCACGAGACTAAAGAGATTGGCCACAGAGAGTCTCGCGGGGACCTTAAACATGAGACTTTGTGCCAAGAGATTGACCCAGGACCATCTCGCGATGACATAGAACATGAGATTCTTGCAAGACACGACCTACTTAAAACCAAATAAGAGCCAGGCAGCAACACACTCAGTTGTGTTTTGGCTTTGAGCACACACAGATCCAGGGCTCTCAGCGCATATAAAGTGTATAAGGACAATACGTTATAAATGAAACGTAGACGACTAAGCGAAGAAGAAAGCAGCGCGGAGAAAAGAGACTCAAAAGCGTTGGAGATTCAAAAAAGAAAAAGAATAATCTAGGTGCAAATTCAGAAAATAAGGAAAGTAATTATCAGCCCGGAACAAGTGGAATTGAAAAAAAAGCATGTCCAATCCGGACATTGGCGCTATACACATGCAGAGCAGGTTAGAGATTATGAAAGCAGTGGAATTCGAAAGGCTCAATAAAAAAATGTTGGCGCAATACACATGTGGAGAAAGTTAAAGAATATGAAAGCAGGAAAATTAGAAAGTATAAAAAAAAAAGAAAGTAAAGATTGCAGTAGCACAAACGGAAATTATTACTAGAAAAAGGGAAAATAATCACCACGGACCAGGTGTCATTGGGGAAAAAAATGCAGGATAAAGCGAGGTCAGAAATAAAAGACAGAGTAGAAAACAAAGTAAAACGTCATAAAGAGGTTAAAAAACAAGGGGGCCAAACACATGCAGAGCAGGTTATAGATAATGAAAACTGGAATTCAAAAGACTCAAAACAAACGTAGGCGCGAAACACATGCAGAGCAAGATACAGAATATGAAAGCAGAAAAAAACGACAGTGTCAAAACAAAGAAAGTAAACATCTCATTAGCACAAAAAAAGAGAAATTATTACTCGGAGAAATAACGAAAAGGCGAATAGAGATCGAATATATGGACATAGGTGATATGTCAGAAGTATGTAAATATTGTAAGGCTTTGAAGTTTAAGTCAAGAGAATTTCAAAAATGGAGTTTACCTCACATGCATTTATTGGTTACTTTGCAAAATAAATTAACTGCTGATGATGTAGATCATTTTGTCTGTGCTGAAATTCCAAACATAGAAACCTATCCTGAATTATGGTACAAAGTCATTAAACTCATGTCTCACTGACCTCATTAAAAAGATTCAGCACGTTGGGACTCGAAAGATTCCAAATATTGTTTTTTACAGAAGGTTTGAAATAAAAGTGAAACTAATGAAATAGCAAAAATTCAAAGAAAAAAAAATCTTAAAAGTGTGTATCCGGAAAAACAAAGACGGGGGTTGGCGAGCGAAGCAATCAGGGGGCAAAGCCCCCTAGTAAATATGAAGTTTCTGTTTAGTATGCTCTGAAAAAACGTTCTAAGAAATTAGATTAGTAAGTAAAAAGGGAAATACTATACGGCAGGTGTGTCGAACTCCAGTCCTGGAGGGCCACAGTGGCTGCAGGTTTTCATTCTAACCATCTTTTTAATGACCAGTTTTTTGATGCTAATTAACTTCTTTAGCCTTAGCTTTAATTAGCTTGACTCAGGCCCCTTAGTTGTTTTTTCCTTAATTAGCAGCCGCACAGTAATGAGACATAAAACAAGCAGGACATGACCAGCTCACCTGTATCCATCAAACAAAATCTGAAAATAAAGATGAAGGTCTCAGTAAGGATGATCCCTTAGGTTACCAAAACATTTTAGGAGTTCTTAGAAAAAAACAATATCAACAGTTTTGGAAATGTCTGCTCTGGCAAAAAGAGAGCAGCGACAAGCCATGGAATTGAATAACAGGTTTAATTAACAGCAAGAATCAGCTTCTCATTAAGGAACTGGTTGGAGTTTGAAGCCCCAATTTAGCTGGTCATCTGTTGGCTCGTTTCATGTCTCATTTCTGTTTGGCTGTCATTTAATGAAGAAAAGAATCAATTCAGAAGACTTAATCCTTAAAAACAGGGCTATTAAAATAAAGGGAAAATAAGTTAATTAGCAGTGAAAACTGGACACTTATTAGGAAAAGGGTTGGAAAGAAAACCTGCACCCACTGCGGCCCTCCAGGCCTGGAGTTTGACACCCGTGCTATACGGCACATAAAGAATCATCTGAGCTATACAAGCACTCTGTGTTAGTGTGAGATATATAGTATTAATTTTTTTTTTTTTTTAACCTCTTCTGTTTCAGATTCTTCATCTAAATGTGCCTCTGCTCTTCCAAATGTTCAGAGCAGAAGTGTCATTGTAAATGATTATAAAAGTGCCTTAAATGCAGTGACTGTCATGAATTCCAGTGGTGTTCCTGGTAAAGATGTTGACCCTGAAGAGGATGAAGAAATAGCATCATTAAGTGCATTGGAGAAGGAATTAATTAAATGTCTAGTAAATCAAGACTAAATAGCTGAATGTGATTATGATGTACAGTTCACATAAATCATTGTCAAGTCTCGGTTCATTTCGTCATGTTGTTGAACATTTACTGAAATGTTGGGCTTTATCCAAGTTTAAGTTGATATCATGTTTCTTCGTGTTCTGTGTAAAATATATTCACGTTCTGTTAAATGCTCATGTTTTGTTAAATGCTACATTCTACTAAAACTTTTAAGAATATTGTACATTTCAAAAAAGTACATTTTTATATTTAAAAATTATGCTTTTTACAAATCTGTTATATTATGAAGATGATGTATTTTATGTTTTTCACTTTTAAAAGGAATGATTAAATTCTTCTTCATACATTTTACAAAAGTGTGATGGTGTGATTTCTTTTTGGTACTAAAATCTTTTATGCTGTCTTTTTTAAATCATGTATTTATTGATGGAAATTTCCAATCATTATTGTGAATGTTATAATCATTTCCATTTGTTAAAGTTCAGTGTACACTGAAACTTAAAAAATAAGTTTATCAAGGCCAACCAAGTAATAACATGGAACTGAAACATTAGTTTTATCATACAGAATTACTGCATACTTTGTTCAAGTGAAAATGTAATTCTTTCATTCTTTTCAGACTATAAGCTAATTTACATTTATTTGCTTATAAGTAAATATCTGACACATTTGGGAACAATTTCACATAATTAAAAGTTTATATTGCCCATGTGTTTGTTTTAAAGATTTTAGTAAAATTGAAAGTAAACAGTTCACATGAAAATAAGGAAAGTGGTTGATAATACACTCAGGAAAAAAAGGAAACCTCTTGTCTATGGTAATTACTAGGTTACATTTCTTAAGGCTTGATACATTAGGATGTTTGACCGACGTACAGTACAATATGGTTAGAAAACTGACTGCCCTTAAAGCTTATCTATCTAACTTCAATCTAAGAACTAACTTGTTGTCACCCAGAGCTAACATTAAGAACATTCCATTAACTTGAATTCACAGGGAGTGGAACAGAATCTTAAATTATCTGTGTTAAAGCTACATTATATTCATGTTCAAACTAAGCAAAAAACTAAGGTAGATTTACCATTAATATTAACTTAATGGATTTAGCTCTAATAAAGTGTTTTCCGCCCTGCCCGGGGTTTGTTTCTTGCCTTGCGCCCTGTGTTGGCTGGGATTCACTCCAGCAGACCCCCTTGACCCTGTAGTTAGGATATAGCGGGTTGGATAATGGATGGATGGAAAGTGTTTTCCTCATTGCTTGCTTCGACTTGAAACCTTTAAATTACCTCTCATGCAGCATTTGCAAGCTGATTGTGAAAGAGAAGTAGAAAATGACAGTGCTTAAAAAAGAACACCCAAATGTCATTAAAATATATCTATATATGGCCAAAGGTACATATATGAATATGCATATATATTTATATTTCTTATATGAGAAAGGGACCATACATAATATCCCAATCTTGTAGATGTTACCGTCTGGCAGAAATTCGAGTTTAGGCCACTCCTGATACGCAGTGGTCAGTGTAAGATAAGGCAGCATGGAAAGGCTGGTCATCAACCCAGTTTCCTGCCAGCTTCAAAGAATGGTGGGTCATGTCCCAGTGTGTAAAGAAATCGGAGGTTTAGCAGCACTGAGCAACTGCTCAGCTTTCAGTTACTGAGATAATCGCAACACATTTAATGTTTAACTCAAATTTAGAATTTCAATTGAATGGAATAATTTCATTAAAGCATTACAGTACAGAGCACCGTTACAGTCAGTTTTTTGTTATATTTGGTAACTAAATTATCCCTATTTTCTTCTAATACAAATTTCCTTTTCATACAGTAGACAACTTGTCCTCCTAGACTTCATTTTTGTATTTTGATATGTACTTTGACATCTATTTTCTTTGAGAAACACACTATATGAGATAAACAGTAATGGCACAACTTTAAAAAAAAAAAAATTATTATATTTATACTTTCACTAGATGTATGATACATTTCTATGTTTTTTTTATTATCTTATTTGTTTGATAAAATGGCATGCAAAAGTTTGGGCACTTTTGCTTAAAATGTCTGTTACTGTGAATAGTTTATTGAGCAGAAGATGAACTTATGCCCAAAAGGCGTAAAGTTAAACATGACACATTTCTATAATATTTTAAGCAAGATTTCATTTTTATTCAGTTCAGCCTCTGCTTATTTAACTATTCACAGTAACAGACAGTTTAAGGAAGGTTGCTCAGACTTTTGCGTGCCAATGTTTCAGTTAACAGCAGTAGTCTACCGCGGTGTCTCATGGAGTTTGCGCACGGAACCTTTTTTCCACCGGTTTTCTGCACCAAGTCGAGCCTAAATGAATGTTACGGCGAGAGACATGCGCGTCTGTCAGAAGCAGGTTGGTGTTTGATTTTAAAAAGAGTCGGTAGATGTTCCTGTTAATAATAAATTACTTGTTTATGCGTAAATTATGATATAATACGCCGGGCCTCATATCCTTTATTGTGCTTAGTAAATAATTATTTATATCTGTCGCGTCTCGTTTTTAGGAATGTCTGTGTATCCTGCTAACTTTTCAATGCAGCACACCTCCATCCCTGTTGCTTTTATCTTAATATATCATTTGTTTGTTAGACGTCACAATCTAAAGCAGATCAATTATCAGAGATCCTTTGCCATTACTTTGATATTGTTTTCCATGTATAAAGAAGTATGTATCATGTTCATAGACAGAAAATGGTAAATTAAACTGTATATTGTTTAACTCGTAGTGATTCGGATATGTGGCAGTTGTATAGCGTTTTAATTGTCGCCCATTTTAAATTGACGAGGTTAAGCTTCTATATTGTAGTAAATAGTCTGAAATGTAACGAGGCAAATGTTAAATGTGTAAGTAAGTTGTATTATTAACCTTTATTTAACACTTGGAAAAACCATCGAGAAAAGCGTTGATTTGTAGCCTTGCCGAGTTATAAGACCGCTATCATAAATTGTTAAAATACAGAAAGTCTTTTGTAAAATGAATTTTACAAAAATTGCATAAAGCGAGTATTGTCACAATTGTGAAAAGATTACGTTATGATTGGAGTTTACCAAGAATAGCTTTATAAATAAAAACTTACCAGAGTCCATTCTATTAAACACTCAGAGAAGGCCAGCCCACTCATATGTTTATACCCAGAGGGAACTGGCTTTTGACAGGAGCTTATTAAATAAATAGATAAGTAACAATATATACACATACACAGTATGGTCAGAACATACCCCAGAATGACTAAAAAGGAAGAAAATTAAAAAGAATGTCTTGACCTGGCTGTCATTGTCATATTAAGACATTATGCGGACATATTGCTTTTGGTATAAAGGAGCCCCCGTAGCGTTTCTTGACACACTCCTGCTGAATAATTCATTGGCTAAAAGTCCTCAGTGTTAGTGTGTAAGAGAAAGGATGTGCAGCATTGTTCATAATGACACTCTATTTTGTTTTAATTCTCTCTCTTTGCTTTACATCCGGGTGTCCAGAATATGTCATGTAACCTGAACCTGCCCTTTTAATTAGTTTGTTCAGCCTCTCTTAAAGTGATGTTACCAGCTGAACACAACACAGCATAGAAAAGCGCAGTGGTCATCACAGAGTTATGGAAGATGTAAAGGATTTCACTTCCAACATTAAAGGAACACAGTCTCCTAAGGAAAAAGAGTCTGCTCTGCTTTGTATTTGTAGTTCCTTTGTGTTCTGAGACTAGTCCAGTTTGTCATTGGTGTGGAACCCCAGGTATTTGTCAGAGTGCATCACCTCAACATCCACTCCCTGAATAGTGACCAGGCCTAGAAGCTCTTTGCTGCACCAAAAGTTATAAGTTCTCCACCTCACTGCTATACTCTGCTTCACCCCCTTATCAATATACACCCCATAAGTTCAGAATCATCTGAGAATTTCTGCAAGTGATATGATAAATATTTTTAGTCTCAGGTGTACTGAGTAAAGAGAAAACCTAAGAGAGGTGACTATTAAACAGCATCAATGGTTTAATATAGAAGAGAGCTGAAACATCAAGGGGTTTAAGTACTGAAGAGGGAGCATGTAAATGGCTTCAATATAATCAAGGACCAAAAGAAACCTAGCCTGTATGACGTTTTTTCAAAAGAACATTTTAAAACGAGGTTTGTTATGCAATAAATAGCCTAATGTCACCCTCTTTTTTTATTAGGTTTTCATTGGGTAAGTTAAAAGAGATCTTATCAAGTTTATTATTTTTTAAAATTCAAAATGGAAATGACATTACTTAGCAGTATTACAAAAGTTAGTGTGCTCTTGGTTTCTGTGTAATATATATACATATATGTATTGTATATGCATATATACAATATTGTGTGTGTATATGTATATATATGTTCACTTGTAATTTTCTTTTACATGCAAATGTAATACATTCTTTCATTCTGACATTGCTTAATTATATTTGTTAATGCTGGTGTATAGTGTCAGATGATTACAAGTAACACAGTTTATAATTATTGTATATAATAATCACATTCTATTGCTTTGAATTTGATTAACAATGTCAATTATATTTATGCATAAACAGACACATCTATTTGCAGAACTTGCTTACTCCAGTTCAGAATTGCAGGGCAGTAGAGTTTATCCCAGCAGTATTGCGCACATGGATATCACAGGGTAACCTCATACTACATTATGTACAGTATGAAACCAGAGTGCTTTTAGATTGCCTGCTAGAACCTGTCAACTCTACACAGACCATGTCCAGGCTGGGCATTGAACTGAAGTCACTTGAGCTGTAAGGTAGCTTTACAAAACACTGTTCTTCCCACAGGTGTATCATGAAGCAATACTAAATATTAAATCTTCAATACATAGCTTGTAAAGATATGCGTCTCATTAATTATTTATTTTGTTTTTGTTTATGCACTTAAAATCATTATAATAGGAGAAAATATCACATAGTCCTTTATTTCTTTATGTAGAAAATATGATGAAATTGTGAATTTTATATTAAAATGTCTATGCAGTTATCTTGCTAATGATTTCTTCAAGACGTGAATTCAGTAAGGTGCTGGAGACATTTCTTAGTTTCTGCACACTGTATCCTCATCTTTTTATCAGTGTGGTTTTCTGTCACTGTAACCCATTGTTTTTTTGTTTTTTTTTTGGTCAGATGGGTAAAGTGCATTGAGAGATGCTCTCTTTCACACTATTGTGAACAGCTCTCTTATGAGCATTTGTGGCATTTCTGTTAGCTTGAACGGGTGTAGCCATTCTAATCTGATCTCTCTTATTAAAAAGGTATTTTTACCGGCAAATAGGCTTCAAAGTGAATGTTGTATTTATCTCAAGGAATTTGAAAACTCCACAAAATACAGTGCGTGAGAATCCCACAAGGGCAGCATTTTCTGAAATGCACATCTTACACCAATACACAAAGTCTATTAAATCACAATTTTTGACAGTTTGGTTGAATAACATCTAAACCTCTTGACTTTGTCTGTTTGAGATCTATAGCGAGTTGGTAGCCATATGATTGGTTGTTTAGAGGAGCAGGCCATTTACAATAACAAGGAGGTGTACCAAACAAAGTGGACACTGCACTTGTTTCTATTGTAAAAATTGTTTATTATACCATAGTTATTAACATGTGATCCTTTAAAATATAGTTTCATACATTTCACTGCATAATTCATAGAATGTTTTAAAAATGCAGGGAATGTCAATTGATAAGTTTATTCCCTGTGGTGTAGTAGTTTTCAACTCTGTACAGATAGTAGCTATTGCTTTTTCTTTTGAGATAGTAGTTTATCTGGTTATGACACTGCTTGCACTATCCATGTTTATATGCATTTTGAAGCTGTTTTGTGTTATAAAAGAATGCTATTTGAGAAAATAAGTATATTGTCAGCAATTCAAATAGTCTGGTTTAAGTTGTATCCAATTCTTTTTACAGACATAGCTGTGCAAGCATTTATTTCAGGGGCAAGGCTCAAAAGAGATTACTTCATAGCTTTGATTTTCCATGTTGAAACATATTAACAGAAATGCTGTATTTTGTTTTACATATGAAGAGAAGCAGTTACAGATTGTATTTAAGAAAGTTTTTTTTTTTTATCCCTGCAGATATTGCACTGGTTCTTCTGTTTTCCTTGCCCTCGACTGGCTTGCTTGAGGACAGCTAAGTCCTCAATTTTCAGGACATGGGTGCTGGATCAAACAAGGGATCATTGTACTACTCGCATCCAATCACAGAAGTATATTGTAAACAAAAACAACAAAGAGATTGGAAAGGCCCTTACACAGTATCTCCTAGACAAGTATGGACAAGTTAGCTTCAAGTACCCTAATGCAGAATTGACAATTTGCTCATTGTTAGACATGGGATTCATAGAAGAACAATTGGTTAACCTTTTTGAAAGAACATCTAACTGGGATGCCTTAGTTGCTGCTGATGGTCTTTCCAACATCTCACTTCTTATCGCACTAGATTTAAATCCTGTGACCATCATAAATTTGGTGGAGAAGTGCCCTGAGCTTCTGTGTATCAAAGGAAATCTCCTTCAGAAGCGCATTAATGGTCTAAGAAAGCTAGGTCTGGTTCAAGGTGAGCATTGAAACTAGACTTTGAACTAGGAGACCCATTCAATAGCTAAATCCATAAGCACTGAGCACTAAATGCTAAACAGTTATAACTGTTAGTATTATTAAACAGTTCATGCATCTTTTATTAGTTTTGTTATTTATTTAGAGTAAAGTCCAGCAAGATGATGACAAGTTCAACAGCAATTATTTTGTGTAGTGTTCTTTTCAGTGTTTCAGGACTTAAAGTGCTGATTAAACCAGTAAGTGCAAAACAGTGGATCAGTGTATGCACTGAAATACACTCTGCATCTGTGCAGCATATACTACCAGTCAAACGTTTTAGAACACCTCAGTTTTTCTTCACATTTAATCAGTTGAAATGCAATGGATTACCTAAAATGGTGAAAGTTAAGCTATAAACAGCCAGAGGTTTACATTTAAAGTTTAGGTTAGGCAAAACCAAAAAATGAGGAAATTTAGAATATTACAAATAGGCCTTCTTCAGGGAACAACTAATAGATTACAACCTGCAGATATTCTTCAGCAATTTCAAGTAAATTAAGCTTTGCAAATTTCTGTGGATTACTTAAAACCCTCTGTCTCTCTTAAGCAGAGTTGGAACAGACTGTGTTACTGCACCCTCTGAAATACAACGTGGATAATATTACACTACCATAGAATAAATAAACAATGGCAAATAAAAAAATAGTCAAAGAATCATTAAGTATACAAAATTTTATTCAAACTTTTGATTAATCAGAGTTGCCACCTTTTGTTGATATAACAGCCAAACTGTGGTAACCCTTTTGATTCAGAATGCCAGTCACGCCGTGTGCAAGTCACCAACTCTACCTCCAGTAAAAGAACCCAAGACCATCACACTTCCTCCTCCATGTTTGATAGCTGGCGTCACACTCTGACGAACCATCCTTTAACCAACTCGACGGCGAAAAAACACCCCAGCATGATGGATAAAGAATTTCACATTTTGATTCATCAGTCCATAAGACTTTCTTCAACCTGCAGTAGTAAACAGCTGGTATTTCAAGGCCCTTTTTTGTCTGGAGTGGCTTTCTTACTGCCACTTACCCTGTCAAACCTGCAGCAAAAAGTCTCCTTTTCACAGTAGAAACTGAGACTTGCTTTTTTGACCACTGTTAATCTGTGCATGAAGCTTTTGGGCTGTGAGGAGCCTATCACACAAGCTGGTGACACTCAGAAAGTTGTCTTCTGATTGGGTTGTGAGTTTGGGTCTGCCAGATCTCTTCCTGTCAGAGTTTCTTCCAGGTTCCAGTTCCCTTTGGATTGTGTAGGGCATCACTGTACTCACTGAAAGAGGTTTTTTTTTTTTTTTTTGCAATTTCTCTAAATGAAATGCTTACACTTCTAAGGGTAATAATGCTCAGTCACATTTCATTTGTTAATTGCAGTTCTCTTGCCATTATCACTGAAATTGAAAACTTTCTAGGGTGTAGAGGATGTAGTAACACAGTCTGTTCCAGCTCTGCTTTAAGAGGAGACAGAGGGTTTTTAAGTAATCAACAGAAGTTGAGACACCTGTGCAAATTGTTTGCTTCAACTTGCAAGGCTTAATTTATTTTAATTGCTGCTGAACATCTGTAGGTTGTAACCTATTAGTTGTTCCCTGAAGAAGGCCTATTTGTAATATTCTGAAATTTCCTTTTTTTCAGTTTTTGCTAATTTAAACTTTACATGTAAACCTGAGGCTGTTTACTGCTTACCTTTTCAACATTTTAGGTCAGCTTAGAACTGAGGTATTCTAAAACTTTTGGCCATTAGTGTATATCTAGATTTTGGCACACTGAATAATACAGATCCTTCAATTTTACTGGAGGGGAAATTGATTTTTTTATATTTCTTATGCAAAATATTTTGATTAACATTGTAAATTTTGTAAGGAAGAGCTTTTTTTTTAACTGCAGCACTGACCTTGCATGAAAAACAAGTGCTATGTTCACTAAGTGTTATACATTTTAATGCAGAATTCAGTCTTAAATGTTTCTAATGTACTAAAGTAAGAGTTTTCTTTTTTCTTTCAATTAGCTGTTGTATTCTTTGTGTAAACACCCATCCATCCATCATTTTTTAAACTTACAGGTAGCTAGAGCCTATTGCAACTCATGCAAAGGAAACAGTCTTTCTACAAGGTGCATTCACATCCCCGTTCCAGTTCATGGTTAATTTACACTGCCAGACATTCTAGCGTCAACACATCTTTGGGAGGTGGAAAGTAAAGCCTAGTTAGAAGTCGGGAAGTTCATTGTCTACGCAGACAATGACCAGATTGTTGTCTTGCTTTCATTTAATCAAAACTGCTGCCACTTGTTTGTATGTTGTCTTGTCATTGTTAATCCAGTTGCGCTATTGACAAATTTAATTTTGGTTTTTATCATATACTTTGCCCCTATAGTAGTTTTGAGGGGCTCCAGAGTTAACAAATTTTGCTCTCAAGGTTTTGTTTGTTTATTTTAATGCATGCAAAACTTCATTTTAAGGAACCCAGAACGCCATCAAATTAAAATAAAACTAACTCCTGCCTATGCAAGATCAGATTTTATTGCACATATTTTTTGACTAAAATGACACTTCATAGAATAAGAAACAGCTACTGATTAAAACTAAAACCACACAAGCCAACCAAAAACCAATAGTTGATGTAGTATCCACACTTAACATGTATGCTCAGATCAACATACAGGGAAATATTTTATCAGTGTAATGCTATAGTTACTTCATTGCATCTTAACATAGAACTCTTATCCATTAAGGTCTTGATGGGTAGTATTTAAGGCAAGAGAGATGACATCTTCCATTATCTTTTCATTTGGGCTGAGAGCTGGAGTGGTTCAGTTGCAGAATACTGCAGTTCACCTGTACCAATTAATGTCTTTGAAAACCATATCACAAAAGTAAGACATCCTGAATTGTATTAATTTAGAGTTATTACCCTGATTTTCTTCTGGGTAGAACTATGGTGAGTCCTCTTAAGGCAGGTAGATATAACAGTAAAGAACAATAAAACCTTGAAAATAGTTTCAATTACAGAGATCAGCTGTTCATGAAAGTTTTGTAGAGGCCAAAAAGACAGCATCCAGTCCATCTGCTGTGCCTTTTTACAGTGTCTTTGTAAAGGTCCTATGTACATCATATTCACTGAGCTATAGCTCCGATCACTGATGAATGGATGTGTTGATGGAAAGTTGTTTCTTTTGAATTTCAAAATGTACTAAAAATATATATTTTTAATGACGTGATAAATTTAAGCCTTATAGATTGTTTTTGTGGCTTATCAATCAATCAATCAACATTTATTTATATAGCACATTTTCATACAAAAAAATGTAGCTCAAAGTGCTTTACAAAATGAATAGAAAAATAAAAGACACAATAAAAAAATAAACATAAGTCAACATTAATTAACATAGAATAAGTAAGGTCCAAAGGCCAGGGTGGACAGAAAAAACAAAAAAAAAACTCCAAAAGCTGGAGAAAAAAATAAAATAAAATCTGTAGGGGTTCCAGACCAAGAGACCGCCCAGTCCCCTCTGGGCAATCTACCTAACATAAATCAAACAGTCCTCTTTGTATTTAGGGTACTATGGAAGGACTTGATGATGATGGTCACGTAGACTTCTGGCTTTCAGTCCATCAATGTTGGTGCATCATGATGCTTTGGGTAGGTGGTGGTGGCACAGGCCGCCACCACAAAGAAACCGGAAAAAGAAGCAGAAGAGAGAGTAGGGGTCAGTATGGATTTTGGAGCCACTGTGAATAGTTATTATGAAGAATTGAACATACAGAGTATCAGTATTACGTTAAAGTGAAGTTATAAAAAGGCCATGTTAAAGTAATGTGTTTTCAGCAGTATTTTAAAGTGTTCTACTGTATTAGCCTGGCGAATTCCTATTGGCAGGCTATTCCAGATTTTAGGTGCATAACAGCAGAAGGCCGCCTCACCACTTCTTTTAAGTTTAGCTTTTGGAATTATAAGGAGACACTCATTTGAAGATCTAAGGTTACGATTTGGAATATAACGTGTCAGGCATTCCGATATATAAGATGGAGCAAGATTATTTAAGGCTTTATAAACCATTAGCAGTATTTTAAAGTCAATTCTGAATGACACAGGTAACCAGTGTAGTGACATCAAAACTGGAGAAATGTGTTCGGATTTTCTTTTCCTAGTTAGGATTCTAGCAGCTGCATTCTGCACTCGTTGCAAGTGATTTATGTCTTTCTTGGGTAGTCCTGAGAGGAGTGCGTTACAGTAATCTAATCTACTGAAAACAAAAGCGTGAATTAATTTCTCAGCATCTTTCAATGATATAAGAGGTCTAACTTTTGCTATGTTTCTTAAGTGAAAAAATGCTGTCCTAGTGGTCTGATGAATATGCGATTTAAAATTCAGATTACAGTCAACGGTTACCCCTAAGTTTTTTACTTCCGTAACTTTTAATCCTAGTGCATCAAGTTTATTTCTGATAACCTCATTGAATCCATTATTGCCAATTACTAAAATTTCAGTTTTCTCTTTATTTAGTTTGAGAAAATTACTATTCATCCATTCAGAAATACCAGTAAGACATTGTGTTAGTGTATCGAAAGAGTCTGAGTCATCAGGTGCTATTGATAAGTACAGCTGTGTGTCATCAGCATAGCTGTGGTAACTCACATTGTAACCTGAGATAATCTGACCTAACGGAAGCATATAGATTGAGAAGAGCAGCAGACCCAGGATAAAGCCTTGTGGAACACCATATGTGTCTTTGAGATTTGATTACCACAACTCACAAAGAATTTTCTACCTGCCAGGTAGGATTCAAACCAATTTAAGACACTGCCAGAGAGGCCCACCCATTGACTAAGGCGATTTCTAATTACTTTTTAATTTGATAGCTTTCACTAGGTGAAACAGTACTTTTTTTTTTTTTTTGCTGTGTTTTATCATTTGATTGAAATGAAATAGCTTTATTTTTTTATTTATTTTTTTTTTTTTAACAGTGTTTGTGATTTTGATACATCTGCACCTTGTGTTTAGTGCTGTTGCCTTATTCCGTTCTTCGTCTCGGATTTGAATCTCAAAACTCCCTAAAGATAAGCAGTGAATGTGTGTATGTGTGAAAGTCCCTGGCAATGGCTTGGCCGCATGTTCGGCATTGTTTCTGTCTACTAAAATAGGCTCTGGCTTCCCCGATACTGAATTCAATTAAGCAGATCTGAGAAAGTATATACTGTGATAACAGCTATCTCCAAAATATTAAGTGAAGTTAGTGTGACTTTCAATCTGCTATACAATCAATGGTGAAGTGGATGAATATTTGTATATACCCTAGAGATTTTAAAGCAGCTACTTTACCTTTCTTTTTAAGTTGCAAGCAGATGTTTCTACACATGGTCATACTTAAAGAATCGTGGATATCATCTTAGGTAGCAGTATCAGTGTACCAGTGCATTATTTGTGAAATGATATTTCTACTCATCAACGTAAAAGCATTTAACAGGAACATATTTTCATTTTTACAAATGATGCTATAAAGTACAAAAAGTGTTAGGTTGTAAATGTATGGAGAAGAACTAATAAGACATTCCAATTTTGGTATATCAGTTTTAGAGAGGCCATTTATGAGAACTCAACAGAAACTTTGTCTCTCTCTCTCACTCATACACATATCTCCTGTTTGTTGACACTAGAATTACCAGAGCCTACAAAAAAACTCGTAGATCCGTCCCACCTTAAATCGCTTTTTAAAACCGTTCTCACCTCTCCGCCAGCGTCTTTTGTTCATCTAAATGTGCTGATAAACACAAGCTGCAAGCAGCCGGCTATTCCATCCCCCCCACCGACTTAGAACGTGCACGAACTTCTCCCAGCTCATGCCTTGATTGATTATCTGGGAGTGAAGTGGAGTTTTAGAGTGGAAATAGTAGATCGTTATTTGGAACGCACTCATTTCATGTGTGTTCCGTTTCTTCAGTAATCTGTGTAAACACATTGTTAAAACAGACACTTTTTCATATTTTAGTAATTAATGTTACAAAATGTAGGCATAATCTATAAAATGTGTGAAGCCTAAAGGCCAAAGATCAAATAAACACTTTCACAAAAGGTTCAAGAATGTCACAACAGCTTCTGTGGCATACCGGTAAGATTTCATCACTCAAAGCGCTGCAGACTTGTCGCACCTCAGAGACCCGAGTTCGATTCCCCGCTGGGGAGAAATTTTTTTTTTAAACTTCGCCATTCTGCCTGCCTGAACTCCCTGTCTATCTATATAGTAATAACAGTAATTTTATTATTATATAGCAGCTTCCCTGTCTGCCTATCATATAGTACCTTTCCTTCCTATCTATCTATATATCTATCCCCTTAGCTGTTTTTTTATATATCTATTATAGTAATACTATTATACAAATAAATATAGTGTTCAAAATGCTGGGCATATACATCATTTTGAATGAATTAACTGAACAGTGGGTTTTTTTTTTAAATATTTTTCTGAAGATGTTTTTGTTAACTTAGTTCATTACGTTGTAGTAGGAACTCATTGAGTTTACTAAAAATGTGCCTGAGTCATTTCAATCAATATCAATATAATCTGACTTTATATTTATATATTCAGGAATGAGGTTATATATTCCGACGCTGACTTTATATATTCGGTAATGACTTTATATATTCTGACACTGGCTTTATATAATCAGGCTTTGACTTTACATATTCAGGAGTGACTTTATATATTCTAACTCTGACTTTATATATTAAGGGATGACTTTATATATTCTGATGACGACTTTATATATTCAGGAATGACGTTATATATTCCGAAAATCATTGTAATTGCCTGTTTGGCACCCCATAGTGCACTGTATAATATATAAAAAAGAGCTAAGGGGATAGATATATAGATAGATAGGAAGGAAAGGCACTATATGATAGGCAGACAGGGACGCTGCTATATAATAATAAAATTACTGTTATTACTATATAGATATTATTTATTTACTTACTTCCTACAGCGTAAAGTCACGAGTGCAGTGCTTCCCATGTACATACACAAAGTACAGCAATGGCAAAAGTGCATTCTTGATACAATGTAGAACAGTTATCATGATTTGAGTTTGTTATAGCGCGTCTGAGAAAACAGCAGTGTCAAATGCGGGGGGGGGGGGGGCATTGAGTTGGGATCGTGAACACAGCTGAGAGAATAACAATAAAAAAAAAAAGCTAACCTTTACAAGTATCATACATTACACTGGCTGTTACAGACTGGAATCAAATGTATGTTTTTATTTTAAAATAGTAAGAATACGTACAGCTCACTTTTCAAAACGGACTCATCTGGAATCAAACCCGTGAAGTTCAGACTACCAGTCAAGAGCTGATACCGTTGCGCCACCTCAGCGCTCTTAGCAAATGCATGTCAATATCGCACTCTAACGCGGGTTGTTTTCCTGTAGTTATATTTTTGAATAAAAGCGCACTTGTTCTATTATATTTGTACTTTTTGTGAAACTGTTTCTTTGATATTTGGACTTCAGGCTTCACACATTATAAACTTCATGTCTACATTTTGTCAGTTATGACTAAAACATGAAAAACCTTTCTTTTTTAACGATGTGTGTACATAGATCTATGTAGACACGGAACATACATGAAATGCAAGTGTTCCAAATAATGATATAGTATTTATAAAAGGTGTCATTTTGCTTGACTTCTCACTCCAAGCAACTGACACACAGGTGAACGGACTTGAGCTGAGAAAACTGTGCACCGGTGGGGGATGTGATAGTAGGCTGCTTGCTGTTTGCTACTTAGCCACAAATTTAGAAGACAAAGGACGTGACGGAGAGGTGTGAAGCGTTTTAAGGTGGGACGGATCTACAAGTTTTTTCGTAGGTTCTGGTAATTCTAGTGTTAATAGAATTTTTTTTTTTTTTTTTAAACAATAGTTGGGAGTTTTTGATTTTAAAGTATTTCTTGTCCGTCACAAGATATAATAGTCTTTTCATGTTAGAATTGAAGTAACCTAAACAACTAGCTTACCAAACATTTTGTCTGGTAATTGCACATTTGCAGCTAACTTTGTTAGGTCCTATCTGATTTGGGGTGGATAATCATATTTTACACTTTGCTGTAAAAAGCATAGTAAATATTAAGATTTTTGTTTTTCTTTCTTATTTATAATGTAATCATTTAAATTGATTAATGTCCTCTTTTCATGAATAACCAGTTGCTGCCCTGACAATAAAGGTCTATTCACTTTAATGTAGCCATTAATACTTCTTACAAAAACATGATACCAGACTTCTTCTTTTTGCTGGTCCTATTGGGGGTTGCCACAGTGGATCGTATTTTGTTACAAAATCATTATACCAAACTGTATGTTAAAATTCTATGTTTTAACCAAACAGGAATAAAAATAGTACATTATGTATTATATTTCCAGCATATGATGGGATACGTTTTTGAAATTAATTATCCTGTGAAACCCGCAAGTTTTTATACAATTTGGAGGGCATGAAATAGTTTCTTAGTGTAGTAATTTGTTCATGAATAAACATGCTTAGTTGCTATATGGCTTTATTGCTTTTGATGTATCAAAACTTTGTCTACTTCCAGGAAGCCTTCATCATGTTGTGGCTCACTGTCCACAAGTCCTTCTCATCAAATCAAAACAGCTAGAAAATTTTGTGCATTTTTTGCGCCACCAATGTCAATTCACTTTACAACAAGTCAGAGAGATCCTTCATAGCTCACCTTATATTGTTTTACAAGAAAAAGCCAATGTGGAGTATACATTTCAGGTAAGTAATAATAATGATCTGTTAACTTGTGTGACCACTGGAGAAGGGTGTGTGCCTCAGTACCCATGACACAACTACTCTGGACACCATCCTGGGTTTATAATACCCTTTTTGACAGAAATACCTGCTCACATGTTACTTCACAAAACGCAGTAGTAATCTCTTTTTTCCTTTCTCTCTCTCTATCTACTCCAAGTGAGCTTCATCATACTCCATTCCAGACCCTTAATGGGTGAGACAGAGCAGCTTACTTTATGCCAGATGCAGGAGTACTTCTTTTGCCACTTTTATGCACTGAGGAATCACTTCTAAGTCAGGCAGATCAGTCTTAAAATATGGAAAACTCCTGTTTGCAAATTTCCCAAGTGGCTTCCAAGAAACCCAGCAAGACCGCTCACCAGGACTACAACTTTCATGCAGCTCTGTGGAATGCTGCCACCCACACTGTTTGAGAAGCATATGGCTCTGGGAGGCAGACTTCTTCCATCCATTATTTTATTTTCCTCACTGGGATGCCTGTACTTTCATGGGGACCATCCATTATGAAGGTCTCCAGGATGCCAGTCATTCCATATCCTCTATTACGCTTTATATATGTGATTTACTTCCATTTAGCTGAAGTTTTACTTATTCTAATTTATTATCAATGATTATCCTAGCTTAACCAAATTCATGCAAGTCTTGAACTACACTTATTATATTTAATGTGTAAGAACTGTTCAATATTATACTTGTATATGGGGGAGTACATCAAAATGGAATTCCTGTTGTTTAAGTTTTTGCATATACAGTGTCCTGGAAAGGTTTATTTAGATACAAAATAAGGCATTGGAGTTATGCTAAACATATCATCGGTAATTGTGCTACATTCATCTACCAAACAGATGAATTCTAACCCAGACACTTTGTGCTAATAGCACACACATTAAACACATTGGAAGCCACCCAGATTGAAAATGTGAATAAATGACCAAATCTAGAGTGCATAGTTTTTGGATGTGGACATATATTTAACTTTGTATTACACAGTTTCTGTTCAATAATGGCAGTAGGTCATGTTTAGTGTTGCTTACATCAAAGACATCTGAGTATTTGGTAGTTTACACCAGTATTTAACTTTAGATAAGCTCTGACCTCCAGAGGTCACATGAAAAGACAGTTTCTCCTTGGGGATTAACAAAGTACAGTGAAACTTCGATTATCTGTCACTTCATTAACCGTCAGTTTCCACTAACTGTTGGCAAAAAATATATATATATATTATCCTACTGCTGCCACGCAGTACTCTGCGAGCTCTGTACATCAGAACACCAGTCCCTTTCCCTAACGCATAGAGTTCATCTCCAACTCCACGTGTCATGCTGTATTTTAAAATCATAGTGTCAGTTACGTATCTTCAGTTTTAATATGGTTTCGTAGCTTTTTTCTTTTGTTACAATTAATCCACTATGCAATCTTAAGGCCAATAAACGTAACGTGGTGTTGGAATTGTCACAAAAAAAATTAAATTATTAAACATTTACAAAATGACGAAAGTTCTTCAAGTATTGCTTCAGTTTACAGAGTAGGAAGAACAATAGTGAAAGATGTAAAGCATGATGCAGACAAAATTTTAAAACAAGTTGAAAATGGAAACCTCTGATGGTAATGTTATCTTGTATTAATATTAATGTTCTTCTGTGCTGTAGTTTTCTTTTAAAATTCTGTTATGTTTTGTTAATAAATTGTGCCTGTGCTGGAAGCTGATGATGGGCTGTGCAGGATCTCAAAGGCTTTCTGTTCTGTAAAGGGGCAGTCTCGCCCCTTAGGAGATGAGTGGTAGGAGAAGTTTGGAGAAAAAGGAAGGTGAACTGAAAAGAAGTTTGAGTAGGGAGTCAGAAGATAGTAAGCAGGAATTTTTTGCGGTATAGAAAAAAAAAATTAAGTGGCACGCGATAAGCTGATTGGTAGGGAAAGAAAGGGTACCATTTGTTAGGGAACAAAGACTCCAAGTAAAACATAGAAAACTCTAGTACCTCTGAGTTGTATTTGTTTATTACATTGGTCGTTACAATTTTATATGAATTAATTTTGTTAATACTATATTATATTTTGTTAATATAGTTTTGTTTTGTAAATAAATACGAGTATTCACTAAACTAATGAGAGATACTTTATTAATCTCCAAGGGGAAATTCACATACTCCAGCAGCAGCATACTGATAAAAACAATATTAATTAAAGTGTGATAAAAATGCAGTGCAAGTTAAAAAAAAATGCAAGGTGGAGAGTGTGAGGCAGGTATAACGGACAATAACATTGTATAATGTTAATGTTTACCCCCCTGGGTGGAATTGAAGAGTCACATAGTATGGGGGAGGAATGATCTCCTCAGTCTGTCAGTGAAGCAGGACAGTGACAGCAGTCTGTCGCTGAAGCTGCTCCCCTGTCTGGAGATGATCCTGTTCAGTGGATGCAGTAGATTCTCCATGATTGACAGGAGCCTGCTCAGCACCCGTCGCTCTGCCAAAGATGTCAAACTGTCCAGCTCCGTGCTTACAATAGAGCCTGCCTTCCTCACCAGTTTGTCCAGCCGTGAGGTGTCCCTCTTCTTTATGCTGCCTTCCCAGCACAGCACCACAAAGAAGAGGGCACTTGCCACAACTGTCTGATAGAACATCTGCAGCGTCTTATTGCAGATGTTGATTGACGCCAGCCTTCTAAAGAAGTATAGTCGGCTCTGTCCTCTCTTGCACAGAGCATAAGTATTGGCAGTCCAGTCCAATTTATCATCCAGCTGCATTCCCAGGTATTTATAGGTCTGCACTCTCTGCACACAGTCACTTCTGATAATCACAGGGTCCGGGAGGGGCCTGGGCCTCCTAAAATCCACCACCAGCTGTTTGGTTTTGCTGGTGTTCAGTTGTAGGTGGGAGTCGCACCATTTAACAAAGTCCTTGATTAGGACTGTATATCATATATACTATATCTGTTTATCTACTGTATATCATTTTTTTAAG
This sequence comes from Polypterus bichir lapradei, assembly GCA_026402145.1. Taxonomy (NCBI): domain Eukaryota; kingdom Metazoa; phylum Chordata; class Cladistia; order Polypteriformes; family Polypteridae; genus Polypterus; species Polypterus bichir. Next base: position 117,050,843 of record JANRMT010062854.1, on the reverse strand, counting down.
TAGCTATTCTGTTATCTGTCTTTTCTCTAATCAAGGTTTTAATTTATCTCCAAATTGGAAACAAACATAGCCGAATTGTGTAATGAAGGAGTCAATACAGATCGACATTCTGAAGTAATCTCCTCAATTAATTTACAATTAATTCAATACAAAATTCTACACAGAGTACACTATACAGGTCATCGGATGTTCAGGATGGGATTTGTGCCATCTGACACCTGCACACACTGCACAGACAACATTCCTGACAGTTATATCCACGCACTGTGGTCATGTCCACCTGTTCAGGGATTCTGGTATGGAGTATGTGAAGACCTGTCAAAGTGTCTGAAATGTGATATCTCAACTTCCCCCTCATTTTGCCTGCTGGTGAACCTAGAGGATGTCCCGATTGAAACAAATTTGGTTCACGTAGTTCTCACTGCCATATGCATCGCTAAGAAAACTATCCTTATAAACTGGAAAAACAAAGATAATCTTTGCATTAACCAGTATAGAAATCTTTTATTGGATCATATTACACTTGAGACAGCCTCTGCCTCCACTTCAAATCAATCTCTCTGGGCTCCTTTGATCGGTTCCATCACATAGCGACGATGGAGGGTCATTGATATTGTCCTGCGGGATGCTGTGGTTGTTGTGGTGGAGAGTCTGAGCTTGGAGTGTCTGGAGGATCCCTGGGGGTGGGTTCACTAGGGGGGTCTTGGGCTGGGGGGCTGCTGCCCCACTCTGGTGGTGCTTGGGTTGCCTCGGGGGGTGGACTTCTGGTAGTTGTGTGTGGGGCCTTGGGGGTCTTGACGGTGGCTGCGGGTCACTGCCTGGTGGCTGCATCGCCCCTGGGTGGGTCTGGGTGGGGGCCTGGTGGCTTGGGGTTTGGGGGCGGCCGTCCCCGGATGGGGGTCTGGGTGGGGCCTTGGGGATTGGGTCCTGGCATGTACGCTGCCGGGAAGAGGGCCGGAACATGCGGCGGTGCCGGGTCCTGGCTCCGCCATGGGGGAGGGGGATGTCCGGGAGGGGGGGGGTCCAGCTTTACCTGGGTGTCTTATGTCTTACTTAGTCTGAAAGTTGAGTAAATGTGGGGATGGGAGTAAATACTCTGCTGGGGTGGTGTGGGTTGGTGGCCTCAGACTCCGTGGGGCTCTGTGATGCTGCTGCTTTGGGCCATGGCTAGATGGGCTGGGGCCTCCACGCCCCGGGTGGATTTTGGGAACGGAAGTGCCTATTGGGGCCAGTAGGGGAGCTGGCTCCCTGGAGGGCTCAGGCCCCTCAGCCATTCCTCCCCATCCTCAGACATTTCCCTCCTCCTGCTCCCTCACATCATCACACAAATATGCACATAGGGCCTTGGGGTGTGGGTAAGTCAGGGGGTGCGGGTATGGATCCCATTTCCACAGCCCTGTGGCAGCCTACCCCCCAATTTTATTTGCACATTAAACACTTCCACAAACAACATTTTACACAAATGCACACTCAGGGTCTTGGGAGTGAGCACACTCAACGGCATCCGGTGGGGGGAAATTCCAGCCTCACTCCGAGTGCCAGTGCCCACTTCCAATTTTAAACTGCACCTAGTCACGGAGGGTTTTGGGGGGGAAGTGGGGCTGTGTGTTGGCATCAGCTGGTGTAGGCCACATGATGCCGGCACTGCCCGTGCCCCCCCAACCACAAAATGCACCTTATCAACACACGTTAACATTACATTGGAGCCGGCGGAGGGAGACTAGAGGTCTTATTACACCTCTGTTCTCGGTTAGCTGCCCGGGGCTGGAGGCTAGGAGTGGGAGCTGGCCGTCTGCCTGTGGTCTGGAGTGGTGGGTTGCTTTGCTCTGCGTTGGACGGGGGTGCCTGCTCATTATTATCCCAGTGGAACGGGGCTAACTCTGGCGTCCGGGAATGGTTGTGCCCTCGGTACGGCAGCACCGGGACCAGAGTTAGTAGGGTGTGTATGGGGAGTGTGAATGGGTGTCTGGCGTACATCCTTGTAAGTCTTGGGTTGTATGTGTATGTGAGAGCATGAGGGAGGGAGTGTATGACTGTGTTTGTGTGTGACTGTATATGTCAGGTGGGGTTTTGGACTCCTCCCCTCTCCTGGGACATCTGGCAATGCTACAACATCTTCGCCTACCCTCCCCCTGCCACTTTTTTTTTTTTTTTTTTTTAAACATCTGTCTGGTCGCTCCTGGTGGGATCTGGGTCCCTGGGCTCTGTTGGGTCCTCGGCGGGGTGGGTCGCCCTTGTGTCCCGGGCTGCTGGGTTCCGGGGTGAGCGGCTACGGGCGGGCCTGGGGGCTAGCCGTTGATGTCTCCCGGGACTCTGCAGGCTGCTGGTTGTGGCCCCCCGGGGTGATCCTCTGTGCCTCTCGAGGGGGGGTTGGGGCTTCTCTGGTGACGGTCTCCCTGGGGTCTCCGCGCTCTGGGGTGACCGCTGGATTTCTGGGCTTGGAACTCCCTCCATCTTCCGCACGTTTTTTGGGGGCAGGTCTGTGGCCCTTCACACTCACTATTGGACGCTCCAATAGAGAAACCTTACACATACAAGCGTGCGTACGCACACAGGTGCTCACATGGTGCTTTCATAGGTATGACTTGGACATCTTCAGCACATGACCTAAGGCTGTGGTTGGCCCTAAATGCCTTAGTAATAATTACTGTGTGATTGTTAGCAAACATTTTTACTTTGATATATCTTCATGTAGCTGATGCATCAATGTTTTTGTCTTGTGGTTTTTTTTTTTTTCCCCCTCTTTTTCTGCAGGTCTAGAAGCGGATTCTGGTTCATTTATTGTTTATTCTATACGAAAATCCCCCCTTCCCCCTTTACCTCCATCTCCTCCTTTTCTCTCTTCTTTTTCTTTCATTTTTGTCTCCGTGCAGTTCGAATCTTAAAAACATCTGAAAATATTTCTAATAAAGTTTTGGTATCAGGCGTGGCGTCAGCAGAAGCTGTAACGCTCCACCTGAGAGAAAAACTGTAAGGCTAGTCGCCAGCATTCAGACATCAATTCTGATTGCTTCACAGCCGAACAGGACACGGTTTAAAAAAAAAAAAAAAATCTCCTCAGTCTCCAGTCTGGCTATCATTTAATCGTTTCCATTGTTATCTTTGAATGTTTCAATACTGGGACACTATAGAAAATAGTGTCATCCATATAGTAGTGGCCCTACCTTCGCACACTGTCATGTAGAGGATGCCTCCTTTTTGCTTGTTTTCTTTCAGCCTTTTGCCACTATGTTGTTGTCCTAGTTCTTACCAGTCTCTTGCTAGCCAGCCAACCTTTTATAGCATAATAATACATACATTCATGCTATGTTGTTGGTGAGTAAGTGATGAGCAGGTAAAGGAGAAACATAACTTTTAAAATACAATATTGGTAAAGCACATTCTGCAAGTAATAAAATGACATAACAAACTTAATGCAGTACACACTGACCCTGTGTTGAGATGGCAGCTTTTAAAGTTTTATTAAAATGCTCCAACAGTTTCTTACTCAATACCTAGTTTGGCTCATTCATTTCTCTTCTTTTACAGTATGCCTATTTTCGAATGGGAATCCAGCAGGCTGACATAGTGAAAACCAAGCTTTTCAGGCTCACATTTGAAGAAATAAGATGTAGGCACATATTTCTGGAGAGACTAGGGCTCTATGAGACTCCTGACAAGAAAGGGCAAACCCATATTGTTAACCCTAAAGTGAAAGACTTTCTTGGAGTCTCAGAACAAATGTTTCTTAATAAGGTTGCCAAAGTTCCAGTGGAAGAATTCAGAGTGTTCAAAAAACTCTTATCACGGGAGATTGAAGAACAGGAAAAGGAAAATGAAGATCTGAGCTCTGAAGAGGAAAATGATGAGAGTGAAGATGACGAATGAATTTCACTGCATGAGAAGGAAAAATAAAATATCACTCATACCAGACTTTCAGTAGCTGAGACTACTAAAAGCAGTTTAAACCCTGATAGATCTCTTGTTCTCTCTTTTACGAGTTGAATAGCTTGTTATTTTCACAGAGAGGAAAATTAAGAAAATGTCTACATGAATCTAGTTCACATTTTTATTGTGAACTGGTTCAGTATCTCTTAGTTCATTCTTTAATAATGACATTAATAACTAGTTAAAAGTGAAAAATACAAGTTGGTAGATACCTCACTGTACTGTATACTGAAAGGTGAAGGTTGTCTTTCAGAGTAAAATTAGTCAAATCAGCATTGTATTTATTAAATTCTGGGATCACTGCAGCTAATTGATATAAATGACAAATTTGACAGAGATTTAAAACAGTAAAGAGGAGTTTATTCTGGAGGAGTGTATTTCTGTTTCAAATTATGCTAAATAATTATAATGAATGAGTAATAAATCCCATTTTCTATATTTATTGAACTGCTAAGAGTGGTAAAGTTTGCTGTACTTTATTGTTGTTTATTTTATGAATGTGTATTCAATTACACAAATTAAAATGTTTTCTTATCTAGTATTTTACCAATTTTTAAAACTACAATAGTAGCTAGTAAATAATGGTGCCACAGTGTTTGCAGAGGTTGAATCCTGTGCCCAGTCATTTTCTCCATGTCTCTGAGGTTTTTCTACAGGTACTCTGGATTTGTCATTTCAAGGAAGTGTGTTAATTGATAATTATTATTACCCCATCTGGAAGGGTGTCTCTCTGAATTGCCTTTTGCAAGATTTCTTCCAATTTTTTCATACATGGGTCTTTTTTTGGGAGTTTTCTTGTTTTATTCCTAGGGAGTCAAGGCTGGAGAGCGGTTAGAAAAACAAGGACTGGTAAAGGCCATTGCGGTATGCTTTGTGATACATTGCTATTGTCTTTTGGCCCAGTGCAAGTTTTGATGCATTCTTGATATGGTCTTGCAGTGGACTGGCATCATTTAAGGGTTGGTTCTTACTTTGTACCTTATGATGTCTGTATAGGCTCTTACTCCTTGTGACCCCGAAATTGAATATGTATAAGTAATTTTACACTTTAAGGTACTGTATTTGATTTATGCATATTAATTCCTTTTCTTCTTTGAAGGCGAAGCATGAGTTGAAAGACAAAATCAACAGCTAATTCAATAAAACATGGTGCAGCAGCAGTTAAGTTACCCTTATATACTAGAGTCTGCTTTTGGATCTGTCCTTTGATACCTTCTCTATATAGCTTACATTTATGGGGGGGGGGCTGAGATCACATTTGGGTGAATTATAATTGAAATTGTAACATTTTTTTCTTTCAGAATTGTGAGACCTTGAGCCAAGATGCACCTTGGAAATTTTCAAATGTAGTTGCAACCTGTTAATCTTATGAAGAGGATACAACATAGGACACTATAGAAAAAAATCTTTCATTAAACATCTCACAAAGCAAGTGCTTGTTGATGCAATCTAAATTAAAGTTAACTGTATATTTATGGTTGTTTATTATGTGTAAATGGTCATATATATAAGACATTGTGCTGTTTCCATGGTACAGTATATACAAACTTTTTTTTTTAATGCATGGGAATTTTTGTAGTCTGGCTCGGAGCAGGCAGTACCATCTCTGTTTAAAGTGCTTTTAACTACTGAAAGAAGTATCATGCAGTGTTGAATAAAGTTACTATAAGTTGCAGTCTCTCAGACTCAAATAGCAAGCCCTGGGAATTCGAAGAAGTCGAAAGTCAAAGGGTTGACTGTTTAAGACTAAAATAGTAAGAATGTTAAATGACTGTTTTCTTCACATCATTCAGTTGTATGGTCTGCTAGAGATCTGCATCCTTCTGTTTTCTTAAACTGCCTTGTTTAGCAAAGGGTTGTTGAGAGTTAGATCTTCAATACACAAGTACAAGTCCTGAATCCATCCAACCTGTTACTGGTACTGGGGTAATTCATCTAAATCAAGTATTTGGACTTCAGTTCGATTCCAAGCTAGGATGTGTTCTGTCTGGTGTTTGCATGTCCTTGTTTAAATATTTAAACTAGACATTCCAATTTCCTCTCCCAGTTAAAAACCATACTGTTAGGTTGATTTGCATGTCTGACTTGGCCTAGTGTGGATGTTTAATGCACAGCTGTTGTAATCTAGACCAGTCCAGTTGAAGACCTTTTTTTCTGGTGCATGTCCTGTCATGCATGTGCAGACAGTCTGAATCCCTAATCCTTTAACCAGCTTCTGTTTAGATTGCGGAAGAAGACCTGTGTTAACATGAAGTGAACATGCTAACTCCACTTGAGTACACACTAACCCGGAATTGTACCATGCTCTAAATTTTGTTAGACTATTCCAAGATCTGTTATGCCTCTGGATATTTGATTACCTATGTCATACTCAAAGCTCTGAAACTGAACTTCAGTCAGAGATTTATGAGTGTGTTTACAATTTAATTTGCATAATTAGGGTCTTGCCCAGCTGAAAAAAAAACCCCACTTGTGCTTGCATGTTTCCTTGGTGACACCACTTGCATTTCCAATAACTGTTAAAGTGTCATTTACTTTAATTTCATTTTGAACCTCTTAGTCAATAAACCCCATGCCATATGCATCAATCCTTCCAGACGGAATGCCGGTGGAACAGGATGTTGCTGTGTTTAAAGTGGGACCGTTGATCATCAATATAAAGACTCGGTTGTAAACTCAGCCATTTCAGGTGTCTGATTCCATAAATCATTACGTGGAGCCGAAGGCTACCTTATCGTTTTCATTTTGTGGCATATGTTCATATTGCTTTGTTTTCTTTAGCTAGCCTGTTGCTATGGTACACCTTTATTACACTTCATTTTACTTGAGGAAGAGAGTCAACACTCCGTAATCTCTTGATAAAAACGACAGTTTTTGACTAGCGACTATTGATGAATACATGCATTAGGCTAATGAACAGTGGGCGCTGATGTTTTCCGTTGGTTGCACTTTAAAAAAACAGGTGAGTGATATTTATTTATTATCTTTATAGTGTGAAAAGGATTCGTGCCAATGTGTGCTTATTTCCACAAAGGTTCTAGAATATACAGTGAGGTGTTGTGCTTAAGTTGCTGTGTAGGGAGCATGTGACAGTGTGAGACACCTAAATGCACAAAATGGGATAAACTAAAAATTGTTGAGTCTCTAGTCTATTTAAATGAGAAAAACAGTGACTCTTAATTACAATTACAGTAGTTTGTATTAGGGTAAATACCTGTGTCTTAAACTTGTATCCTTCATCCTTTACTTTGGTGACTGAACCCTTTAAGTTTTGTGTGTAGTTGAACTTCATCTTGTGCCCTGCTTGTGTTAAGTGAGCACTGTTGGTCTGCAGGTTCAGAATTGGATTTGATTGCGTAGAGTACTGCTTGGTACACAGACACACTGAATCAGAACACGACTATTCAAGGAGCAGAGACACAGTCTAGAAATGGGTGGCACTGTCAATGGCACAGATGAAGACTAAAGAATCAGAGCTGGAAAACAAAGAAAAGCCCATAGGTTCCAGTTTCTTACCCGACAATCCTGACTTAAAAAGTACTAAGATAGAGTAAGCATGATGTTGGAGGAGAATGCAGTATATCACACATGCTGTATGCAAAGCTGCAACTTATTATTTGGCCTATTTTGTTGAGTTATTTTATATTTTCCTGCCACTTGCAACGTCTGTTTTTGGAAAAAAAAAATGGTCATATTGACAGCTAGACCAGTTTAAAATGGGAAGTCTTAGGATTCCTTTAATGGACTTGTAAGACGCATGTAAATCTTATTTTTAAGGAACTTAAATTACAATTTTTGGTGATACAGTAGTTGGTCTTGTTGCTAGTATGCCAGTAAAAATGATGGATATGAAGGGGTTATGTCCCATGTAACACAATAGTATGAAATTCAACTGACTGGTCTACAGGCACCATTATTTTACCATGTGGTTCTTTTGGGGTATTGCAGGAATATATCTAGTGCTGAAAGCTGCATTCATTGCACTGAACTCATTTAGATTTGTTGGTCAGTGCTGCTACTCGCTGCTCCTGAATCCTTGGTGTGGAATTTGCTTATTCTCATCTGGATGTATGGCAATTTTCTCTGCATCCTCCAGTCTTTTGGAGAAGCCAATGTGAAGCAGAGGCGCAAGAGGCATCCTCACAGACAGAAGGCTGATTTTCCTTTAAGCCAAACTTGGACCAAAGGAGGCCTCCTTTAGTGCAGCTGGAATAGGAGCAGCTTACTTGGCCCCTGGCTTCACAGCCTGACTCTCCACATGGTGCTGGCAAATGGAGAGGAGTCGGGCCCTGAGTGATTTGTTATCAGTGACACTCCAACATCCCAGAGACTTGGGAGTTGTGTGCATTTGGGCCAGTATATAGAATACCAGTGAAAAGGATGGACACATCCAGAAATGTGCATTTTTTGTAATAGAAATCCATTCCTTTTTTAACCAAGATACCATTAAATTGATGCAAAGACTAAAATTGTTAAGTTGAACTTTGGTAGGGCGAATTTTGAGCAGATGTGACAAAGTCTAAGTAGGATAGACTGGGATAAACTTTTAAATCTGGAGACAGTTGAGGAGCAGTGGAACAGGTTTAAAAATGTTTTACATGTAATGCAGGACAGATACATACCTAAATTTGGAATTAATAGGAAACTAACAAAAACTCCACGGTGGATTAATAAAGATTTAAAAAAGAAGTTGCAAAGGAAAAAAACTGCTGTATAAGGCATATAAGACGTATAAGACTAATGACTGCAAAGTGAATCGTAGCGAATATGAGAACATGAGGGCATCCATTAAGAAGGATATCAGGGAGGCTAAAAGACAGTTGGAGAGGAATATAGCAGCTAAGGCAAAAGAAGACCCCAAGAGATTCTTTCAGTATTTTAGTAGTAAAAGAACAGTCAAGGAGGAGGTCAAGTGCATCAGGAATAGTAAAGGGGAATTAAAAGATACAGACAGTGAAATAGCAGATGCCCTAAACTTAAATTTTTCTGAGGTGTTTACAAGTGAGCAAGTGGATAACCTCCCAGAGGTAAATGCGACTACTAAGGAGGTACTGAGGGATTTGGAAATTGAAGAGGGAGAAGTGCTGCTCAGATTAAATAAGATGAAATCAAACAAATCACCAGGTCCAGATAATATTTATCCTCGTGTTCTTAAGAAGGCTAGTGAGTACATATATAAACTCTTGACACATAGTTTTAGGAAGTCACTGAGCACTGGAGAGATTCCGAAGGACTGGAAAATGGCAAATATCATCCCATTATATAAAAAGGGTGACAGGGCAGATCCAAGCAATTATAGGCCAGTAAGCTTAACATGCATCACAGGAAAATTAATGGAAGGAATTATTAAGGATAAGATTGAGCAACACCTGGCAAGGACAGGAGTTATTCTGAACAGTCAGCATGGGTTCAGAAGAGGGAGGTCATGTTTTACTAACATTTTGGAATTCTAAGAGGTTGCAACAAAAGCATACGATCAAAGTGGAGCTTATGATATTATCTATCTGGACTTTCAGAAAGCATTTGATAAGGTGCCACATGAGAGGTTGGGCATCAAGTTAAAAGAAGTGGAAGTTCAGGGTGATGTTTTTAGATGGGTGCAGAATTGGCTCAGACACAGGAAGCAGAGGGTGATGGTGTGAGGAACCTCATCAGAACTGCCCGATGTTAAGAGTGGTGTTCCACAGAGGTCAGTGCTAGGGCCGCTGCTATTTTTAATATATATAAATGATTTAGATAGAAATATAAGTAACAAGCTGGTTAAGTTTGTAGATGATACCAAGATAGGTGGATTAGCAGATAATTTGGAATCTGTTATATCATTACAGAAGGACTTGGATAGTATACAGGCTTGGGCAGATTTGTGGCAGATGAAATTTAATGTCAGTAAATGTAAAGTATTACACATAGGAAGTAAAAATATTAGGTTTGAATACACAATGGGCAGTCGGAAAATCGAGAGTACACCTTATGAGAAGGATTTAGGAGTCATAGTGGACTCTAAGCTATTAACTTCCCAACAGTGTTCAGAAGCCATTAAGAAGGCTAACAGAATGTTGGGTTATATAGCACGATCTGTGGAGTACAAGGCTAGGGAGGTTCTGCTCAACCTTTATAATGTACCGGTGAGGCCTCATCTTGAGTACTGTGTGCAGTTTTGGTCCAGGCTACAAAAAGGACATAGCAGCGCTAGAAAAGGTCCAGAGAAGAGTGACTAGGCTGATTCCAGGGCTACAGGGGTTGAATTATGAGGAAAGTTTAAAAGAGCTGAACCTTTACAGTTTAAGCAAAAGAAGATTAAGAGGTGACATGATTGAAGTGTTTAAAATTATGAAGGGAATTAGTACAGTGGATCGAGACTTGTATTTTAAAATGAGTTCATCAAGAACATGGGGACACAGTTGGAAACTTGTTAAGGGTAAATTTCGCACAAACATTAGAAAGTTTTTCTTTACACAAAGAACGATAGACACTTGGAATAAGCTACCAAGTAGTGTGGTAGACAGTAAGATGTTAGGGACTTTCAAAACTCGACTTGATGTTTTCTGGAAGGAAACAAGTGGATAGGACTGGCGAGCTTTGTTGGGCTGCATGGCCTGTTCTCGTCTAGAGTATTCTAATGTTCTAAAATTGATTTAAAAATACAGCCAAGACATTAACAGTGTTGCCAATGGTCATTACTGCTATGACTGATTTTTAATTCATTATTCACGTATGAAAGCAAAGCCTTGTTTTCAGCAGCCATTTCTTCAGTGTCCTAATGGCCAACTTATGTGGTAATACTAATTGGTTATTAGAGAAACCTTTGTAATTGCATTAGCACCGCTGACACTGTTATTCTATTCGCACAGAGCTGCAAGGTATTGACTGGATTCAAAATGGCCAAAATGAAATGCTTTATCAAGAAACATGTCAGTCTATTGTTTGTATGTATGTATGTTTTTATTTATTTATTTAGCAAAATGAAGGCTATTCCATGTGACAGATTGTCAAGAAACGGAGGGATTCATACCAATGTAACTATTTTTGCATTTAGAAAAGAGGACAAACTATGTAACCAGGATAGAAAAAAAAAGGGGTAGGCTCAAATGCATAACTGAATAAAATGATGAGGACATCATAGTGTTACTGTGGAAACAACAACACCTTACAGTTCCTCAGTTACCTTTTCATTAATTACATACTGAAATACCAGTGTCAAATGCAATAGATGACTCCAGGATGCTGAGCTGATTGGCAGAGTTTCAAAGAAAAAGACACATCTGAAACTGACAAATAAAACAGAAAGGTTGAAATGGGCAAAAGAGCACAGACCTTGGATTACAATCTTGAATTGGATTGTATTATGGTCACCATCCCAGAATCGTCCATTCTCTGTTGCAGATGACACTGGTATTTTGGTGTGTGTTTAATGAGAAAGTCAACTGAGGACCAGTGAGGTATTTGTTTCCTCAGACTCTGATGCCCTGATCCTCTTACTCAGTTGTGCTTCTGGTCCTTCCTCTTCTTTTTCTGTCCTGCTTCGCCCTCTTCTCTCAAGACACCTTTGTGTGAAATCTTCAGGTTTTTTTTTGGCAATCTGTCATATGAAATAGCCTTCATTCTGCAAAAAAATAACATTAATAGATTGACATGTTTCTTGAGAATGCGGTTGCATTTTGGAACCCAGAACTGAACTTTAGGAATGGCAGTACCTTGCAACCCAATATAAAAGAATAACAAGTTTCAGATGTGCTAATGTAATTATAAAGGTTTCTCTAATAAGCAATTAAAATTTAAAATTACTAATTAACCATAAGGTAAGGGAGTTTACCAATAGGACACAGAGGGAATTGCTGTTGAAATTAATAATAACATTAAAATTATGTCATTTTTAAATAGTAACAGCCATTAGAAACACTAGAAATGTCTGTATTTTTTAATTAATTTAATGATATATTGATTTAAAAACAAGGACCTGGGTGCGTGTTAGGAAATGTGCCTGACGATGAACTGGAATCCTGTCCAGTTCGAGTCCCTTTCTTGACCCTGGTGCAGTGGGCTTCTAGCACCTCAGAACCCAGTACTAGAAGAAACCAGTTTGGAAATGACTGAATGAATGAGGAATGTCTCTTATACTGGATTATAAACAAATCTATTAATATACTCATATATATATATAGTACGTAGAAAACCAGGAAGAGCCCCAAAAAGTGCTGAAGAAAACATGCATTATATAATTGAGAAGGCAGCGAAACAATAAGAAGCGAGCGAGTGACATATACAATCATATTCATGAGTTCTGCTACTTCGGAAACAAAGCACGGTGGAAACCTAAACTTTAAATTAAGTTCATAGACAGGCTGCCGCTGGCGTTTGTAATTTAGTGCCTGCCCATATAAGGCCGTCCGTCAGCGGCAATCCAATAGAAACACTGCCACTAAATATTCACGGGTGAAGGACTGTGCTTATGCAGAGGATGATGAGATGGTCAGGGTGGTGTTTGGCACAAACTCAGCGAAACTGCGAGAGAAAGTTTTAAGTGCCGAGACAGGTAACATTAGATACAGCCATGGACATAGCACGACATGGCACCAGCACAGCTGGGAAACTTCAATGCATGTACACCGAGCGGCTCACGTGAACTGACGCAGTGCACAGACAAAAAGCAACAGTTCCAAAGAGCGCTGAACAAAAACCTAATTACACAATTGAAAAGGCAGCAAAAAAATATGAAGCGTCTGATACATACAAGCGTATACATAAGTGCAGCTAGTGAATGTCCCGCTAAAGGAAGACAGTGTTAAAAAAAAAACCAGTGCATGCAGTGTGTCAGGTCTCAGATAAAGAAGAAGACGAGCTGTTTATTGATGCAGTAAGAAACGAATCGATGAATGAAACCTGTCATCTTTACAACAATTGACAAACACGGAATGTAACTTGAACACAACACATCGTACAAATACGACCCTGATTGAAACAAATAATGATAATCGAATCCTTGATAACAGCAACACTCAATAACACTCACAAAACAATTACTGTATATTGACAATCATGTTACGTTATTTTTAAAATGTTCCCTTTTCTTTTTCATAGCTTCTTTAACACACTACGTCTCCGCTGCGAATATATATATATATACCCCGATCTACATACTCTCAAATAAATAAGCCACACACCGTGGCGCAATTGTAGAGGCTTCGCCTCTATCGCCTACATCCGAGGTTCGATTCCCGAGAGGGGATGGACTGAGTATGTACGCGCGCTTCTCGGTTCATTTTAACCTCGCATCTCCTTGGTTTGAGACGTATGAAAAAATATGCGGTTAACGCAGAATCATGTTACCTTACTTTTAAAATCTTTCCTTTTCTTAGCACAAGCACAGCTGAGAAGCTTCGATGCATGTACTCCATAACAAAAAATAACGCATTTAATCACACTTTCAATTCCAAGCAAAGGGGAACTTTTGTCAATGCATGATTTCCTGGTACATCGATTACACTGATGCACACATCACAGCTACAAAAATGTTAGAGTCGGAATGAAGCGCGTTCCTAATTGAGAAGGCAGCGAAACAATAAGAAGCGAGCGAGTGACATATACTACCATATTCATGAGTATTGCTACTTCGGAAACAAAGCAAGGTGTAAACCTAAACTTTAAATCTATACTAATAAAAGGCAAAGCCCTCACTCACTCACTCACTCACTCACTGACTCATCACTAATTCTCCAACTTCCCGTGTAGGTAGAAGGCTGAAATTTGGCAGGCTCATTCCTTACAGCTTACATAAAAAAGTTAAGCAGGTTTCATTTCGAAATTCTACACGTAACGGTCATAACGGTCGACAACGTCCGCCATGTTGAACTTTCTTATTTATGGCCCCATCTTCACGAAATTTGGTAGGCGGCTTCCCTGCGCTAACCGAAACCGATGTACTTACTTATTTCGATGGTATGACGCCACTGTCGGCCGCCATATTGAACTTTCCAACGTCACCAATTTTCCAACTTCCCGTGTAGGTAGAAGAATGACCCCGTCTTCACGAAATTTGGTAGGTGGCTTCCCTGCGCTAACCAAAACCGATGTACGTACTTATTTCGGTGGTATGATGCCACTGTCGGCCGCCATATTGAATTTTCCAAACATCACAAATTCTCCAACTTCCCGTGTAGGTAGAAGGCTGAAATTTGGCAGGCCCATTCCTTACAGCTTACTTACAAAAGTTAAGCAGGTTTCATTTCGAAATTCTACGCGAAACGGTCATAACGGTCAGCAGCATCCGCCATGTTGAACTTTCTTATTCATGGCCCCATCTTCACGAAATTTGGTAGGCGGCTTCCCTGCACTAACCGAAACCAATGTACATACTTATTTCGGTGGTATGATGCCACTGTCATCCGCCATATTGAACTTCCAACGTCACTAATTCTCCAACTTCCCGTGTAGGTAGAAGGCTGAAATTTGGTACTTATTTCTTTGGTATGACACCACTGTCGGCCGCCATATTGAACTTTCCAACGTCACTAATTCTCAAACTTCCCGTGCAGGTAGAAGGCTGAAATTTGGCAGGCTCATTCCTTACAGCATACTTACAAAAGTTTAGCAGGTTTCATTTCGAAATTCTACGCGTAATGGTCATAACGGTCAACAACGTCAGCCATGTTGAACTTTCTTATTTATGGCCCGATCTTCTCGAAATTTTATAGGCGGCTTCCCTGCACTAACCGAAACCAATGTACGTACTTATTTCGGTGGTATGATGCCACTATCGGCCGCCATATTGAACTTTTCAACAGTCTTTGTTACTTATGGGCCCATCTTCAAGAAATTTGGTACGCGGATTCCCAACGCTAACTGAATCCTACTTAGGTACATATATACGTCCATAGCCTGCAGCTTAGTCACCGTGTGAGGTGGCATTGGGTCCCCCATCCCAACGCCTCCCACGTTGTTGGCTGCCTGCCTATATAAGACCGTCCATCGCTCCGGTCTCTACATTCCCTTCCTTGCTTCGCCACGGGATTCACGTCTCCCTACTGATAACTACAGTCTTTTTGTTTAATCCACTGCTTCTCCGCTGTTTTATTGTTTGTTTATTACAATTATAGTTATTGTATAGGTATTTTAGACTTACTTTACATTGCTCAGGTACCCATTTCCTTTATCATTCCAACTCCCATTACCATGTCTATCGAGGTGATCACTATCGATCAAAGAACTGTCACTTACTGAGTGGTTTCCATGCCCGGAGATGGCACCTACCTTTTCCATTCTCTTTGTTACATATTGCACGGCCATATCAGGCTCACTCTCGATATCCGGAGGAACATTGTGTCTTATGTATTGAATAACTGGGACAGGTTCAAGGTGTGGACTGATGACGGTACAGCAGATAATTATACTACACAGGAGCACTAGAAGAGTGAAATGCTTAAGCCCTTCACCTATGGTTCTGCATGTGAGTTGATGGCTGCTGCTGAATTGTTCGGTTGTCGCTTTCAAGTGTACCGAAATAGCCAAATATTTTACACCTTTCGACAACCGCCAATGCCTCTTAAACATCTTAGATTCACAGGTAACGATTTCAGTAGTGGACACTTTGATGTTTATGAATGTTTAAACTCTCAAAAGCTGGATGTGATTTTATCGATGAAACCGGTTGTGTGCTTACAACGCTTGACAGATGCCGAATGTCACTTCAACACAACAAATCCTGCAAATACTGTCGTAATTGAAACAAACCATGAAACTCAAACCGATTATGACAGCAGCAATTCAAGCTGTGAGATTTGAGACAAGATTACTGTTACAGTAAATTTTCTTCTTAATAAAAATTTTAAGGCAGTACTTCGCCGCTGCGAAGCGCGGGTTTTTT
>JANRMT010062854.1:116961099-117015056 GCA_026402145.1 Polypterus bichir lapradei | reverse complement strand
ATATATATATATGTATGAGGCTTGCTCTCTCTCTCTCTCAGCTGCACGCAAGCCTGCGCTCTCTCTCTCCTGCACTGGCTTTATTTATTTTGTTATTTATGAAAACTGGCCTTTTTGATGGGAGCTGTGGACCCGCTATACCACAGGAGGAAGCTGGGTTGAGAGGAGGTTACAGTTTTAAGTTTGAATCTCTCTGTGTGATGCACTGAGAACAATGTACAATACAGGGAGAGACTGAACACGTGTGGAAATCATCGGCGCGCACAAACTGAAAGGGAAACTGGCTTGTTCATATACCGATTGTGTGGTCGTGAACAGATGCAAAAATTTGGCAAACTTTTTGGTTGTAACCCGATTTTTACGTGTTCCGAGACATCTGTGAACCGAGGTTTTATATATATATATAAAATTCTAAGCCTAAAAGTGCAACGATTTTATGTGACATTTTTATGTCACTTTTTTGTAACCACACCCGTGACCGGAAATAAAAGTCAAAGAGTAGGACAGCTGCTGTACAGGCTTTTGTTCGAAGGGCCGTGCGAGATGCAGATCACATGGCATGGTAGCAGCAGCTGATTGAGCAAGGAGGAGGTAAAAAAAACTGTATTTGTTTCCCATTGTAGAGGGGGTTTCGGAGAAGCGGTCACATCTCCTTGGGATGCATTCAGCTCCCCTCTTCAAAATGTGAGCAGCAGACTGGCCGCAATTTGGGGTTGGGCACCAAAGGTGGGGGGGGGCTTGCCCCCATAGTATTTATAGGTTTTTTACCCAAAGCAACTATCAACCAACCACTTTGCTTTCTGTTTATGTGAAATCGAGATTAGCCTTCATTGCTTTCTGTTTGGACAGACAGAGCCCTAGTATGGCGCCCATATTTAGGGTTAAAAGTCACTTACTCAACTAGTCTGCATGACAAGACACAGGCAGTCAGGCTCAGCTCGCATCGCAAGTCCATATTTTGTTCTTTCTGAATATTCCTGACTTAAGAGTTTTCTTGCCCTAAACTGGTTTCCTAGTTGTTGGGGAGAAAAGGCAAATTTCAAGTGGAAGTCAGTGGGGTAACAGTACTGAGACGGTCCAAACTAGGAATCTCCATTCAAGTAGTGATTATTATTAAGTCTGAACCAAGAATATGGGTTAAGAAAATACTTTTCTGCATTACTATAAACAATGGATACTTGTTTAATAAACAAATTGCATATCAGTTTTTACGATATTGTACCATGTTTGCCCTGATGAGTAACAAGATATAGTGCCTTCTACGTTTCCGAAGTATAAATCCTTTTACATATCGATCAACAATATTATGTTTTGTCAAGTGCATCTTGTTTTATGAATGAATGAATTTGTTATAGAACAGGCCCACCATAAAGTGTTTTGGGTTTTATCTGTAGTTGGAAATTTCAAGAAAATCTATAGTTTGGGACCAAAGTGCCTGGGTGATGAGCTGATATGCACACAGTCAGTGCCAGTGCTTAGTTATTTTGAACCTTAGGCCAGGCTCAGTAGTGCACCACCAGACTGTTTGGTAGCTAAATTATGTTGTTGGGCCCCACTCCATATTCTGCATCCTTGGCCAACGACTAATTTGCCTTGGTGCCATACGGTATGCTGATTGTAACGTCACTTAATAACGTAAGGTAGTTTATACTCACCAATCACATCACCGTAGTGTGGTGACATGTACAAACTCCAATAATGACTCTATAAACGTATACTTATTCTGCAAACCAGCAGAGGCTAGTTTTGGCTTTACACTTTAATGCTTTTTAATTAACATCATAACATTCAATTAGCTGAAGAAAAGAGATGGCACAATTGGAGACGGCCATAAATAAAAAATAATGACAGTCATGTTTGGAGGCTGACTAAGCATTTATTAAATCTTCATCAAGATGAGTGGCAGAATTCATCAAGCTAGCTGAGCTCTGTGTAGGAACAAACAGGAGGATGCTCACTGCCGCGTGCAAAAAGAACAGAGTTCATCCAACAGGTGCATGAACTGGAGAGCCATGTTTAAATACACGTTGAAATTAAATTAATCAAATATTTGACCAACTCAGTTTGCTAAGATTATTTAGCTAATTCTTTTTGTTCCATATTACAGGGCAGTTGTTATGATAAAGAACAGATTAAGTGAAGCCTTTGGGACTCTAATTTACAATGCTCCTCCAACACAACAGATGACTGATTGTTCCAAGAAATCATGTTCTTTACAGTACATTTCCAGTTAGAGGAATTTAAAAAGAAGTGGATATTCAAAGAGATAACAAATCTGAATCTTACGTAGGTTTCAAATGCGGCCCCTAGAAGAACGTCTTAATGAAACAAATCGATACTTGTAGTGCGTGTTCACTTTTTCAGCTGAAAGATTCATAAGAGGGAGGAAACATTCTCAGTGTTGCATTATTCACTTTGCATCAGCTAGAATTGGTTTGCTTTCTTTTCTTTCAGTTTAAAAATGTCTTATTTTTGCTCATTTATGTACAACTCCGGCCAGAGTACTGGCGATTCTTACATGCAGTGAATAATTTGCCAATGTCTAACTTGATTTTGTACATATCCCGGCAGTACATTTCTCACTGAAACACGGTCTGTCTTTTAGTCAATGAAAACATCTGGTCGTATCAATAAGTTCAAGACAGCAGGTGAGGGTGTTGGTTGTGGGGTACGGTCTATAGGGGAGTAGTTTACATGGCCCTCCTAAAGGAGAATCTCTTATATTGTGGCTGCAGGATAATACAAATAGGTCTTGATATCTATGGTGACTTTCCATGTTTTACAACATTAAGAGTTACCTCTAATTATCATGTGGAGCGTTATCTGGAAAATGAAAAATAAAGAACTGTTCTTTGACATCAGTGGAAGCAGTACTCCAGATTTACACACCGCAAGCTACTAACCTGTGTGCAACTTTATTATCTCGTATTCATGCTTGTGATACACTGAGTACAGGATCTGCTTTTGTCAGGGAGCCCCCCCATCAAGCTTTTCTTGAATGCCATGTGAGTACTTCACCCAAACCTAACCAGTGTACACCTGTATGGTATGGCATACTTGCACAGTCAGAATAAAAAGGCCCGTTCAGAAGCTTATCGTTAAACTCTAGCACTCTCACATAGTTTGCAGCTTTTGTTCCAACATTGTCCATTTTAAATACTTTACCATAAACGGCATCTGGTGTCTCACCAGTCTCACTGTACTGTATGTTTTAGTTGGTCACATGGTAAGTTTATTTTATCATCAGCAGATATCACTTTTCAGAGACTGTAGCACTGACCAGAATGCAGGAGACAGAGCTGGAGGTGGCAAAGTTAAAGATGCTAAGATGATGACGAGGATGGACAGGATTAGAAATGAATACATTAGAGGGTCAGCTCAAATTGGACAGTTGGAAGACAAAGTCAGAGAGGTGAGATTGCGCTGGTTTGGACATGTGCAGAGGATAGATGCTGAGTATATTGGGAGAAGGATGCTGCCAGGGAAGAGAAAAAGAGGAAGGCTAAGAGAAGGTTTATGGATGTGGTGAGAGAGGACATGCAGGTGATGGGTGTGACAGAACAAGATATAGAGGACAGAAAGATATGGAAGAAGATGATCTGCTGTGGCGACCCCTAACGGGAGCAGCCAAAAGAAAAAGAAGAAGAACATATCACTTTTATGAAGTGGTCACATGACTGCTTATGGATCAGAAGTTCCCCAGGTACATTTAGTGCGTCTCCCCAGATATAAAATGATAGCTGGATTGTGTTAGAAGTGACTGTGCTTCCATCCGATTCAAAGGTCTGTGGGGAGAGGCACGTCCCTAGTTTCTTGCGTGATTACCCGCTTACTGATGAGCTACCACCTTGTAATACTTCCTTATGAACATTCTGCTAATGCTGTTTTCAAAGGGCACCCTCAGAAAAGGTCTTGGACAATCCCTTTGAGGCCATTGCAGCTTGTCCGCCATGGCGTAGTCATTCTGGCCCCCTAATCATCTCCTGTGTCTATCTCACCACTTCACCACCTAACAGGTAATGTGTGATAAGCGTACTGGCGTAAAAATGGCTGCCGTTGCATCATCCGGGTGGATGCTACACATTAGTGGTGGTTGAAGTAACTCCACATTCAATAAAGTACTTTGGGGCAGTGAGAAGAATGCTGTATAACATAAAGAATTATCATTAGTAGTATTACTTTAAATTTTTGGCTAATGCAGACAGCATCTGCTGAATTTAAAAATGGCTTTTTGTAGTTTTTCTTGCTTCACACATTGGAAGAAGGGGGCACAGACCGAGAGCACTAACTGTACCTGCAAGCACTTCACAGATGCTTTTCACAGCTAAGGCTAATTACGGTATAAAAATGATGAACTTTGTACCTCCATACATGTTGACCACTAGGCAGAGCTAAATATCCCAGGAATCAAGATGTGCGCTAGTAGCTTCAGTGCCAGTCTTGTCATGTGCACAGTGAAACTCTTAATTGTGAATTAAACGTTTTTGCTTTGTATGTGCTCGTCTATCTTGTGGCTATGGCGCCTTTTATGATGCTTTGTTTCATAGTTTTGGCTTCACAGAAAAGACGTAACAACTTGTTTGGTTTTTTTTTTCCAATTTCTTGCCTTTACATTCCTGAGAAAGCAGAGCGTTTGGCTATCTTGTCACCTTCTTTCATGTCACCATACTCTCTCGGGTTCTGGCTGTGCTCCTTGGATGTGTGTTCGTGTGCACTCCGCCATTCCCTCCTGCAATGAGAAAAGTACAAGGCCTAAGACACCTGGGGCCTCATGTATAAATGGTGCGTACGCACAAAAATGTTGCGTAAGAACGTTTCCACGTTCAAATCACGATGTATAAAACCTAAACTTGGTGCAAAGCCACGCACATTTCCACAG
This sequence comes from Polypterus bichir lapradei, assembly GCA_026402145.1. Taxonomy (NCBI): domain Eukaryota; kingdom Metazoa; phylum Chordata; class Cladistia; order Polypteriformes; family Polypteridae; genus Polypterus; species Polypterus bichir. The sequence goes on along the minus strand of JANRMT010062854.1, from coordinate 117,010,177 downwards.
TACCTCATACCCTGGCATACACAAGTTCTCCGCTCGGTTTTGCAGACTGGTGGCACCCAGCGTCAAAGCAGTGCTACTGTTCCTGTGTGGTTACCCTTTCTTTTTTAGATCCACATTCCTGACGCGGCTTTATCAAATACACTGAAATTAACCACATATTGTTTATTAGTTTAATGCATCTGATTGTAATTAACCTGTAACAATATAATGGTCCACAGAATGGTCAAACCATCCTAAATACCATAGCTGCTTTAGTATTGTTACTCTCACTGCACCTTCTTCTTCTTCTTTCAGCTGCTCCCGTTAGGGGTTGCCACAGTGGATCATCTTTTTCCATATTACTCTCACTGCACCACTCGGAGTATTTATATCACTGTATCTGAGTGTGGAATCATAGATCTACAGCAGCTGATCGGAAAGACAATTATCGGTATACAGCATCAAGCACACACTGCCTCAGCCGTGCTGTCTATTGAACTGCTCTCGTATGACAAACGCTTCAGAGCCTTTCCTGTATGGACCTCATGGTTCAGAAGCAGTTTCATCTCAAGAACTATAAATGCACTCAATCAGTCCATCAAGTGCTCCTTGTAGAACTGTTTGTACTTATAAGTACAATCACCTCACTGTAAACTTGTGATACAGTTATAATATTGAACAACCTGAGTCACTTTAAAAAGTGTGTATTTACATATGATGACGATATCATTTTTAAGATGAAATGCAGCAAGATATGTTTATTATATTATACAGATAAAACTTTAACTTAATTTAAATAATCTATATTGTTAATAAATAAACATGTGAGGACACGGTGTCACTGCGCTAGCGAGGAGTTGGTGCTCCGTTCACGGATTGTTCCTGCCTCGCGCTGTATTCTTGCTGGGGATGGCGTGACACTGGAAGGATAGATGGATAGAATAATTAAACATGTACTACGAAGATATTTCAATGTTCCTTAAAAGTTTTGAAAAATCGGCCTTGTAAGCTTACAGATGGCTAAACATATGTTACAGAGCTGATTGTGTGGCAATTGGGTATTTGGAGAAAGAAAAGTAAGGACAGGAATTGGAGGTTAGTACGTTTGAAAAAGACAGTACTGCTACAATAAAGTATTTCATCGAAGGTCATGCATGGTGCAGCAAGCATCTTGCGTGAGACATGAACAATCACTGCGCCACCGTGTTCCCATGTTTAATAACATGCTTTAACTCCTATCATCATGAAAATTATATCATGTATACATCTCAGTATTATTCAGAGAGCAGTAATATTATGAATGTAATGGATTCTGTGTCCTGTGGGAGGAAGAGAAAGCCCATTTAAGATGCACGTAGTGATTCACACACACAGAGCACATCAAAGATCAAATACAAAGCATTTAATGTGCTACTTTAGTTACGATGGGATTTAAGAAACTAGTAAATTTAACAATTTTAAGATGAAGTTTATGATGTTCTACTTTAATGACAAAATAAACTATGTGATTAAAGTGGAAATTTCGAGATTAAAGTTGACATTTCGTGTTTTTTTCCCGCTGTGTGCCTTTTTTTTTTTTCTCTGTACCCTAATAAGCTTTCATATGACACTCAGATGGTGGGCTACAACTCGTCTTTTCACAGTGACTTTGATATCTGACAACTTCTTTTTTATTTTGGGCACTGTGCAACTTTGTGAATTTGAGCTTTCAAGTTTCTTCGACACACTATGTCACTCGATCAACTTCCTTTTGTTGTTTATACCACTGTTCAAACCAACAAATAGTAAGTTTTTCTTTGCCTCCACTTGGTATTTGCTGAAATTCTTCTATTTTCCCTCTTGCTTTTGCCATTGTCTTTTCACAGAAGGCTGAGCTTAAGGGCTATTTATGTTTATTTGCATATTCAAAGAGGCGTAATTCTGGGAGGAGTTGGGGCGGGACAGCAGGCACTTGCACGTGTGTTACTTTTCACGTTGACCAAGATTTATGGAGTGGAAGAAAATGGAAGTTGGGGTTTGCACAGATTTATGCATATGGATTTTTTTGTGCGTAAGCATATTTCCGCTTTTGTCCGCACACTATGTTATAGTGTGAATTCTACGCACGGCGTTATGCATGAGGCCCCTGGAGTTCTTAACCCACCGTTTTTTGTCCTGCATGTGCCTCTGTGGTGCTTTTCATGAAATCAAACCGCAAGCAGTGACAGTGTTTAAGTGATGGATTTTCTGAGCTGAAAAAGAAACATCACACCAGACTTGTTGTATTTAATTGGTTAGGATATTTCGTCTGCCACTTTCCTATTGTGTAATAACTTTCAGACAATAAAAAATATTTTATTATTTTCCATATATGTTCTGAAAATATGTTCTACCCACTTTAGTCTGCAAAGATGGACGATTCAGCAAATGCGAAATGGCGTGAGTAATGTTGATTGATGAAATTCACCAAAGCATTGTTCGCTGACAATATCCTATGTTTTCTGGTGACCTTATTTGCAGAATACTTTCTTGGAAATTTGTGCTATGCTAACTTTTTTTTTTCCCCCCATTGCTCCATTATACATTGCAAGGACACCGTGACGTGTAGCAGCCTTACACAGAACTTTCACACATGCCAAATCTAAGATCATGTCAGTAGTAGGGGGCATTGCAGTGGCCTAGTCCCAAGACACAACCTCGCTAACACTAGTCCGAGTTTAAATAAAAGATTCATTAGCACCTGCGGTGGGTTGGTGCCCTGCCCGGGGTTTGTTTCCTGCCTTGCACCCTGTGTTGGCTGGGATTGGCTCCAGAAGACCCCCGTGACCCTATAGTTAGGATATAGCAGGTTGAATAATGGATGGATGGATTCATTAGCACAAGTACTTTACAAAAAAGGCAAAAGTGACATAAACACAAGCACAATTCTCCTTCTTTATTTTTCTTTCTACTTCCACTCCTCCCAGCGAGCTTTGCCCTCTTCCATCTGACTCATCTGGATGAGGTCAAGTGGCTTCTTTTATCTTGGACCTGGAAGTACTTCCGGTGCTTGGACATAGCCTGTTTGAAGTACTTCTAGGTCAAAATGAAGCCTAACAAAGTAGGGATCATGGATCCTCACAGCATAGCCTGCTGGATCCCATGGAACCCGACAAGGCTATCCCTTGGGACTACATTACCCACCATGCCTTGTAGGTGTCTGTACAGGTAGTGTTACCCAGGGATACTGCCACCTGGTATACTAGGGGAAAATGCAGTCCTGATAATTTGTCTTCCCTGTCCATGCATCACACTGGCCTCCTGGCCGGGTATTGTTCCTTGCCCCATTCCAGCCGGGATACCTGCCCATGTGTACCATCCATTATGGTCATCACCAGTCTGCTTCAGGCATGCATGATGTCACAACCTTATTAGTACTCCAGCCACATTTCCATTCCACATTCATAAAAAATAAATTAATAAATAGAAAACAACTTATTTTCATTTGAGGGGTACATTGGCTGACCATAATGAGTACTGCCACTGGATATATAAGGTTGCTTCCTGTGTCCTGGCAACACAGCATTACATGGCTAATTTGCATGCATAATTAGCCATGTGCCCAGCTACATCTCAAAACAAGCCTTAAAGGAGCCCTCACATTCTCCTTCCTCAAGTAAGAATATGATGCCGTTAATATAATAACAGACTGGGGGCTTTGCCCCCCGCTTGCTTTGCTCGCCAACCCTCAGGCCTACGCTATGTGCTAGCCTCTTTGCAGTTCTGACACTCGCGTATGGGGATGCGGATGTATTACAGCGAGACGGGACAGTGCTGATGGTTGTAGATATTCTTTGTGATATTGTAAGCTAATGCTTTCATCTTCTGCACGATCACCACCAGCATAGTCTCATAGTTTCAGCATAGTCTTTTGATACGCATTTAATCAATTTGGCTTGTAACCGATCAACATTTTTGGAGTAAATTTATTTGACTTCCTCGTTTCTATGTTCTAGGAATGCCTGTATACTCATTTTTTCTGTTGATAACCCTTCAGGATAAAATTCTTCAATAAGATTCAGACATAATACAGTGCATCCAGAAAGTATTCACAGCGCATCACCTTTTCCACATTTTGTTATGTTACAGCCTTATTCTAAAATGGATCAAATTCATTTTTTTTCCTCGGAATTCTACACACAACACCCCATAATGACAACATGAAAAAAGTTTAGTTGAGATTTTTGCAAATTTATTAAAAATAAAAAAAACTGAGAAATCACATGTATGTAAGTATTCACAGCCTTTGCTCAATACTTTGTCGATGCACCTTTGGCAGCAATTACAGCCTCAAGTCTTTTTGAATATGATGCCACCAGCTTGGCACACCTATTCTTGGTCAGTTTCGCCCATTTCTCTTTGCAGCACCTCTCAAGCTCCATCAGGTTGGATGGGAAGCGTCGGTGCACAGCCATTTTAAGATCTCTCTAGAGATGTTCAATCGGATTCAAGTCTGGGCTCTGGCTGGGCCACTCAAGGACATTCACAGAGTTGTCCTGAAGCCACTCCTTTGATATTTTGGCTGTGTGCTTAGAGTTATTGTCCTGCTGAAAGATGAACCGTCGCCCCAGTCTGAGGTCAAGAGCGCTCTGGTGCAGGTTTTCATCCAGGATATCTCTATACATTGCTGCAGTCATCTTTCCCTTTATCCTGACTAATCTCCCAGCTCCTGCCACTGAAAAACATCCCCACAGCATGATGCTGCCACCATGGTATTGGCCTGGTGATGAGCGGTGCCTGGTTTCCTCCAAATGTGACGCCTGGCATTCACACCAAAGAGTTCAATCTTTGTCTTATCAGACCAGAGAATTTTGTTTCTCATGGTCTGAGAGTCCTTCAGGTGCCTTTTGGCAAACTCCAGGCGGGCTGTCACGTGCCTTTTACTAAGGAGTAGCTTCCGTCTGGCCACTCTACCATACAGGCCTGAATGGTGGATTGCTGCAGAGATGGTTGTCCTTCTGGAAGGTTCTCCTCTCTCCACAGAGGACCTCTGGAGCTCTGACAGAGTGACCATCGGGTTCTTGGTCACCTCCCTGACTAAGGCCCTTCTCCCCTGATCGCTCAGTTTAGATGGCCGGCCAGCTCTAGGAAGAGTCCTGGTGGTTTCGAACTTCTTCCACTTACGGATGATGAAGGCCACTGTGCTCATTGGGACCTTCAAAGCAGCAGAAATTTTTCTGTAACCTTCCCCAGATTTGTGCCTCAAGACAATCCTGTCTCGGAGGTCTACAGACAATTCCTTTGACTTCATGTTTGGTTTGTGCTCTGACATGAACTGTCAACTGTGGGACCTTCTATAGGCAGGTGTGTGCCTTTCCAAATCATGTCCAATCAACTGAATTTACCACAGATGGACTCCCGTTAAGCTGCAGAAACATCTCAAGGATGATCAGGGGAAACAGGATGCACCTGAGCTCAATATTGAGCTTCATGGCAAAGGCTGTGAATACTTATGTACATGTGCTTTCTCAATTTTTTTATTTTTAATAAATTTGCAAAAATCTCAAGTAAACTTTTTTCACGTTGTCATTATGGGGTGTTGTGTGTAGAATTCTGAGGAAAAAAATGAATTTAATCCATTTTGAAATAAGGCTGTAACATAACAAAATGTGGAAAAAGTGATGCGCTGTGAGTACTTTCCAGATGCACTGTAAGACTTTGTTAATAGGAAACTTAAAGTAAGGAAAATGTAAAAATTTATAAGAGCTAAGAGAGCAGGAAGTGTGTCTGACAAAAGCATTTACATGAATGAGAGGTGAGAGGACCGTGGGCATGTTTGAATATGGTTGAGAGGAGGACATGACTTGAAAAAATATCTTCAAAAAAGCCTTGTCTCCTCACAGAATTTTTTTTTTTATATATATAATAGAGAGATGTATTGCTATTTTCAAGGTGTTTCTTTCTTCTTCTTAGAAGAATAAAGTGTAAAGTATCTACACAGATGTAAAGGAAACAAAAAAGATATGATAGCCCAGACCCATACTTTCAAATAATGGAATGAGCCAGTGTCATGCTACCACTTCTGGCACCGCCAATGTGTGCTCTGACGTGGAACTCTCCCATCACAGCGATTGATATTGTATTTACTTATTAATTGTTTGTGGTCATTTGTTGTATTTTATTTGTGGTATTCATTCTGCTTGTGTCTTTTGTTGGTTGAAGCATGATGGCATGTTGTGGCAAATTGGCACCACGGGCGTCCTCAGCCCCAAAGAAGGCAACTCGTAAACTTCAGAACAGACAGCAGAATTAAGCTTTATTGTATGGCGTGCATACAGACTCATTTAAGATGGAACAATGAGCAACCAACTAAAAGCAACTTCTTCATTTATTACAATTCTTATCACACAAGTCATTATTCATCCTCGTCTTTCTCCTAGCATTCCATTGCTCTAGTCCTGCCTCTAATTGATTCCACCAATAATTCTTAGTTAAGGGTGTCAAACCCCACTCTGTCTATCTTATCTGTTTGATAAGGACTATTCTTGCTTGCTACTATAACTGACAACCAAAGAGTTCACATTCTCTCTCTAAGCAAGGGGCCCATCTTTCTCCAGCTCTCCTGCACGTCTAACATACTGTATGGCTTAATAAACTATTGGTCGTTTCTAGCTCATACAGAATAATAAATAATACGTAGGAATAAGTCTTTTTAATCCTAACTCTTAAATCTTAATGCTTAGTAAAATATAGTGTCTACTTTTCTCATGGGCTTATAATACTCTTCGAATACATAGAGATTACCAATTTTAAGGCGCACTAGTTAGCATTGTTGCCTCACAGCTCAGGTCTCATTTTTGGTCACAATCATCTGTCAATAACAACATTTATTTATACAGCTCATTTTCATACAACAATGTAGGCAAAAGTGCTTTACAAGATGACAAACAGAAAGTTACAAGAAAAGAAAAACAATTAAGATTAGGCAATAATATTAAAGAATATGTAACAACAAAACAAGGTAAGGTCCCATACAGTCTATTAGGAATACAACTGAAATGTAGCTACAAAAAATAAGCCATATTAAAATGTTTTTTAGTAGTTTTTTTTAAAATGTTCCACAGTTTTAGCCTGTCAAATTTCTATTTTGGTCCAGCATAGTTAACAGATGCTTCCCCAGCCTTCAGAGACACTCTGCACCATGATAGTCCACTCAAAACTAATTCATTTCCTCCTCCCCATTTGACTTTAATATATTTCATAGAGTTAGGTGATGTCCCTGAACATTTCCCTGATTGTGAAGGACCCTTAGTGGGGTTTGCTCATAAATAATCATGAGAAACAAATGGATGTTATGAACCTAAGATTTTCAGAGACATTGCTGAGGTCAAAGTCAAAGAAGACTGTTAAACTACTGTCAAAACAAAAAATGCAAATTAAACACGAAGTCAGAAGAAAGATTACTAAATTCTTTTGCCTTAAACCACACCAAAAACTGCACGTGAAGTCTCTTTGTTTTCCCACAATATTACATTAAGTACCCTGTGCCAATTTATATAGACCAGGGGTAGGCAGTGTCGGTCCTGGAGGGCCGCAGTGGCTGCAGGTTTTTGTTCCAACGCAGTTTCTTAATGAGAAGCCAGTTATTGCTTAAGTGACATTTTGATTTCTCATTTTAGTGGTCTTGCTTGTTAATGCTCCTCACCCTTAATTGTTTATTTCAGACTTAAACAGCTGCATTCACTGTTCTTAAAGGCTCCAATAAGAAGCAAATGACAAAAGAGCCAGCACTTCTCCATCTACTGTATATACTCGCATTTAAGTTCTCCCGCGGATAAGTCGGGGCTTGATTTTAGCGCATAATTTCTGGTATTTTAATAATGTCAGTCATATAAGTCGAATGCGGAAAGCTCACACTATTGATCCAAGAGATTATGATATGCTAACGCCCACCTGAGAGAGCAACCACGGAGCACGCAGCCTTTTTTTTTCCTATGTATTGTGCCTACGTGACCACCCAGTAATACCCAAACTATTCAGAAGCGACTTTGCACTAATTTGTGTTTTTTGTATCTCACACCCTCATTCACCTTTATCGTAAGAGCATCTCTTATCTACGATGGAATTGTTCGATCAGAAGAAAGTATGAAGCTGGTTTTAAATTAAAAGTCATTGAAGTGGCAAAACAAATTGGTAACTGCGCTGCTGCAACAAAATTCGATGAGTTTGAGAAACTGATGTGAGATTGGTGGAGGCAAAAAGATGTAAAAAAAAAAAAAAAAAAAGTGTTGCATTTTTGAACGGGTGTATAAGCCGGGGTCTGATTTTATGATCAATGTTTTGGGCTTGATACCTGACTTATACGCAAGTATATACGGTAACTTGTTTCCATTTACACCTTTGTGTGTTCATCATGCACTACTACTAATAAAACACTTAATAGAAATATATGACAGATTGAAAATGATCTGTTTTTGTCTTCAAATCACTAGGATGATAACTTTGGAAAGGAAAAAAATCTACGATATAAGGACCTAACATTGCAGACTAATAAGCCATAACATTAAATAAGGTAAGGATTGGTTTCTAATTGAGCAACTGGGTTGGAACAAAATCCTGTAACCACTGCGGCCCTCTAGGACCGAATTTGTCTGCCCCTGATATAAACCATGCAGCCAGCAACCGCTCAAGGCATTGAGGCAACAGTACTACAAAATGGTTGGACAAATCAAAAACACAATGTTAAAAAATATAACCAGAAGTGCAGAAACTAGGAACTGCCAAATAATATAAACTGGGGTGTCTGTGATGCTTTAAACTTCTAAAAATGCTGCATAAGTCCAAAGAAAAATATTTTTAAGCAGAAAACAATTTTGTAAACTCATATTTTTGGAAAACACATTTCTTACCGATGTTTTACATTCTTTTTATTTCAGTGGGAGATCTTCAGAAAGCCTGCTTCAGAACAGCCAGAACAGACTGGAAAGACCATAACTTCTGTGTTGGAGAATTTGTTGAGTTGTGAGGAAGGTGGTGAACCATTAACTGCAGCTTGGGGAAAAAGTGCCTGATGGGATGAACAAAGAACCTTTGGTTTGTGTCATAAATAACAAGGAGTTGTCTTCAACAGGTCACCTTCCTGACTGCCTCTTTAGTTCTTTCCCATTGGTGGGCTGGTTTTTTCTACTTGCCATGGGACAACCAGGGCCCATGTTGTAAGAAGAATACAACTTTCATGATGTTATGGTTAATACTATAAACTTTAAATCAAAATAATGAATTTAGGAGCATTTCTCCTGGATCTGGTTATGGCAAATAAGAGCAAAAATTTGAATTGTTTCTCTTTTGGCTTTTCAGAAGAATGGCTTCTTTCCAGGTGTAACCCACTCTGGATGTCCATCATATTCAAATAAGAGTAAGAAGCAGAAGGAATCCCAAATCTATCTCTTCTATATATTTCTCTTCTGGTTCGTCCTGCTTCCTCTTCAAAACCGGTCCCCCCCACACACAGCCCACACGGCATTTCTCGATTCTTATTCGTCCTCTTCCAAACCCTTTCCCACGCTGCCTGCAGCCTCCCATACACCCTCACGCCGCTTTTCTCTATTCCTATTCCTCCTTCGGACTACCGCATTCCCCCGCTACTCTCTCCTGACCCCATTGGTGTCATGTCACAGCCCTATATTTAGCCTGACCATGTGACCTTTCACTTCGGCCATGTGTGCGCCTGGGAGTCTTTTCCGTAGCCTGCTACAGGAATGTACTCTCTAGACCATTGGCATTGGTTTCGCTCCTTGCTGTTTTCATTATACTGCGACGGTTGTTTCCTAAGCCTTTGTTATAAAATGAACAACAGCTTCTTCTCTGTTGACGGGTTTTTGTACAACATCATCTCTATTCCGGGATCCGGCAACTGCCTGTTCCTATCAGTGGGTTATTTCTTGACACAAATCATCTCCAGCAAAACACCTATTCAGAACTGCGTCTTTCAAGAAATATTTCTTTTTTCTTGATTTCTGAATTCTTTTCTTACCGTTTTCCTTTCCTATTCTTACACCGCTGTATGCTACGGCGGGTGTCGGCTATATACAATAATACAGCAATAGCTGTTGCTACCCATAGCAGATAGCAATCAGTTTTGGAGGTTTAAGCACATAAAACATAAGCAGTAATGGTTGTTATTATCAAATCATACAAGCAAATGCATTGCCACTATTTTTTCCACTTGTAAGTTGCCACTTATAAGAAGCAGTTGAGTGATCCAATTTTTCGCTTGCTTTTAGGGAGAAGACAGAACACTGAGATCTCCTTCAAGACTCGCCAACTTCAGGTATGCCGTCCCTTTCATGGAACATGTCCAATCTGCAGTGGACTCCGTTTGTGATTACCTGTGACACTACACCCAACAAATCCTTAGAAGACGGTTTAAGAATATCGAGAAAAGATGTGAACTTTGAAGACGCAGAGCTGTGGCTCCCAATGATACGTTATTGGCGCTTAGAACTTTTTATGATCCCTGCTTCCATTTTCATCTTTGTTACTTTGCTGGCTGATCCACTCATTTTTATTTGCATTCTCTCAAGCAAAAAACTCCGTCAGGAAACTCGCTATCTTCTCCTGGCGAATGCCCTCTTTGCCGACATTGTGTTCCTTATCTTCAACTTAGTGCTTTCAGCCAGTAACATGGCAGGCTTACATTTGCAGAAGTTGCTTTGTGAAGGTCTGCTTATTGTAGAGGTAACAACCTACTGTACAGGCATCTTGACCATTACGTTAATGGTGCTGGACACCTATCTCGCTGTCCGCTGGCCGCTGCACTATATGAACCTGCTGCCCTCCTCCAGGGCTAAAAAAATTGTGGTTGGGATTTGGATTTTAGCTGCTGTTTACCCAGTCACCATTATGATTGTACTGGAAATGCTGGACAGTATTGAATGGGAGAAACAGGAAGTGTGCCGTATGCTGCTAACCTTAGACAGCAGAACCCTGGGAAAAGAAATGGTCATTGCTATCCACGTCTATTTCTCTTTAGGGGTCATGCTGTGCTCTTTGCTGATTTTTTATTGCTACATTCGGCTCTACCTTATTACCAAGATGTCAGGAGTTTGGCAAAACCGATATTCAAGAGCTAAAATGACATTGCTCTCCCACACCATTATGTTGCTTCTTTATTTTAGCCCTGGTTTAGTTTTCACTATTGAGATCTTTTTATTCCAACATTACCCTGTGGAAATGGACATTCGGGTGTGGATGAATATAATAAATATCAATCTTCTGGTGCTGGTGCCTAGGGCCTTCTTCCCTTACCTTTATGGACTAAGATATCGAGAAATCTCTGATAGTATTAGAGGGCTCTTTCGAAGAAGGAGGACAAGTCAGATTAGTAGTATCTCCTAGATCAGGGGCATAATTGGACAAAAGAGTGCACGGTGTACACATTTACTGATGCATGCCCTTGAAAGGTAAACATATTATAAACTTGTAAGGTTGTCAAGATATTAACGTGCCAAACTAACTTGTCTTATGTGTTATGAATATGATTGTTACAATTTGGACATGACTGTATACCCATAAACAGATCAGCCTATCAAAGGATGTGCTTGGGGGAAGTGATTTTTAGGATTGGTTTATACCCGGCAATTTGTCACCTATTTTATTTAAATTTATTTTGTGAATGTATATATCTTTTGAAGCAACTTATGTGTTATGTAATACTATGATGGTGCAGTGGTTAGTGCTGCCCTCTTAAAACTACAGGGGAGGCTCAATTCACACTGTTGTCACTGTTTAAATAATTTACAGAAGTTCTCCTGTGATATGTCAAGAGCAAAAGCATATTCTAAAACCAGGTGGATGGTCAGTTCATGTGCAAAGCATTTAGAAATGATTCATATGTCAAAGCAGACATACTCCAATTAGCCTAATCCAATAAGCAAATGAAGAAGCTGTGCTGCCAGGCTGTTTCTCTTAGCTATAAGTGCATCACAGAATTCAACAGACATTTACTGAGTAAACACACTCATATTTCCTTTGAGGTGTGCTACTGTGCATGGCCTCAGAATATTACCTTTTTTTTATATGTCTAATACCACGTAGATAAACAGATTGATTTGTTTTATTCAAAATATATCCAAGTCTGATATTAAATAACCAGAGATTTTTCATGTAGGGAAGACAAGTTTTTAGGTAAGGTTATTATACTCACAAATAATGGTGATGGACAGTGGCAACGTGTTTGATACATTGAATTAATCCTGAAGGAGAAATTATCTTTTCGCATGACCTTTGGAGGTCAGAGCACAGGGTTGGCCATTGTACAGAGTCCCTGGAGCAATTTTCAAGTTAAAGGCCTTACTCAAGGGCCCAATGGAGCAGGATCCCTGCTGGCTGTAACAGGATACCCGATACCAGCACAGATCCACGGTCTTAGAGCCGCCACTATGTTAAATGTTGATTAGGACATGCAAGTAAGAACTTCATTGTACTCTTTATATATGTAATAAGTGACTCTATGATGCCATTTTAAAGGTTTAAAATCATACCATAGCATGCCGCAACATTCTCAATACACCTTAATTTATTTCACAGACATGGAGTTCCGGGGCCTATTCTGAAGATATGGAGAGAATGTGCAACAACTGGGTGCAGAATTCACAACCTTGGCCATAATGAAAGTTTAAAATATATAGTTTATTATGTCAATAAGAAATCCAAGAAATAGCAGAAATTCCAAAATTGAAGCAGTGTCAGAATATCAATAATATGTAGTGCCATTTTCTAACCCACTTAATCCAAACCAGGGTTGTGGGGGATCTTGGAGCCGCACACTAAACACACACTAACAATTTAGCATGACCACTTCACCTAACCTGCAGACATGGAGTGAACATGCAAACTCCACACAGGGAGGATCTGGGATGTGAACCTTTTTTTCCTTGGTGCAAGGCAGCAGTCCTACATCTGTGCCACTGTATCAATAATATACAATTACAAAAGACAAGGTACAAAAATACAAAAACTAAATTAAGCAAAGCCAAAATCTTTAAACTTGAAAGTCAGAAATTGTATAAGGAGACAAAATGGCATAACAAAAACAAAAAAAAAATCTTATTCGGTGCCACTGCAAACAAGAAATGGCACAAAGTGCTTCTTCTGAAGTGCTTGGACGCTGTGGTGAAGTCTACTTGCAATGCCTAGGGCCAGCTGATTTGTTATGAACATCATTGGACCACCATTAAAGCACACTAACCTTTAAGTCAGAACTTAACAGAAGTCATGGAAGCAGTAAATAATTTAACAAAATAAAATGACAAATAATATTTCACAAAAATATGTAAAACCTTATGTTTTGTGTTCTCAAAAAGAGATGGTTATGGGAAGAAGTCAGTTGTATGTTATCAAGTCCAAATCTTCTTAGAAATTAGTATGGCCAGAAAAAGATGTTCTCTCTGGATTTAACCTGGAAATTGCTCCAGGGTGCTCTACAATGGCTGTCCCCAAGGGTCATGAGAAAAGATCAATTCCTGTCTGGGATTTATAGAGTATATCAAATTAACAAAGAAAAAAAAAGGAATCCAAATTAAAAGTAAGAAGGCCAACAAAATACAAAAGAAATCAAAACCAAAACCCAGGCCGTACCATGACAAGTGATTTACTGTACTGTATGTCTGTAAAGTGGCATATGGCATATAGTTGACAGAAGCTCGTGTTCTGAATGGGTTATGAAAAAAGAGAGGATGTGAAATTTTAAAAAGATATAAGTACCAATTCCATACTTTGAAAGATTATACCTCCAATTAAATATTTAGCAGTAACCAACCCTGCAATTATGTTGATGATTATTATGAGAAGAATAATCGGAACAATTTAATTTGCCGTTTAAATTTTCTTCCCATTTTAAGACAGGATATATTTGGGAAAATCAAATGATTTGAAATATAATTCCGTGAGGTCAGTACATTTTGAATGGTGTGTCCATCCTTTTCATCAATTCCACTTTGTCGAGTTCAGAAGCCTCAACACTTAGGTCAGAACCGTCCATTACAGAGCATACATACTCACTCTCAGTCACACACTGGGCCAAGTCTCAGGTGCCAGTCACTCTAATATACTCATATTTGAGATGATCGTGGAAATCCTGAGAACAATGAGGGAAAAATCCCACAAAAATCTGTTGAGAACATACCAAATCCCACAGGGTGTAATGGAGTCCTGTTTTCGAAGGCGGGGAAGTTAACCCCGTTAACCATGGGCTACTCCTTAGTGAATCACTTAACCTTCTAGCTGGTTCTGTTCATCCATAGTTGTACAAGAACAACACCATTCATCTCATTTAAGCATAATAAACGTCCAAACCAACCAACACTGCTGAACACAAAAACATTATACAGCTAGTGCAATAAAATGGCAATAAGATGAAATTACAGCATGGACTAATTATGATTTATTGCAGTGTTTTAATAAAATATTTGCAAATAAACATATTAATATTTCATCTGAATTTTGCTCATTTGCATAACTGCTCCATTTGTTTCATGCTGTTTTAAAAGCTTAATCATACCATAAATTCTCAAACACAGTTAATTAAATTTCAGATCATAGGGGCCTTATGCTAATAATGGTTGACATTTTATTATTCTGACTTTAATAATGAGTTTAGCAAGCAGAAGGATGTGTTTGCCTCCTCAGTTATTGTCTGATTAATACAACTCCTGTATAATTTTTCCAATGGCATGATTGTTTTTGCTGAGACTAATGACGATTCCATATAAGAGAAATGGAAGAATTGTTTAATTAGTGTCCCTTATATTCTTTTTGAGAAGTGGTAATGTTTTCTTCACTAAAAAAGTAATCTCTTTGCTCCTGTATTGAATAAAGATCTGATAATTAAATTATGGTATTACTCATTATCTTCTTCAAGTAAGGCAATATGTTACAAGTGTTAAACTAGATTTGCATGTTGGTGAAATAATTTAACAAAGACAAACTGAACTGAACTGAACTGATCTCTCAGAGCTTGGTGGACATCAAGACGATGCTTTGCCTCTCAATATGTTGTTCCAGTAATATCTGGTGTGATAGCTGGCAGAGCTCCGGTTGTTCCTTTGGCTTAAGACACAAGTCATTACTTTCATGTACACCAAAATAAATGAATCCAGCTATGTTAAATCTGACCTTCTTCATAATTAGCCCCACATCAGGTGGCACAGATGCACACCAACACACTGACACATTTTAAACACAGGAATCATAGACATCAGCTAAGTTATGGAAATTAAGTCACCCATAATTTTTTTTGCATAATATTACAGAATTTAGTTTATTATTTATTAGGCTAAAATGTTTTAAAATACTGTAATTCTTTTATATACATACACATACACATTATTGACCTGCCCATGGAAAGATACAGGTCAAATTCTGTTACAGCAAATACCGTAACAAAATCTTCAGAATAACCAATACTTTTTGTTGGTACAGACAAATATTTATACAACGTCATGTTTAACGGATTTTGTTTAAATGAAATATAAATTTCAGTATAATTAACTTTTTAAAGTACTTAATGCATCTAACTTCTCATTTTCAAATAAAATATATTTTCATTTTAAGAAGTACTATTTTTTTTATACAGGTACTGCCAGGCTTGTGTCACAGAGTTAGCTGCACGAGAGACAGAAAAGTGAGTCCAGGTTTCACAGGCAGAGGCACTTTGTTACTGTATAGAGAAGGCAGGTACAATCTCAAGACTTCATTCAAAACAGGAACTGTTACTTCAGCAAGCACACAAGATAGGAGCCATGACATGGCAATTGTCCTGTTTTACCCCCTGTCTTCAGATTAGAAGAACACCAGTGGTTAGGAATCACCGCTGTGACAGTCCAGGACAGTGTGAGGAAGAGCAGGTCAAAGCCCAGTGTTAAATGTTCTTAACACTGTGCGACAAGCACATTACGCTGTAAGCCTTGTCCTGCAGAGGACAGCCGATTGCTTTGCCCTTGGTTTACTGTTTACCAGATGCAACATAGTAGTTATGTAGCTGTCCTTGCTCTACTACCATTAGAGATGGTAAATCTCCAGCGACCCTGGTCACAATAGTAAGCGTATTTTCCCCATATTCATTAAAATGAAATTTCCATTATAATAAAATATTTTTATGGTCCCATGCCTCACAGTTAGGAGACCCGGGTTCACTTCCTGGGTCCTCCCTGCGTGGAGTTTGCATGTTCTCCCCGTGTCTGCGTGGGTTTCCTCCGGGCGCTCCGGTTTCCTCCCACAGTCCAAAGACATGCAGGTTAGGTGGATTGGCAATTCTAAATTGTCCCTAGTGTGTGTGGGTGTGTTTGTGTGTGTCCTGCGGTGGGTTGGCACCCTGCCCGGGATTGGTTGCCCTGTGTTGGCTGGGATTGGCTCCGGCGGACCCCCGTGGCCATGTGTTTGGATTCAGCGGGTTGGAGAATGGATGGATGGATGAATTTCATTACAATGGGATTCAACCTGTATATGTTGTGACCCCCTAACAAAGCGCCAAACTCTTTACACAACTTCACAGGTACAAGAAAGGGAATTTATTTTCAGAAATACCTTATACAGAGGGTGGCACGGTGGCACAGTGGTAGCGCTACTGCCTCCCATTAAGGAGACCTAAGTTTGCTTCCTGGCTCCTCCCTGTGTGGAGTTTGCTTGTGGAGATTGCGTGTCCTCCGGGTGCAGGTTAGGTGCATTGATGATCCTAAATTGTCCCATATGTGTGTGCCCTGCGGTGGGCTGGCGCCCTGCCCGGGGTTTGTTCCTGGCTTGTGCCCTGTGCTGGCTGGGATTGGCTCCAGCAGACCCTGTGTTAGGATATAGCAGGTTGAACAATGACTGACTGACTGACCTTATACAGATTTGCACAATCAACAACTTCTAAACTAGAATTTCCAGGTGAGTTTTGTCTGACTCCGACTCTCTGCTTCCTTTATAAGATTCCTTTATGTTAGACTCGGGAGTACTTCTGGTGCTATCACACTGCATCCAGGAAAGACTTCAAGGTCAGGAGGGAACCGCCCTATGAGAAGAGAGCACCCCTTAGTGGCACCCAAGGACCCCAGTAGTGCGGCTCTGGGAAGCAGCCTCCTTCTGTCTGTCCATTATAACAGCCTCCTAACCAGGAAAGGTACCACTAACCAGCTGGTCAACCAAGGGGTCCCACTATAGTGTCTGTTCTAATGCAGGGCAGTGTGGTGTAGTGGTTAACCCTGAGGTTAAAGGCTCAAATCCCACTACTAACACTGTGTGACCATGAGTAAGTCACGTCACTTGCCTACACTCCGATTGGAAAAACAAAAGAAATGTAACCAATTGTATCTCAACTGTTGCAAGTCACATTTGATAAATGCGTCATACAGATAAGTAAATTATAATAATTACAAGTAAAAGGAACAGGGATGTAACAAAAATGGTAACATCTCCATTTAAAGTAAGTCCACAAGTATGGACTCCTCAAAGCCTGCTGAAAGCCTTAGCAAATGTTTTAATGAGTTTTACATAAAAATAAATGATGTGGCCTTCTGTGCTTCTATAAATGAGTGTAAAGGACACATGATGCTTCAGCAGGGCTTGAGTCACAGTGTTTGTGTGACTTTTATTTTGATAAGTTATTGGGTGTCTTTGGTTTACATAATTAATTGGACAGTTTTTGTCGGGAATAGGAAAGGAAAATGGCGACATATGGGGTTAACAAACAAGCACTTCACTGAAAAGTGAACAAGGTATTCATTTCTCTGTGTTATATGTAAAACAGAAGTTATGAATGTTTATGTTAAGTTATTTACATGCTTTTTATTTTGTACTTCACCTTACTGTAGTGTCCCCGGCTGAATGAGGGTCAATTCTCAGACTGATGGTTTATGAATTTTTATTACTGTTTCTGAGACCTTGTTTCATAAACACACCTGGCGCTATAAATGCAAAGTACAAAATAAAAAGCATGTAAATAACTTACCATAAACATTGGTAACTTTTGTTTTACATATAACACAGAAAAATGAATACATTGTTCACTTTTCAGCTAGGTGCTTGTTTGTTAACCCCATATGTCGCCATTTTCCTTTCCTATTCCCAGCAAAAACTGCACAATTAATTATGTAAACCAAAGACACCCAATAACTTATCAAAATAAAAGTCACGCAAACGCGGCGATTCATGCCCTGTTGAAGCATCATGTGTCCTTTACAATGAGTGTGCTTGTCATTTGCCATGTGTGATGCTTCCTCTATTGCAGCGGTTCTAAAACTTTCGTATTTCGCGTCCCCCCTTTTCTACCTGGAATAATTCTGCGCCCCCCTGCATAATATAAGATAGATGAGAATAACCCATGATACAACTAACAAAGGTATGATACTCATGCGGTGTCGCGGTATCCTATCATTTTTACTTCCATAAGATTTGCATGTGTTCGGCTAATTTCGTTGAAATATTTGCAATTTTTTTTTTAAAGTGCTTTAATAACTGTTAAAATGCATTGTGTGTTATATTCATACACAGTAAATTATTCAACTCACTTTGGTAATATTGGCTACTCTGCCAATGTGGTGCAGTCGCGCTGCATTATCACCTCCTCTACTGTTACTCGAATGTTCGCGACAGATACCGATACGTCTCGAACTTTCTGGATTGAAAATGTGCAACTATAAAAGCAGCAGCAGCGGTGCTGCTCGTCGTAGAAACAAACTTCAGAATAGAAAAGGAGCTCAGAGTGTCTGTCTCGAATATCAAACCAATCCTGGACAGGATGTGTACTTTAAAGCAGACGCATATTAGTCATTAGATCTATGCATTAGAAATGTTTTATTTTAATTTTAGTTATAATGCCTTTGTTGTGATTATATGCTTGCAAATTTAAATTTGAAATGAAAATGTAAAAAATTAATTTTGATGTTCATTTATTTGAAGCCCCCCCCAGGGGGCCGCACTCCACAGTTTGAGAACTGCTGCTCTATTGGATCAGGCAGCAGACAGTGACTATATTTTTCTAAATGATATATTATATTATTTTATTTGTGACAAATCCTCTAAATTGCTGCTTGGTCTATGATTCAAGTCACCTCCATCCGAGCTGATTGTAACTACTCACAAAGTCAGAGTAAAGTATGCCAAGTGTGGCTTGTTTTTCGACTATAACTTGTTTAGTACTCACCTCAGAACAATTCAGAGACATTCATTGTTTATACTCTATATGCTTCACATATTCATACATACTATTCATAACATGTAATGTTTTTAATGTGTTCAATATCAGTAGAAATGTATTCAGCTTGTTGGATTAATCTTAGTTTTCCATTTAATCAGACATTTAATAGTGGCCGTCAAATCCCGGTATCTCAAGCCATACAAATATGGGGTTAAGGCTTTTGGTAACATCATAACAATATTAGACATTGTCATAGTGACATATATCAATGAGAAGAAATTCATTATTTTTTTGGCGAGAAGAATTTTTTCAGTAATTAGAATTATAACTGGGAACAGATAAAAAACAAACAGGAGTGAGTGAATTAAGAAGGTCTGCCTGCCCCTCGAGGATGTTCCATTCCATATCCCCGAATGACGAGTCCTCCAATACAAAGTATAGTAACAGCTCACAATAACCACAAAACAAGAGCAAAACATGATCACCAAACCAAAGTAGTTGAACTGTCCAAGAATTTGATCTGTTTGGTGGAGGAAGAAGATCATGTCAATAACGCAGACTGGTACGGCACACATTAAATCTTCCTTGGCCGACATAATTATGTAGGTCACAATTGGGGTCAAGGCTGACAGTCCCCATATACAGAGTATCATCTTAATGGCTCGTCTCGGAGGTAGAAGGGAATTATAATGCAGGGGCCAGTTTACTGCCAAATAGAGATCGACCACCATTGCTGTTATGTTCAAAACACCATTGTAGTATGTCATGGTCAGGAAGCCCAACAGAATCTGACACATTATTTTTGGAAACAGAAATGGGGCGATATTGGTGGCTGTGATGATTAGATTGACCACAGAGTAAATCAAGTCGCTGATCAAAGTATTGGCGAGTAGTCTGTACCTTGTTTCCTGATACAAACTGTGGTTGGAGAAGATAGCCAGCAGGATGATGGGACTGGCCAGAAGCAAAGCTAGTAGAAAAAAGGCAGCTGGAATGATATATAGCTTCCCCTTTCCATAAGTCAGCACAGATGTCCAGTCTTCAAGTATCATAAGGCTGGGATTGAGGGGGGAGATATTTGCAGAAGATCGATCAAGAGCCACTTCTGTATTGTTGAACTGGATCAGTTCTTTGAGAAAACATTGAATCATTTCTGGAAATTTTGGAACATGCTGATTATAGGATAGGAAGATGTCCAAAGTGGAACTTCAACACTAGTGCAAGCATAAGAAGAAACAAAATGTCAACAGAAAGAGGAATTAGCCCAGTCAGTGTGTCACAGGACTACATAGCACTCGTTTCAGATGACAGTATTAACACTTACTGTATATATTAAGATCTTCTTCAGTCCAAAGCCAAGAAAGGCGTTATAATGTCACAGTGACAAATTTCTCCGTTGTGTCATTGTCATGGACAAACAAGTATTCCTATCTTCTTGCCAAAGATTACATTCATTATGAAAGATAACTGGTGAGACCTAAGCCTCCTTCAGTCCTTAAAATGTGATACGTGTGAGCAGAGAAAGAGCCTGAGAAAAATCCAACAGTAGTCCTCAGCACCGGTACTCTCCTCTCATTTACAGGCCTCATCGAACACATGTGCAAGTTGAGCGCAAGACGGCATCTGTCAGATAAAAGCGGCTACACTTGAGGCAGCACTCAATCATTGTTCAGCCGAGGCTGAAGCCAAGCCTTTGTTGCTAGGCTGATTTTTGCATACTTATCTCTCAGTTTACTGTTGAAACAACATATGCAGAATGTTTCTTAAATCAAATCAAATCAGGAGAAAAAAAAGACAGAAAAGCTAATTATTGTTCTTAGAACTAGAATCTAGGGCACAGATGGCTAAATGGAAATGTAATCTGCATTGTCAAACAGTTCTAACACTATTTATTTTATATGGAGAATTCCATTTCCACTCTCGTATAGTGGTGACCGAGCTGTGAAAAGCTTTTAGGCTGCTGCCTACTCAATAAACCAAGCAACCCTTCAGAAAAGTAAAAACACGCTGATAAAGTACTGCCTGTCTAGGCTGAGCCAATAAACAAGGTGCTGCTTGACTTGGAAAGCTTTTTTGAAGTCTGGGCCTTCTGTGTATAAACATTCAATCTTTAATACTATTGAAAAAAATAGTGGAGGGTGCCAGATGTTATTGTGAAGTAAATCACCAGGGGCCTCATGCATAACGCCGTGCGTAGAACTCGCACTATAACATGACGTAAGCACAAAAGCCGAAATGTGCTTACGCACAGAAAAATCCAGATGCAGGAATCTGTGCGTACTACAACTTCCACATTCTTCCGCTACATAAATCCCGATCAGCGTGAAAAGTAACGCTTGTGCACGCGCTTTATGTAACGCCCCAACTCCTCCCAGAATTACGCCTCTTTGAATATGCAAATCAATATAAATCGCCCTTAAACTCAGCCTTCTGTGAAAAGACAATGGGAAAAGCACGGGGGAAAATATAAGAATTTTAGCGAATGCCAAGTGGAGGCAAAGGAAAAACATACCATTTGTTCAAATAAACCGTGGTATAATCAACAAAAGGAAGTTGATCGAGTGACATAGCGTGTTGGAGAAACTTGAAAGCTCACGTTCACAAAGTCGCACAGTGCCGGAAATAAAAAAGAAATCACATATCAAAGTCGCCGTGAAAAAAGGCGAGTCGTAGCCCATCATCTGAGTGTCATATGAAAGCTTATTAGGGTACAGAGAAAAAAAAGGCACACAGTGGGGAAAAAGCACGAAATGTCAACTTCAATCTCGAAATTTCCACTTTAATCATGTAGTTTATTTTGTTATTAAAGTAGAACATCATAAACTTCATCTTAAAATTGTTTAATGAACTAGTTTCTCAAATCACATCGTAAGTAAAGTAGCACGTTAAATGCTTTGTTTTGTATTTGATCTTCTATGTGCTCTATTTGTGTGAATCACTACTTGCTTCTTAAACCGGCTCTCTTCCTCCGACAGGACACACAATCCATTACATTCATGACATTACAGCTCTCTGAATAACTAAAATACTGAGATGTATATGTGATATCATTTTCATGATGATAGGAGTTAAAGCACGTTATTAAACATGGGTTTCACGGCGCAGTGATTGTGTGCGACCTTCGATGAAATAATTTATTGCAGCAGTACTCAAGGGCGGCCCTAGGCTTGTGGCGGCCATAGGCAGAGGAAGAATCGGTGGCCCCTTCACCCGACAATGTCAATATGGTATTTTATGCACGGCGGATGACCACGTCCGATGCAGACACTGCATAGCCGCCTCGTGCTTATGACACAAGAGTTTAACTTTTGTCGAAATTTGCCGCTGCATTTTTAGCTGTGTCGTTATTTTCTCTTTCTGTTTTATATTCAATATATATTGGCGTAGCCGCCCCTGCAGTCCTTGCTTTTCTTTCTCCAAGTAACCGATCGCCACACAATCAGCTCTGTAATAGACATTAAGCCATCTGTAAGCTTAGCGCCGATTCTTCAAAATGTTTAAGGAACATTGAAATATCTTCGTAGTACATGTTTAATTATTCTATCCTTCACGCCAGTCCCAGTGAAGAATACTGTATAGATTATTTAAATGAAGTTAAAGTTTTATCTGTATAATATAATAAACATATTTTGCTGCACTTCATCAAAAAAATGATATCATCATCATATGTAAATACACGCTTTATAAAGTGGCTCAGGTTGTGCAATATTATAACTGTAGTGCAAGTTTACAGTGAGGTAATTCTACTTATAAGCACAGATAGTTCTACAAGGAGCAATTGATTAAGTGCGTTTATAGTTCTTGGGATGAAACTGTTTCTGAACCGCGAGGTCCGTACAGGAAAGGCTTTGAAACGTTTTGCCGTGGCTGAGACAGTGTGTGCTTGATACTGTATACTGATAATTCTCTTTCCGATCAGCTGCTGCTGTGATTCACACTCAGATACAGTGATATAAATTCACTGAGTGGTACAGTGAGAGTAATATGGAAAAAGATGATCCGCTGTGGCAACTCCTAACGGGAGCAGCTGACAGAAGAAGAAGGTGCAGTGAGAGTAACAATGCTAAAGCAGTTATGGTATTTGGAATACTATGGCTGTTCCCTGGACCATTATATTGTTACAAGTTAATTACAATCAGATGCATTACACTAATAAACAATATGCAGTTAGTTTCAGTGTATTTATAAAGCTGCGTCAGGAAAATAAAAGAGTAACCACACAGGAACAGTAGCACTGCTTTGACGCTGGGTGCCGCCAGTCTGCAAAACCGAGCGGAGAACTTGCATACGACAAGATATGAAAAAGTGCGTGGCTTTACGCCAAGTGTAGGTTTTATACATCGCGATTTGAACATGGAAAAGTTCTTACGCAACATTTCTGTGCGTACGCACCATTTATACATGAGGCCCCAGGAGATGAGATGAAAGGAGGATGGTGGGGAACGTTCTGGGGTCAAAACTAAAAACTCAGGACAATGGAAATGACAAAACTAAAAATCAAGAGGAAACTCCAAATCAAAGAAGAAGAAAGTTGAGGATTGAGGATTTCTCACACTAGGAAAAAAGCTAACTGTCACTAAGAAGGTATTT
The DNA here is from genome assembly GCA_026402145.1 of Polypterus bichir lapradei. Taxonomy (NCBI): domain Eukaryota; kingdom Metazoa; phylum Chordata; class Cladistia; order Polypteriformes; family Polypteridae; genus Polypterus; species Polypterus bichir. Next base: position 116,986,476 of record JANRMT010062854.1, on the reverse strand, counting down.
TTATTGCAAAGAATATTCACCGAGGAGAATCTTCCACATCACACATCGCCGTATTTATGCAGGATGACATTACAGATTGTGGTAGCCGTGAGATATGATTGGGAAAAGTGAACACAATGGTCACCAGGAGATGAAACAAACGGCTGAAGACGTTGGGGGGAATGTGCTGAGGACAAAACTGGAAAAGTAGACTGTAGAGTAGAGTTAAAACCCTGAACAAGAAAACATTATTAATAAAATATTAAAAACTGTGCAATTTTTAGCTAATATAAAAAATTATACATTTTAAAGTTGTTCAAATTGTTATTTATACTTTGACAATCAAAATCTAAAATCCACTGGAAATGACAGTTCTCTGCAACAACACATCATCACTGGGCCAATGAGAGCCTTACTGAGCTTGTTCTGCAAGCTATTAACCCATATTGGGCCACTATGGGAAACTTTGCTAAGGGCCCACTTGTAGAAGCCCCTACATTGGACCAATGCAGTGTTTAATTGGGTTTTCCTAAGCCCACACTGCCCATGGTCTGCCAACATGGGTTCACTGTATGTGTGTTTGCTGAGTTTGGTGTAAATCATGTTTTGCACAGTTACCTGAAAAGGGTGAGGTGATTATTAATTCAGATGTTTAATGGGGTTCTTCCTGAATGAGGAAATCTGCTCTTGTTCCAGCTGCTGTACATCCAGTATGCAGACATGTCAACTGACTAAAATCTACAGTAGCCTGAACAAGAAGATGGCAGGACTTTCAAGCCTCAGACTCTTCTTTTGAGCACTGTGACTTTCTATCCACCTAATGTAGAACAGCATCCTAACTGGTAAAAAAGGCGATCAACATCTGGGTCCATACAGGCAGCACCTCTATGTGGCTTTCCATTGACTGATTTTTGCATCTTTCTGCTTGTACTTTGGTCATCATTCCTTGTGTGCTTTATTTTTTAAAAAGAAGCCATTTGTGGTTGTTTTTGCCTCTTTGTTTTTTTTTCTTTCTTGGTATTCAGTGTTCTCACATAAGGTACCTTTTTTGTGTCAATATCTACCAATTTAACTCTGCTGTATACATTATACATTTAATTTAGATTCCTAAAAATTATAACAAGTGTGTTATGGTTGTGTATATGTTAGATTATGTGCATCCTTCTTTATTTTTCTTTTTTTCTCTGTGTACATGGTACTGCCAGAATTCTGCCCTATAAATCTGGAAGATCTCCCACAGTTTCTGTTTTGTTTGTGACTTACTGCTATGTTTTCCTAGGGATTTCTGTTTGGGACTCAGTTTGAACACACATTGAATGCATTTTGTGCTCTTTGCAGCTTCTCAGTGTTACATAGTATTTTTCTTGTGAAGAATAAATATTTTTATAACAGAAGATTCTTATTTGCCGTTGTTACTGGCTGGATTTTGATGGTCACCCCCCCCAATGGTGGGGATTTTCAGGACTATATGCTTTTGAACTCTTAAGTGCTGGGACCTACCTATAGGTTGTGGAATGGGACCCGGACACAGACAGGCGGACATCGTTTCTTCCACCTAACACACGTTTATTTACAAATATTTACAAATATCGCAGTGCACAAACCCAGTGCCTTCAGCACCGATTCCCCAAAAGTCCGGGCCTTTTACACAGTTCCAAATGCCTTTCTTCTGGCCGCCTCCAGTCCTCTCTCCAGCTCTGTCCTCTTCCACCCGACTTCCGCTTTCAAATGCAGGAAGGCGGCTCCTTTTATACCACCCCGGATGGGTTCCAGCTGCTTACCGGCTCTCCTCCTTGGACACGCCCCCGTGTGGCGGAAGTGCCCGCTGCGCACCCGGAAGCCCTCCGGGTGTCCCCAGTCTTCTTCCCCCCAGCACTTCCTGGTGTGGCAGAAGTGCTGGGCTCCAGGGTTCTTCAGGCACCGGGGCGCCGCCTGGCGGTGGTCACAGGGCCCTACAGGGTTGGGCTTCCAAGCCCCCTACCCGAGGCCACCAACAAAACCAGGGCGGTCGCCCCCTCGTGGTCGGGAGGAGGCACCAGCATCCCTGCTTGGCTCCACCCCCAGCCGCCTGTGACAAGGTTCTCGGGAACAGCATTGAGATTTGTATTGTAAACATCTTCCATGTCAGTATTTTGACTTCTGTTTTGTGGATTTTAATGACTGGTTCTTGGACTGTTTTTGTTTGCTCTGCATTGCTTTTAGGAACTTTCTAAATATATTGTAAGTGCCACAGAGGAAGGACGGATAAATGAAGGATTGATACCTGGCCAGGAGGCTTATAATAGAAGGAACAGGTGAACAGACTCACTGGGAGCAGATCACTTCCCCACATGCCAAGTGGCAGCATCCCTCCAATCTAAAACCAAACAGGACACCTGCAGGGTGACATGGTAGATAGAGTCCGGAAATGCAGCCCTGTCAGGGACTTTGGGGACCAATAGTGGGAGCTGCCAAGTGATGCCTGCCCTGGTTTCCACACAACTTGGAAATTCTCTGAATGGCCTTCACAGGAGACCAGAAGCAGTTCCTGGGTCTGGTTGAAAAGGAAGCCTGCTGCCTTACTTAAATGAGTCAGAGTTGGGAGGTAATGGGCAAGACTCAACTGGAGGACGGAAGGAGGAAGATTCATTGATTTATGGTGATTGTAATTGTATTTGTGATGGATAGTTGGAAAGTGGTCTGTGGAAAGGTGCTTTGGAAGGATTAAAAGTCCTTTATTTTATTCATATATTGTGTTCTGTATTGCTGTTTCTGTGGTTTAGGGCTCTCTCATGCCCTCTTGTGGTTACAATATGCTGTTAGTAAAATTTCACATTTTTCTAATTCATTGTTGGATTATTTTTGGACCACAGGCTTGTTTGATTTCTTCCTTCCCCTTTTTGAATATCTCCTTAAGATTATTAAGGATTGTTTTGAGTCTGGACCTTCCCCATTTTGTGTCTAATAGATAGATAGATAGATAGATACTTTATTAATCCCAAGGGGAAATTCACATGATGTTTCAGGGAAAGGCAAATCTGGGAGAGTAGGCCTCGGAGAAGCATGAGGCTAGATTTGGAAGGCAAGGGCTCACTTTTGCATGTTGCTTTAGGATCCTGCAAGCAGGAAAGCTTGAGGCTTCATTTTAGAGGTGGAGGCCTCATTTTGAATTTGGAGTTTGTTGTAGTATCCTGAAGCCAGAAGAATCTGAACAGCAGTAATGACACTTTATTGCCAAAATGGTTCAACTGCCCTCACTACCCAAAATGAAGCACAAAATGGCCAACCCAAATGAAAAACGATTTTCAAAATAAAGTTTAATGTTTGTTCTTTGTCGCCTAATTTTATCTCGGATGGCAGAAGGCACAGAGTGAAACATAATGTAGATGTATTGAGGGAGTGTCATTACCTGATTTGAAATTTTATCGCCAGGTTTACATGTTACATCCAGTCTGGCACTAAATAAGCTACGTGAGTCTATTTCACACGTTGATTATTACATATTTTGAAATATCGACTTATTTTTGACTTTATTAAATAAAACAATTCATTGCAAAAAAAGATTGTAAACCACAAGCAAAAAGTAATATTACTACACATCCAAAATATGAAAATCATAATAGAAGAGAATACTGGCTAGAAATCTTGGCTCATGTCAGCTTGACCTTTTTCTGTTTTCCACTTTTTGAATTTCTTAATGGACTGGTAAGTTCTTATTCTTTGTAGTATTACTTTCTAGATTGTCTTTCCATCAGGGTCAATGGCATAGATCACACAGCCAAAGATGTTAAAGATCATAAGGAATCATTCAAACACTATCTATTGGTTAGAAACAGAGAAGACAGGAGATGTCAGGGGCCCAGGATGCGAAACAACATGAACAGATGGTGACTAGGAGAACCTTTAATGTGGAAACAACTTAATCCTCATGACTGAAAGGGCAAATGGTCCAAAAAAAGCTCTGAATGGCTTTGCTTCCAATGAACACAAGTATTGATTTCAAAGAGTCAGAGGATGTTTGTGGCCAAGTAATCAGCTAAAAGCTGAACTGATGCTGCAATATCAACATAGACCTGGAAAAAAGCTATTGATGTAAGTTCTGTAAATACACGTGAGGTGTTTTAAACCGTAGAATGTTTACTCGGTTCGATAAGTTGTTTTGAATAACAAAGAAAGTGAACGTCTTAGATATCATTCAGCTTCTTATTTTACTCAATTATTACACCTTCAAAAAACTATTCAAATTCTTTTGATAATTGGAAAGGGGATGTAGTGGTGAGTGTCCCACAGCTCCAGAGTCCTCAGTCAGAATTACACATTGGCCTTTGTCTGTGTGAGGATTGTATGTTCTTCTTGAGATTTTCATCCCACATCCCAAAGATGTTCGTGTTAGATTAATTGGTAGGTCTAAAGTAAGTGAATCTGTGTGTGTGCGAGAGGTCCCTGGTGTTCCATTCGGCACAAAATAGGTACTGGGAACCAAGAGCTCCACATCAGATCAGCACATTTAGGCCTGGGGTGGTGCTAGGGGAACCATAAAGCATAACTGCATTATTTTAGAGTTGTAACTGCACTGCTATATTAACATCATAACCCAAGTCACATATTATAAATTGTTGGTAGTACAAAGTTCGAGTATGATGTAAATCTAACAATGACACATTTAAAACTAAAATTATGAAAAAGTAGACAAGTTCTATTAACAATATTGACATGACAGAAAACTTTTTTTATTAATTTTGTTTAGTTTGTTTCTCCACTTATAGCAAAATAATTAATTTTAAACAAGTTATGAAATGTATGCATGGCATCAGGTTTTCTGGGACTGGGTTACCTGTTTTGAAAGACATACTGGTTGGGTGGGTTGTTGATGCTAAATTGGCCATTGATGTGTGTGTGTTTACCCTACAGTGAGATTGTTCCTATTTTCTTCCCGATGCTTGCTGGGATGGCTTACCTGCACTTCTGCGCTGGATGAGTGAGTTCAGAGAATGGATGAATTGTTAGAAAGTTGGAGTATTTTTAATGTTTTGTCTATAATGTTTGCTGACAAGAGTGGCAGTCAGACATGTAAAAGAGGAAAATACTGAGATACTGTGTACAAAATATACAAGTTGAAGTGAACTTTCTGTAGCTAAGTTTGAAATAGTAAACTAATCTGTAATTTATAGAGTACAGAATGTTTCTCTATTTTAAGGTTAGGTGACTGGCTAAAAAAAGTTGCACAGGTACAATAAATTTAATTACTATTTTCATTGATTATTAAAATATTTACATTGGCTATAGTATTGAGAAACAAAAAAATGAGGAATAAACAACCCACTATTGGAGATTTATTGTAGTAACTTAGTGCATCTGTTGGGGGGCCAGCCCCTCTTAAACTCTGCCTATGCGCCTATAAGTGACTTATGGATTAAATGTTTGGCTACTCTGAGTTATACTTACTGTGGCGAAACTGAGATTTCCTTCATGTGGCCTAAAGTCAGTTTATCACATAACTCATAATCCTTAAGCACATTATTTTCCTATTTTGATTTTTCAAAAGTTATTGTGCACTACTAATGAGCAGAGGAGATGTGGAGATTTTAAGAATGTTCTTTCAAGCATTTATGTTGTCTCATGTATGGAAAATCAACAAAGTCAATGGCGATCCACCGCTAGAAATCCCAAGGAAGCCTTCACAAGGTTTACTAGTGCCTCATCTTCCACATCTCTGCAAAAGAAAGAATTCGACTTGTTCTCAATCCTGTTTTTTGTAAAAATTGATCAATTTGTATGGAATGATTACAATAAAATTAATTAAAAAAAGAGAAAGAATTCAATATAGCCTCCAAAAATAGAAACAGAAATATAAATGGAAATACAATTTAAAGTTATTTTACACTAAAATACTCTTCACAGAATATTTAAGAGTGCTAAGTAGACAATGTAGATAAAAACAACAAATAAACTTAGATTTTATATTTTTTCATAAGGACCCTTCACTCAACCATCCATTATCCAACCCGCTATATCCTAACTACAGGGGTCTGCTGGAGCCAATCCCAGCCAACAGAGGAAACAAACCCTTGACAAGGCTCCAGCCCACCACAGGACACGGACACACACACAAAGGACAATTTAGAATTGCCAATGCACCTAACCTGCATGTCTTTTTTTTACTGTGGGAAGAAACCTGAATGAAACCCATGCAGACACGGGGAGAACATGCAAACTCCACACAGGGAGGACCCAGAAAGCGAACCCGGGTCTCCTAACTGCGAGGCAGCAGCGCTACCCACTGCGCCACCCTGCCACTCAATGCAAATAACTTAAATCAAGAGATCAATACACTAAAACTGCTGGAGTACTTTACATGAAACCAATGCAGAGGGAGAAAAATAGGGAGAATGAAATTAAACGCCTAGGCTTGCCTGCCTAACACTGCCTTGATTTCTGTGTACAAAGTAGGATTGCTTCCTCACATTTCCACTTTGAAAACTGACACTAAAAAACTCTCCTTTGTGTTATGTTATGTCTCTGCCTCTCTCTCAGGCTATGTTTTCATTTAAAAAAAATTAAAACAACCTTGGTCCATACCAATGCGTTTTTACATCACTTACTTGAGTATCTCTGCCCAAACTATAAACAACCGAAAATGCATATGACCTGGTGTACGCATACATTTGACATGAAACAGAAAGAGGAAGCATCTTCCATGCTAGACATTCATCTGCAGCTTGAATTTACACACAGAGTACAAGGCAACTGTGAATACGGAAAAAAAAAAAAAAAAAAAACGATTATTTTGACTGGAGTGACAAAAAGGTGGAATTGCTATTGAGAGTAACACAAAGCAGATGAGAAAATGTAATGAGCAAGATCCAATCAGGGAAGGACCACATAATAAACACAAACCAATCAGAGCACAAATAGAGTCTGTGTTTTCATAGTTCTCTGTTTTCACCCATCCACACCGTTATGCTGAGGTGGTGTTTTCAGAAATGCAAGGCTCTTAACATTTATAAAAGTCTCTGTTTGTGAAACATAAGACGTTACAACATGAGCTTCTCTTCTATATGTGAGGTTCAAAACATACGTGTTCCTTGTTCCTCATTGCTAAATTCTGTGTACTGTACTTTCAGATAAACATTCATTGCATATAGAGTCGCCCCTACGACTAAAGCCAAAATCAAGCCTGTTTGTTTTTATTGGAGTGGGTCGCAGACCAGTTCTAGTGACTTACTGGGTATCTCACATTAGGTGACTAGTTTCACCTGTGTGTACAACCAAAAATTGCTGAAAGTCACATCTTTAACATCAAAAGACATGGGCTTTAGGTATCACGTGATCTGTTGGGGTTTCCCTCCTTCGTCAGTCCAAAGTGCACCAATTCAATTTGGCTTCTTCCTCTTAACAGTAACAATGATAACAAAACTTTTTACCCAACTTTCTTTTGGTAGAAATCTCTTTAATTAAGCATATTTATTGTCTGGAGTGGTTTATAATTTCAGCCAACCACACACTGGCGTCACAGAAGAAATTCCAGTGTTACTATTATTGCATCACCATGTTTTAGACTCCTTGATCTAAGCTCTCTGCTTACGGAGCCCTCATTTGAACCCCTAAGCCTCTGCCTTACCTAACATCCTCAACAATCGAGCATATGCGTTGTCAAGCTTGAGTAAACACCAAGAGGAACACAAACGATAGCCCCAGATAGGACAGGCGCGATAGACAAACTGAGAGCACGCACGCTTTGCCATAAAAAGGTCATTTATTCATGCGAGTACAAGTCTGATGTCTTTCTCAGCATAGTGTCATTTTCCCTTCCGTTTGACCCGCACGACTTAGTCTCATGATGCTGTCTGTAAACTACTGACACAAAAGGAATGCCTCTGTTTGCAGTGCTCAAGTTAATGTGCCTGCTCCTAGCATTAGCAACTGCATTCATTTTGAATCAATACACCGGACACTCAGTAATCCGGTGTTTAGTGGCTAAGCTGTAGTCAGGTGAGATGTTTTGTACAAACCCCGCCACCATCTGGAGTTTGATGACTCTCGGGGACTGAACTCTAATTTTGAAAGAGAAAGAAAGCCACAGGAGCACTTTCCTGGACACCTACAGGGAGCTACATGGATTAAGATGCCCTCCCCTGCCAGGATCGGTTCTTTTGTGTGTACGGTGAGCAGAAGGACTAACTCCTCTTTTGGAATAGAAAAGGGAGCCAACTTCTCCAATGTGTCTTATTTACACGCCAAGCAGCTGGACGAATTCCTGCAGGAGTTTCCCTCACATTGGGAAATGAGGATACTCCAGATCTGCCCGGTTATGTGCTTTGTTGCTGTTATGCTGGTCATACCACCCATTTTGGTGTCCATTTTTAAAAACCCCAAGTTCCGTCAAGAGACCCGCTATCTGCTTCTTGCCAATGTGCTTTTATGTGACATGATGTATGTGGCTTTGTATATGTTCAACGTGTGTGTCAATGCGGGCTATGCCTCCACGTCTAAGACACTCTGTGCCTTCATTCTCTTTTTCCTGGGGCTCTCTTACAGTGCTGGGGTTCTCAGCACCAAGGCAATGGTCCTGGACACATCCCTGGCTGTCCTGCTGCCCTTCCGTTACTTAGCTCTGTGTTCAAACTCACGAACTAAAAAGGTGATTCTACTGATGTGGATGTTCTCCTGCATTTTTCCTAGCATCTCCACCTTCATGTTTTGGATGGCACAGGAGAAGAATCCCTGCTTGATGGAGGTTTGTTCCTTACCTCTGATCCTTGTGCTCACCGTGCACAGCTCCAACTCCATCTCCCAGTACTATGTTGCATCCGTTACTTGTGTACTTCTCTGTCTGGTCTTGATCCTGTGTTGCTACGTCCTTCTGTATTTTAAAACACGGAGCTCTGGAATTTGGAAAGGCTTTTCTTCTAGAGCCAAAGGAACTTTTTTGATTCATTATATCCTTTTATTTCTGTCTTCATGCCCCCTTCTAGTTCTTTTGGTAGAGATGTGTCTCTATTTTCATGACTTGATTGCCATGAGCACAGGCCTGTGGGTGACTTTAACCATCTGTAACATCTTAATGGTTCTCCCTAAAACATTGTCACCATATTTGTATGGCTTTAGATATAGAGAGATCTCCAGGTCACTCACAGCTTTCTACAGATTTAAGTGGTCCAGGTCAGTGGTATCACCTACCATGTGACGTGAATAACAGAATTGACACGACTAACAGAAGAAGAAATGTGTGAGGATGAAGAACAACCATTTAAGAATTGGACATCCTTTGTTCATATGAAAAAAAAAAAACATTTTTTTTGGTAAACAGATCAGCAGAGATGTTGAAAATGTAAGATTTTTTTCTATATATATATTTCACTTCTACTTTTGAGTTACCTTAAAGAAAATGTGAAATTTATATAACTGGAAAGATGTGCACAACTATCCCAGGAGATGGTTTGGTGAACACATCACCTACCAAAATCAACTGTGCTAGGGCCCCAACAGTGAATGATATGAATACTTGAGATGAACAGTTACTGCATGTGTCTGAATTGAAATAATTTAATAAAAATGGAAAAGTTGATTTATCTAATTGGTATTTTTAGTAAAAAAAAAACAAAACAATAGTGGATTAACTATAACCATAACTTGTATTCATTTTTTGAGACCACTGATGCCAGCAGAGGCAGCAATCACTGAGGTGTGAGATGATCCAAGCAAAGTGCTACATGCACTCCAAATGAAAGATGAGAATGAAGAGATGACAATTCACGGTCACATTACCAGAATATATTGATAAAAAAGGTCAGAGGAGCAATGAGGATGGCTATATGAAGTCAGGCAATTTTTAAGAATTATTGTCATTACAATTTGAAATTTCCATCCATTCATTCATTCATTTTCTGATCTTCTTATCCAGTTGAGCATTGCAGGGAACAGGCATCTATGCTGGCAACAAGGGGCACAAAACAGGAACCAACGCTGGATGCAATGCCAGTCCAGTTTAATTGACACTCATGTACACTTTGGGATGTGTGGGGAAAACACAGGGAGAACGTGCCAACTCCCCACAGCCAGTGACTAGGACTTAAACAAGCTCTCTGGAGCTGGGAGGCAGTAGTGCTCACCCCTGTGCTATTCAAACCTAAAAAGTTTCAATTTAGTTCTTTATGTTATAGAAGTAAACACTAAAAGTATCATGAAACTTTAACTATAAAGAAGCAGCCATAGCCTTGAGTAAATATTTGGAGCTGATCTGCATAGAAGTGTCAAACGTTCCATTTATGCAAAGGAGTATACATAAGTGTATAATAAATACAACAGAAATATACGCTTTTCATGTTCACTTCATACAGAAAACTCACAGAGGAAAACACAACTATGACGGGTCAGGGTGGTGCTACTTAGTAGTTATCAGTACACAGCTAGCTTCACATCTCCCTCCAGCTCCTTCTGGCTGTCCAAATATAATCTAATAAAAAAAGACAGAGAGTGAGGCGGGTGTGCTGCTAATAAGATTTAATCACTGCACCTAAAGTGATGTGCGAAACTAGAAATATGATCTCCACTGTCATTAAAGTAGATGAATAAGATCTGAATGATTTATGATAAATCTGCATGTGTGTAAAAGTGGATGCTGACTAAAAAGTCTGACTTATGAAGTGTACTCTGTAGTGTGAATGGTCATGAACTAGGTTTGCATACACAACTTCATTGTTTATGCAAGAATACGTCAAACATATTCTTCAGTAACAAATATTTTAGTTTTGTGCTTTTTTTAGCTTGTGTGAGTTTGCTGTTAGGTTAGTTTTCCATCCATCCATCCATCCATCCTTTTCCTAAACTCACATCCAGTTCGGGGTGATTGGGACCTAAAGAAGACCTTGCCTACATTATGATCAGTAGATTATATTGACGTCATGATCCAATATGGTTGTCAGTCCATTCAATGGTACACTTGCACCCCTGCATGTTCTGGCTCGCTTCAATTGTGCTAATATACAGTAACTAATTAACTTCACATTATTATCTTTGGAATGTAGGAGAACACAAGAGGACTTGGAAGAAAACATAGTTTGGAATCATCTTTCCCATTCATGCCAGTGCACTTTGTGTGTTGCTCTTGCCATTTTTGGGTGTATTTATTTTTGCTTTGTTTCTTTTTTACTGTGCTCATTAGGAGTTAGATAATGCAGGTATGCGCTCATACTGACTGCAAAGAGTTATTTGTAGAGCCAAGATTTGTGAAGGGTCAATGCAATTAGCTGTGTTTTAAGGGTTAGTTAAAGGAATACACCACCCAAAGGTGATTTTTATATGTTTTGTAGGGATAATCAAGAAAATAATTAATTTTATGTTTTTGTGAACCACAAAAATAAAAAATGTTTGATATGATACAAGTACGCTGGTGAAAAATGCTGTACAATAGCAAATATGAAAACGTCCATTGGGAGGAATGAAATATTATGTTACTCATTTTGTATAATATATATGACAGTTATCCAGTTGTTTGCTCATTACATGTAAAACACATGCATTTTTTGCTAAAATACTATTAAATAGGTATTTCCAGACAAATCAGTGCACATTTTAAACAGGAAATGCAATTCACACTAGATTGAGTTTTTGAATTGAAGACAAGACTCCTGACCAGTGAATGAGACAAAGAGGCAGATCTTTAATTCCTGGAGGGGCATGGAGGCCACAAGTTTATTTCTATGGCATTTGTACCTTGTGATGTGCTTCATCTCTTGTTGTTTTTTGTCTATAGGGAAATCTGAAACTAAATAATTCAAGTCAATCTTTCATCTAGTCAAAAAGGGACTTCAAAAATCAAACTTGAAAAACAGAACTGAAAGTTGTTAGCCAAAATAAGCAAGTGATTCAATCATAAGGAGTAGCCACAATATCCACAGACTAGAACAGTCTCTGAGATGCTGGCTTATAACCTGTCATATCGATGATATCACCCAACATGCCTTCTGTTGGACACGCCCACAGCAACTCCCATTCGCATTGTAGCAGTGGGACTTCAAAATAACCACATCCATAAAACAAAGTGGCATCACGGTAAAAAATAATCAAAACAGAGTAAAATTCCTACTAATAGAAACACTTTAAATTTAGAAAAATACTTTTTGTACTCACTGACATTTAAAATGTAAATGTCCACTAATGGAAATATGCAGAAAAATGTGTAAAACACAGAAAAAATTAAAGTCATGATGTAATTATAACACTGATCAAGCACTCTGTTATGATGAATTGGCCAAGCAAAAACACTGATAAAAATTGCGCAGTTTTGTTTATTTAACACTGTTTAAAAACACACGAAATACACCCTCTGTATCCACTGGAAACATACTGTCATTTACCCTCTAAAGAATGTACATGGTTGTAATGAAAGTTTGTGGAAACTCCCGGAAAATAAACAGGGTGCGTTGATACAGACAGAAGTTCCACATCCTTATTCCATAATTTATCTCTAAGCATTTACAACAGTGTTTATTTAAGTAAAGGTAATTACCTCAACCACATAACATACCAGTAATGGCTGAGTCTCTGTCCAAATAAATAGGTGCACCAAATCCATCAATCATCAAATCATCAGAGTTTTCAGGCAGCTAAGTTTGTTTAAAAGCCATAATGCTCACATCCCTGTATTCAGCTTGAATGTGCACACATGCTTGAACTTGGCACAGTTTTTTTCTGTAAATAACATTTCCTATCGTCAAGGCAGGTTGTGCCCCCAAAAGTCTTTTCAGTTTCTCTCAAATATCTAAGACCCCCCCCCGACCCCACCCTATCCCACTGAACATTTTTGCATTATTTCTGATTACCTGATTATCCAAACAAATTACTGAATTAAAACAGTGGGCAGACTTGCTGAGAAATTGGGTGGTAGGAGGCGTGTATTCAGGTAGGATCCACTGAAACAAGTATTCTGTGCTGGTCTGTAGAAAATTAATAAAAAAACAAATTGATTAAAATAAACCTACAGTGACTTGTCTGTAACACTATCGTTATCACGAAAGATTAGGATAGGACAGACACCATTTGAGAGACAGCAAAGTTTAATAAAAGTTTAACAGAACCTGGAGTGAAAAATCCTTTTGCTGGACATTACAAATACATGATATCCTCATATGAAGTATTTTTGACATTTTAACAAATGCCTATATCATATAGCTAGAATAATTACAATACAATAATTTTAAAATTCTCTCTATTTCCATTGTGCTATGGTGAAGTAGAGAAACATTTGCATTTGAATGTTATGTAAGGGCATCCTGGATGAGTTAGGATCTTGAAAAGACTTTGTTCACATCTATATAAGCCACACACAAACCTGTGCTTCATGTTTATATATAATATGCTACCATGACTGTCCATTTGTCTGTTGACCTACTGACCTGAAATTTGGTACACATATATTACATGCTGCGGTGGGCTGGCACCCTGCCCGGGGTTTGTTTCCTGCCTTGTGCCCTGTATTGGCTGGGACTGGCTCCAGCAGACCCCCGTGACCCTGTGGTTAGAATATAGCGAGTTGGATAATGGAGGGATGGATATATTATGTGACGTGTGCTATATGCTTTTGGGGTGATGATTGACCTCCAAGGTTATTCCTCTTTTTATTTTTATTTTATTTTATTGTAGAATCAACTCTCGGCTGCGGCCAGCAGGGTGGCCATGTGGTGCCGTTCTCATCTCTACCACCTTTGCCATCACTTCCCCTATGTCTTTATATCTTAAATCATTCTTGAGGTAGATTGAAGACTTAAGTGCCATCTTAAGTGAAAAATTAAGGAAAACATACTAAGTAATTGCAACATAAACACTGAATTAATCAGTTTTAATTAACGCAAAAAGATGCCGACGAAAGAAGAAGAAGTGGGCCTCTAGGGTGGAGAAAAGAAGGGCTGCTCAGGAAGCAGCAAGCGCATCAACCAAAGAGCAAATGAAAGCAAAACGTACAGAGAAAGAGGATGAAAACTGTGAATGCTCAAGTCAAGTGTATTCACTGCACGTTATCATGCAGTGCGCCATTACTGGTTTCTAATATTACTCATTGATTTGCTTCAGCACATATCTTATCTTATCTGTTGTTGACATGTTAGTGTGATGGATCAGAGAATTTTGTAAATACTTTATTGAAATACAGAATCAGATGTCACTTAATACTGTATAATATCTGTGAGATTACTTACCATTTAGTTACTTTCACGCTTTGAGTTTGACTTTGAGTAAAGACAAGACATATTTGTATGTGACCTTTGCTGAGCAGTCACTAACTGACTAGGAAGTGTTTGTGTCAAAAGTTTTCATTCATGAAAAGTTGCTCATATCCTTTCTGGTGTTGCCAAGTGGAAAGGCTGCCAAATGTGACTGCAGCTTCCAGCACCTTTTTTGTGAATACCTATTGAAAGACTGGTTCTCAGAGACCAAAGGAACCAGAACATGGGTTGAACACTTAGTGGAAGGCAGATTCATAGTCAAAAGGGCTAGCAATTGTCAGGAAACCAGATATCTTTTGGAATTTATCCAACTCTCAGAACCTAACAGTCCTAACCTGTTTCCCCACACAAATCTGAAAACTTAGGGTAGGCCCCACCAGCACACACCAATCTGGTCTCAAACCCAAGAACCAGGCTTCATGGCCTGCACAGGTCTGTAAAGACAGCTCAGAAAAAATTAACACCGGGGGAAAAAGAAGAACTTAAAAATTTCAAATAGCAAAACAATTTTTCACCAGTTGCATTGACTGATTTTTATGACTTAATCCTGATAAAACAAAAATCCTACTGGTTGATACCAAATCTGTCCTTTCTATTTTTCATGGGCTAAAAATTGACGTAGATGGGATCCTGGTTGAACCCTCAACATCAGTCCGTAATTTGGATGTCATCTTTGATCAGCTTCTTACTTTTCAATCACACATTAGCTTAATAGTACAGACAGCTTTTTTTCATCTTTGCAACATTGCTCATCTGCATTCTTTCCTCAGTGTGAAAGATACTGGACTATTGCAATGCATTGTTTATGGCCTACCAACTAAGTATATCAATAGATTACAATATGTTCGGAATTCTGCTGCTCGTCTGCTTACACACACTAAAAAATCTGCTCACATCATTCCTGTCCTCTGATTTGCATTGGTTACCAGTTTCTTCAAGAATCAAATATAAAATTATTCTTCTCACCTTTAAAGCCCTTCATGGTTTAGCCCCTCATTATCTGTCTGAGCTGCTGCTTACACTCCTGCCCGTGCATTAAGATCATCAGACACTAACTTACTCACTGTACGTAAATACAGGTTAGCAACTATGGCTGGCAGAGCTTTCAGTGTGATGGCCCCTAAAATTTGGAATGCTCTTCCTCTCAGTCTTTGTGAGGAAAAATCTGTTATTCATTTCAAACTCCTGTTAAAAACACATCTCTTCAATAAGTATTATTCATTTTCTTGTATGTAATTTCTATTGTCTTGTTAATGTGTTTTGTTGAATTGTAAAGTATTCTTGAGTGTAGATCCCAGATTAGAACTTGAGTGCAGCCATGCAACGGGTGACACCTCGATACCACACTACTTCAGATGGAATGAAACCAATGTGAGGTTTTTATTGGAGTGCCAATTCTGCCACCAACCCCCAAGTGTTTCCCTGCAGGTTGGAGGGCCTACATGCAGGGCTGGATGCAGATTAATGGCGCTACATAAGTAAAACATATTGTTATTATTATTACTATAATTTGTAATTGGAGTTTAATAGCAGAAATTTCAAAACAACACCTAAACATAATCAGCAGTAATCAGAAAAGGTTTTCCAAAAATAAACCCAAAAATCTAAAAGGAAACAGGTACAAAGAAAGGAAAATCCAAAACAAGAGATGAAAAACACCAATATTAACCCTAAAGCTAACTTAACCTTATATAAATCTGGGGGTTGTACAGTCAGAGGTTTGCCCCCCTTTGGCTTAACTTCAAGTGCACAAGAAACATATATATATATAAACTAGCAAAACACCCGCGCTTCGCAGCGGAGAAGTAGTGTGTTAAAGAAGTTATGAAAAAGAAAAGGAAACATTTTAAAAATAACATAACATGATTGTCAATGTAATTGTTTTGTCACCGTTATGAGTGTTGCTGTCATCAAGGATTTGATTATCATTATTTATTTCAATCAGGTTCGTATTTGTAGGATGTGTTGTGTTCAAGTTATATTCCGTGTTTGTTAACCGTTGTAAAGATAACAGGTTTCATTCATCGAAGTATTCACTACCCAAATCGGTACTCGTGAATCTAAGATGTTTAACAGGCATTCCCGGTATTAAGTTGTGGATTTGCCTGCGAATATTTAGCGGCAGTGTGTCTATGAACTTAATTTAAACTTAAGCTTTACAACTTGCTTTCCTATTGATATGTCTACAAAGGCTTGTTCAGATTCAGAGGGTTGTTCCTTTCCTACTGCATCAATAAACAGCTCGTCTTCCTCTTTATCTGAGACATCACACACTGCATGCACGGGTTTACCTTTCCCAGTCCTGCAAAGTCAGTTCATGTGAGCCGCTCGGAGTACATGCATCAAAGGTTCTCAGCTGTGCTTGTGCTATTTCGTGGGATCTTGCGATGTCCACAGCTTTATTTAATGTTAGCTTACATCTGGCACTTAAAAGTTTCTGTCGCACTTTTGCTGAGTTTGTGCCAAACACTATTCTATCCCTGACCATCTCATCTTCGTTTGCATAAGCACAGTCCCTCACCAGCAATTTTAACTCCGTTACAGAAATTTTAACTCCGTTACAAAATGATCAAAAGTCTTGTTTATACCCCGCATCTTCTCATTAAACTTGTATCTCGCGAATATCGTATTCGTCGTAGACATGACAAACGCCAGCGGCAGCGTATCTATGAACTTAATTTAAACTTAAGGTTTACACCGTGCTTTGTTTCCGCAGTAGCTGCACTTATGAATATGCTTGTATGCGTCACTCGCTTCATATTCTTTTGCTGCATTCTCAATTGTGTAATGTGTTTTTTGTTCAGCGCTCTTTGGAGGTCTTGCTTGTTCTCTGCGTACTGCGTTTACAGTCAGTTCACGTGAGCTTCTCGGAGTACATGCATCGAAGGTTCTCAGCTGTGCTTGTGCTATGTCGTGCGATCTTGCGATGTCCATGGCTTTATTTAATGTTAGCTAAGACCTGCCACTTAAAAGTTTCTCTCGCACTTTCGCTGAGTTTGTGCCAAACACTAGTCTATCCCTGGCCATCTCATCTTCGTTTGCATAAGCACAGTGCTTCACCCGCGAATATTTAGCGGCAGCGTGTCTATTGGATTGGACGGACAGCCTCATATGGGCAGGCACTCAATTACGTGGGAGGCATGACGATGAGGGACGCAACTCCACCTCACAAGGCGACCGAGCTGCAGGCTATGGCCGTATATATGTACGTAAGTAGGTTCCAATTATGACCGTTACGCATAGAATTTTGAAATGAAACCTGCCTAACTTTTGTAAGTAAGCTGTAAGGAATGAGCCTGCCAAATTTCAGCCTTCTACCTACACGGGAAGTTGGAGAATTAGTGATGAGTGAGTCAGTCAGTCAGTCAGTGAGTCAGTCAGTCAGTCAGTGAGAGCTTTGCCTTTTATTAGTATAGATTATCTCTCAAATAAATTAAGAGAGAGAGAAAGAGAAAGAGAGTGAGAGAGAGTAAGCTATGAATAACATTTTGCTATGATTTCTGTGATTTGTACTCCTGGCTTTGTCAGCCCTTTTGAAATAGTCTTCCCCATATTTATGACAATCAATGACAATCATCTATTCCATCTTCTAAATGTGCTTGTTCTGATACTAACTTTCTCTGGCACACAGTCCTACACTTTATGGCCATAACAGATCATAATAATGTCTCCTGGTTTCCTGCGTTGATTATCTCCTCTCACAAGACTTGTAAAAGTAAAAGTATTCAAGGAATGATACCATTAATTTGTGTAAATTGTTTTGCTAACTGGGTATCATGAAGGTGTAATGGTTAGCACTGCTGCTTTACTGACATGACAACCTGAGTTTGAATCTCCTGTTTGCTGTCGACCTGCACAATTTTTACCTTGTCCCCCTCTTTTCTCCGGACCCTTCACTGTAGTTTTCTCCCATGTGAGGAGACTCTGTGAAGGACTGGTGCCCCATGCGGGTTTGGTTTCTGACTTACACCCACTGCTATCAGACAGGCTTCACCCACCCACAATCCTGAACATGGACTAAGTGGGTTTGAGAACGATGCTACTAAATTTTATGTAGAGAACAAAAAAGAAAGGTTGTTTTTCACCAAATACCAGGCAAAAAAACTGGTTGAGTAAATAGACAGAACCTTTCATGTTCCGAAGAAGCAGATGCTGGTCCTTTAATTGTGTGCTTATTAGAGGGTTCTGTAATTATTCAACTATGGAATTTTTCTGTTAGCACACTAAATATACCAATTACAATAATTTGTTTAACGTTAGAATATGTCTGCAGGAAAAGTACGGCAGCATAGCATTTTCAGTAAATTAGCTATAAGTGCAACAGGAAAAACCAGAAAAGCAGTCTCTCTCTTTTCAGTACCCCAGCCAAATGATAGTCAACTGTAGGCTAAGCTTAAATACCATCATTGTTTAGCATGTCCGTCCTCTACATACACTTCATTTAAAGTGACTTGTCAAAAATGCTTAATAAATCAACAGCTCCAACCCTAAGAGGGTTCTGTGACCTTACCTCACATGTTTATTGTTTCAGTAGGCTGACACAGAAATCACACACAATGAACATTTGTCATAATTGCTAAGACTATCAAACTAGGCACATACAAAACTTGTTTTTTTCTGAGGCTTTAATTTCAAAAAATGTGTCAGCAGACCTTGAAATTCTGAAAAGAT
Source organism: Polypterus bichir lapradei (assembly GCA_026402145.1). Lineage (NCBI taxonomy): Eukaryota > Metazoa > Chordata > Cladistia > Polypteriformes > Polypteridae > Polypterus > Polypterus bichir. The sequence goes on along the minus strand of JANRMT010062854.1, from coordinate 116,967,625 downwards.
TCCATTAGTTGGCATGAATGGTTTTAATGGTGAAGTTTATTTCAATGCCTACTACATGTTTTTACTTCACTCTTTCCAACTCTTTTCACACCCAACTCACCTGAATGAAGTCAAGAGGATTCTTTTATCCTGGACCCAGAAGTGTTTCCGGCACTAGAGCATAGTCCATCGGAAGCACTTCTGGTTCAGACGGAAGCCTCACAGAACCCAACAGGGCTACCCCATGGAGGGTGTCCATGTGGGGATCCTAACTGATGGTTGCTGCTATCTAGTGTGTAGCATGTAATCCTGATAGGTTGTCTCCCCCCTGTCCTTGCATCACACTAGCTTCCCATCCGGATAAGGAACATATGCCTTGAATAAATAGCAGGACTCCAGGAGCCTAAACAGACAGAATCAACTCAATGTTATTTTGTAAAAAATAGGTGAATACAATTGGAGAGCTTTGTTGGACTGAAAGGCCTGTTCTTGTCTAATGTTCTAGTGATAGTAACTGGAGCACAAACCTGAAAGTGAACCTGATCATGCATGCACTGTGTAGCTGCAAAGATATCCATGGCATATCACGCCACTTTTAATGAAGAATTAAATTATGTAACATGTTTACATAAATTCAACTACTAATACAGTATTCCCAGGCATGCCCATCATGTCCATGACTGTTTCCTGCTTTGTGTTTAGTGCTTCTAGGATGGACTTCATCACTTCCATAACCCTAAATGGATCAACCAGGTCTTGATATTTAGGGTATTATTTTAGCTGACACCATTTAACATGCAGCTGTAATTTAATGCATAGCAGTGAAAAAAATGACCAGAAGAGGGTGCAATTGTCTTAAATACCATTGTGAGACAAAGCAAAGTCTGGTTTAACACTAACAAAGGGCCATCATCTGACACTGAAACATTAGTCAATTATGCAGCTACTATATTCATTGACTTATTTATTTTATTTTTATTAGTGATAATTTATTGCATTGTACAGTAGATAGTCTACTATTTAGTTAGTATTATCAATCTGTCACCTTCCCAAAATACCATGTTCCCAATCTATTATTATTAAAAACTAGGGGGCTTTTCCCCCCTGCTTGCTTAACTCGCCAACCCCCGTGTTTGGTTTTCCGGAAACACACTTGTAAGATTTTTTTTCTTTGAATTGTTGCTATTTCATTAGTTTCACTTTTATTTCAGAACTTCTGTAAAAACAATATTTGGAATCTTTTGTGTCCCAATATGCTGAATCTTTGAAATGAGGTCTGTGAGACTTGTGTTTAATGACTTTGTACCATAATTTAGGATAGGTTTCTCTGTTTGAAATTTCAGCAAAGTAACCAATAAATGCATGTGAGTTAAACCCCGTTTTTGAAATTATCTGACTTAAACTAATTTCCTTTTGTTTGCGTCAATGCGATCTGTACTATCTTTTTTTTTGATACTGTAGCGACTGACATAATAAAGTGTCACAAAAGTTCTACTTTAACAATCGCCGACTGCGTAACCCCAAACACCACTTTCTAGCACCCTCTCCAACCCTTCCTTCCACGGGTCTCGCCTCCCCCTTACTGCATCAATCAGCACCCAGCTATCAGCCTTCCGTATTCTACTCTGCCCTCCCTCGATCGGATCTAGCAGTCACTTAAAACAAAAAAGGCTTCAGCTTGGCTGGGACGCTACAATACTTTCGACTGTTACTGTTTTCATATTCTGTACCTTTCTCTGCATGTGTATCGCGCGTTGGGTCTCTTTTCTCTGCGCTGCTCTTTCTTCTTTGCTGAGAGCACAGGATCTGTGTGTGCCACGTGACTTTACATGACTGAATGTTTTGCTGGCTGTCCGTGCTCTTATTTGATAAGAAGGGTGTGTCTTGTAAGAATCTTATGTTCCACATTTCCGCGAGACTTCCCTGGGACAATCTCTTGGTCCCAAGTCTCATGTTTACGGTCCCGCGAGACTCTCCGTGGCCAGTCTTTTTTGTCTCGTGGGTCTTTAAAATGTCTTTCGAGAACTTCCGAGAAGATCACGTATCGTGCTTTTCCATTCCAGGATTTTTTTTATATATACAGAGATGTCATTCACCTTGGAATGTCTACCCATTCTTACATTTTCTGAATCTCATCCTTCAGTTGTATACTTTAATACAACCATATCGGGAGCATTAGGTAGAAAGCAAGAACTAACCATGGATGGCATACCAGTCTACCACAGCACACACTAACACACAGTTTCCAACAATGAGGAGATGCCAATCAACCTAATAAGAACATTTTTGAGATGTGTGAAGAAACTGAAATGTTTGTAGAAAAATCAAATATCCATGAGAATATGCAAACTATACCAGCTAGAATTCATATCTCTGGAGCTGCACCACTGCACCCTTCCTATTGTAACAATTATCTGCCCTATTGACCTAGCTATAGTGTTGTGTTCAGTTGTAATTTCTGCCAGAATACTAGGGGGAGTATTTAAAAATGTGTTAACTGTTGAAAAGATAGAAATGAGTCTTGGAAAAGAATGTTGTTTTTTTGATGGGATATAAGTGTGTGCCTGTCACAAAATAAAGAACTTAATGTTCTAAGTTACCCATGGCTGGCTAATTATCACAACATATAGATTACTACAACTGTACTGTATATGTCTATATTTATTACTGTCTGTATTATGAAAAACAGCAGGACTGTTCAACTCTAGTACTAGAGGGCCACAGTCATTGTAGGTTCTCTTTTCTGCCATTTTCCTAATCAGTGACCAATCTCTTCTGCTAATTAACTTTTTCCTTAATTTTGACTTGATATTTAAGACTCAGACACCTTAAGTATTTCTTTTTTCTTTAATTAGCAGCAATATAATAATGTGATGCAAAACAAGTCAACAGATGACCAGCTAACCCGTGTCCATCATACAATATCGGAAAATAAAGAAAGGTGAATTGATCTGCTCAGGTCAGCAAAACGTTTTGTTGTCTTAAAAAAGAAAATCAACGGTTTTGAAAATGTCTGTTTTGGCAGAAAGAGAGTATATTCAGCAAGCCATGGGATTAAATAACAGGTTTAATTTACAATTAGAATAAACTTCTAAATAAGAACGTGATTGGAGTGGATTGGTTGGAGTTTGAGGCCCTGACTTAGCTGGTTATCTGTTGTCTCACTTCATATTTTTGTTTGGCTGCCATTTAAGGAAAAAAGAAACAAACCAGAGGACTGTTTTTAACAAGGCAATTGAAATGAAGTACAAAGAATGATATCAGTAGCAGAAATTGGACACAATTTAAGAAAGTGGCAGGAAGGAAAAACTGGACCTACTGCAGTACTCCAAGATCAGAATTGGACACCCATGATATACTGTATATATTATTACAATTATTACTACATCAGTCCACCTGTCTAAAGTATACTGTAAATTATTACTACTATTTCTATATATACCTATCTATTATATCTATATTATTTATTGTTATAATTTGCTCTGCCTCCTAGAATGTCTAATGTGGATACACAGGAAAAAACCCAGGAGGAAAGGACAAGGAATTCCTGATGCGTCAAAACATTCATTTCCAGGAAAGAACCATAAGCCTCTAAAGAAATGCAAGTCAGTAGGGATCACGAAAGGTGCAACACCAATTCCAATCATGTTTTCCCAGGACAATAAATAAAAGCTGGTCAAGACCTGGAACAGTCAGAATACTTCCAATTGCATTGCAAGGTAGGCCTTCACCACCACAGCTCAAGTCATCAAAGGAAAAGAGATTTAAACAGGAGACCTAGGGAAGAAAGGAAGTCTACTTACTAGTACTTGGACTGACTCTTTAATTTTCTTAAATCTTATATTCAAACTTGTTGTGTGAAAGGAGGCCAATTCTCATAAGTGGTCACAGATTCGTCTATGTTTATGTGTTGGAAATCAATGTACCCCACGACTCACCATACTAAAAGACTTGGTGTTATAATGGGTTACTGATAATCCCTCCTATCAGAAATAGGACATATTAATACTATTGTTATATCTATCTGCCATGCTATCCACTCTCTGTGCCTGCTTACTCCAGTACTAGGTTGTGTTGAATGGCAGCTTATCTCAGGGTGCAAGGCAGAACACAGGGCTGATGTGGGGTTCACTCACACAGAGTCCTGTACTCACACTAAACCAATTGATAGTCACTGATAAACCTAACATACAAGTAGGAGCTGAAGATGGCTGCATTAGAGGCTTGGCAGAGCATCACCAGAGAAGATACTCAGTACCTGCTGAGGTCTGTAAATCACACACTTCAAGCTGCCATTGCATGTGAGGGATATACAACAAAGTACTAAATATGATGGCTTAAATATATCTAACGTTGCTATGTGCCAAACATTATGGTGCCCTTATATTGGGGACTATGTATAAAAAGTGTTCTTATTTCTTCATGGTGTCACTGAAATGTACAGTATGCAAATAGCCTTAAAATAAAGCCTGCTATGTTCACTTTAATCACATCTGTACTGTTTGATTTGTAAAGGATTAAAACACTTTTAGGTCTTTCTTGGAACATCAATGGACGTAAGCAAATTATTTCTCATTGGATTTCAGGCTGCTATCTTTACAAAACTGGAAAAAAACTGAAATCTGGCTCAGGTGGGAGGCCACGTTTGTCCTGTAATGACAGTGAGACACTGGCTTTAAGTCTTTATGCACTCCAGCCTTCTGTAACTCCACACACTTGTAACTACTGCTCTTGCCAATATCATTACTGATGGTGCCATTACAAAAACAATCAATTTCTGCAGAGACCATCCTAGACCCCCACAAGCCCAGGGCTCAGATCTAGTGTTCCAATTTCCTCCACTTCTCGCTGCTACTGGGTGTAAACATTATGAATATACCATGACTATGTCAGCCAAATATAAGATCCTAATAAAAGCATCTGCAATGGAGTACAGCCCTATTGCGATCACCCTATAATTTATTTGTATATTTCTCACACAGAGCATGTTAAAAACAGACCTGTGGTTAAATCTACTGTGGCGCATCCCCTTCTGTTGCAATGGCCCTAATTTTACAAAACTCTTTTGGTTTATGCGGGCTACTCACTATCATGTTTCACAAGCATCCATCTTTCATTTTCACTGCTGTGACTTGAAGCCTAAAATTAAAATTGGCTTTCTGCCCTGAACTATATGGTTAACGCTTTCTGTTCATTGTCTTAACAATGCTGTGCAGACGTAGCTCTTTCCTTTTGAGTCCCAAAATAGGTGACCTGGCATGATGCCACAGGTTGTGAGCTGTGACACATGTGCGCCATTGTGCAGAGCAGAGACACTGAGAACCTCGACCAGACTGGCTTTTATTGCACATCTTTGGAATCTCTTTGGGTTCCCCCATTGGCCCCATGGGATAGAAAGCAATCCAACTGTAAATGGAGGTCCATTTAGCTAAAAAAATGTAAAAATCTGAGGATGAGAACTGTGCCTTATTATTAGCAGCAAAACACAACATGTAAACATCACAAAGAAAGCTAATGGCCACTCAGTCCCAAAGGCACACTGAGTGCGGGTGACAATAAAAAAACACTGAGAGAAAGGCAACTGGAGGAGTTGAAAGCAAGCTGAAATGCAAACAGAAAACTAAGTATTGTTGTCAGCTTTGTTATACCTGAAGTTTAGGCCTTGGATTGCATTGTCATTTGGTCTCCAACAAAGTCACACCAAACTGAATACAGACTGATAGGCCTCAAAAAGAAAAATGTGTATTATGTAACTCACTTGTAAAGATGTTCAGATTGCTAGTGCAGTATAACATAATGATTCTGTCTTTTTTGAAATTGCACTTAACGTAGTGAACTTCAGGCACATGTGTAAGCATATGTATGCTGGACAGATGTAAACATTAGTTTTTAAAAACTACAAAAAGTAACTTTCAATTATACAGTTCAAGAATACCACACACTCCCTAGCAGAATTATATTCCGCATCACCGATAAGCCACAGTCTTCAGTTTTTTACACTCTTACATTAGGGTCTAGTCATAGCAGAAAGGGGCCCATTCAGAACAAGTCTAATAAAAATAATTTAGAAATTCAGGTTTAACATTTACATTTTGATGTTACATATTAAACATTTTAAATGTTTACTTTTTAAAAAACATACATATCATATGTGTTATGATGTTACTCTATATATTAAACAAAATTCTAACAAAAACTAAAACTTCATTCCATATTATGGCGCAACTTGAACTATTAGAAAAAGCTAAAACCAATACTTGGTATTTTATTCCCATTTTTAATTAGTATAGAAATGTAGATTTAAGTGCATTTAAGTATATTTATTGCTTTCAAGCTGTTGATATCAAGTTGTAAAGAAGTGGGCCAGCAGCATCACTCACCATCTGAAAGACAGAAATGTCGACTGAGATGTTAACAGATAGCATAATTAAATAATCGACTTTAAAGGTTTCTGTTACCGTGAATTATGAGACTTGTGCTTATGGATAGATAGATAGATAGATAGATAGATAGATAGATAGATAGATAGATAGATAGATAGATAGAT
>JANRMT010062854.1:116909282-116952837 GCA_026402145.1 Polypterus bichir lapradei | reverse complement strand
GCTGTTGGGAGGCCAATGGACTCATTTATGCCCTATAACCCGGAAGTGCGTCATAATCCCGTGACAGGAAGAAATGACGTGCTTCCGGGGTGAAGATAAGGACTATTTACCCTGACCCGGAAGGAATAAGGACTTGTGGACTGTTGGGCAGGAACACCTCCGGGTCAGGGAATATAAAAGGACTATGGGAGCTCCCAGACGGCGAGCTGAGCTGGGTGGTAGGAGGGCAACGCGTCTGGGAGTTGGAGGATTGGTTATTGTTATTATTATTATTGGAGTATTGTATTTGGTTTATGTGGTGTGGAGGGTGCTTAGTGCACATTATTATAATAAAACGAATAATTGTAGCACTTTAACCTGGTGTCTGGTGTGGTACCTGAGGGTTCAAGGGAGCGATAGCGCCCCCTACTGTCACACAGGAATGTCACCTGAGTTATCTTTATAGGTGTTTAGTTTAAAAAATATTCTCCATCTTGTGCAGGGTAACAATGCTAGTTGCTAATACAATAAGGAGCAATAATATGCGTTTCATTTTTTGTCCCAGAAATTCAGACTTATAGTGTGATGGACTTACAATTTAAAGGTAGAAGATGATTAAAATGCTAGATCAAACAATTAATGAAAGCAATAAAGAACAGCACCACACCTGTACATTACCAGCAAAAATTGGACACAATTGTACATGCTGTGCATGTGTCATATTTTATACAGACAGAAAGATGTTTGGTTCTAACAAGGAGCATAAAATGACTACACTGGTTTGGATTTACTTATAATATTTTCTTTGTGTTTACATTTTTGCTCTGTTTTAAAAATAAGTATTTAATGTATTTACACATTATAAAATATATTCCACGACAATACAATTTTATTTTTCTATAACAAACACTAGTCATTTTCCAATTCCATTTCTTAAACAAAACTCTCATCCCTATAAAAATTGGACCAAACATCCAAACTACCTACATATGTTTTGGTTTAAATTCATTTCCTATTAAAGCTTTATACCCCATTTTATAATAACCACAAGCCTTCTCAGTATCCCTCTTTATTGTCTTTTTGAGGTCCTGCCTCACATCGATTACCTCATTGTTTTCACCAATTTTAACTTGTTTGTGATAGAAGTGATGTCATTGTGTACTAACACTAGCATTGTGGGCACTGCACATAAATAAACACCATTATTGCAGCTTAAAGTATTTGAACTTAGCCTTCCATTAACCCAGATCTATTTGTAATATTATTGTGTTTGGCTCCAGATTGCTGTGATCCGTATTCTGACTTGTTTTGCTTTGTTTTATGGTTTTGGAATGAAAAAAAAGAGTTTGGGCACGACTTAGGTCAAACAACAATTGTAAAAGAGAAAGTCGTACTCTACCTCTGTTACTTAAGAGTGAAAGAAACATTCATAGAGCTACACAATGTTAAATGAATGGGGATTATCCCACCAAATTATGGTGTACAGTACAAAGGATAAACTTTTACTGTTGTTAGACTGTTATGTTTTGTTAAGTTTGATTTGATTGTATGTAATGTTATATTCTTCATTGCATAAGTTAGACTTGATCATATAGAATGTTATTTTCTTGAAAAAAAATTAAAAACAGTTCTTACTGTTGGACATGATTATGCTTCACGGCGATCTCCCTTAATTATAAAACTGTCAGAAGTGCCTGATTAGAGAACATAGAATGACTTTGACAAATTTTCTTCTCTTGCTGTCTGCGTGTAACATCCTAAGTGAGTTTTGCAGTGACACACATAATGCGCTTATATACATATGCATTATTTATATATTTTTTCCTTCATTTTTCCTTGTAAATTTTTCATTTGTTATTTGCCTAGTTAGCTTGCTATTAACCATTATTAATAATATTGCCTTGTACGGTTACCCTGATATTTGTATTTGTGTTTAAAGGGAAACATCTGAAGAAATGTAGGCAGAAAGGCTGTTGTAGCATATAACAAATTAGGTTCTCCTTGAGATTTGATGGTAACATCAATAGCAATCTTCACTCATATTTCGTACCCTCCAACAAGAATCTGCCCTTTTTGATTGTTAAATGTAAGAAGGGGACTCTAATGGTTCAAATTTTATCATATTGTATGGGATAAAAGAAGATCAAGTTATGTAAAAATATAACAAAATGCCTTTATATATATATGTGTGTGTGTGTGTGTGTGTGTGTGTCAGTGAGTGTGTGTGTGTATTTATAAATGGTAAAGCCTGTCCATTTTGCACAGTATTGGGGTTAGAACCATGACCTTTGTCTTAATCAAAAGATTATCACTTCATACATTCAGGAAATTCAAAAATTTGCAGTATGTGCAGCATTGGTGGAGTGACACATGGTTGTGTGTTTATTATTATAATTGAAAAAGAGACATGACAGAAAGAAAATGAGTAGTGACATCTGCTGAGTGTCAAGCAAATTACAGAAGCTCATTCTGTGATGAAGAACACTATAAAGGGAAGAAGAAGAAGAAGAATGAGAGCAGTGCCATCAGCTGAGCATCAAGCACATCACATAAGTCAAATAAGTGACGAGTACTGGGAAAGAATAAGTAGAGAAGATGCTGAAACACACAGATGTGCAAGATGCAATCTTGAATATAGCCTGTGTGACAGATAGGGGGCGCTGTCGTCCCCTTAAACCCTCAGATCAGAGGCCAGACACCAGATAAAAGTCCAATTCTTGACTTTATTATAATAATCAAGTGCACAAAGCACCCTCCACTCCACAATACTCATAAACAAATACCAATAATAAATCACACAATCTTCCACTCTTCCAGACACGTTGCCACCCTTCCTCCCGACTCAGCTCATCCATCTGGGATCCTTCCCAGTCCTTTATAGTCCATGACCCTCAGTCCATGTGAATTCCTAGCACTCTTCAGCACTTCTCAGCAAGTCTGAGAAGTTGTGATCAGTTACAAATTGTGTTATTGTCTTTGCAGTGTTAGATGTCATCTGTGACAGGAGACCTATCTAGGTCTGGATTTACAATACAATTAAAATCCCCAGCCATTATAATTTTATGAGTGTTCACACTGGGAATAGATGCAAATGCATTTTGAATGAAGTCCCTATCAGCCACATTGGGTGTACAGATATTTGTCAAAATCATTTTACAGTTAAATAAATTACCCATGACAATCACATATCTCCCTTCAGGATCAGATACAACATCTGATACTACAAATGAGACTGTTCTATGTATAAGAATTCCCACACCCCTAGTTTTCTTTGTAAAGCTGGATCAGTTTTCTTAGCTCTTTTTCTGCTTCCTCCGTAGAGGTAAAAATGTAGAGCTTGCCTTGAATTTCCACTTTCAGTTTACAGAATACAAGAAGCTGTATCTGATCTCGGCTTTCCATAAGTGCTGTTAAATGTTGTAAAATGTGGCACATTTAGCTTCTGTTGAGGGTGAGAAATCAGGGAAAATACAAATGTGATTATTTTCAAATATAATCTCTTGTTTCTGTCTGAAAAGTAACATTATATGTAATTTAGACTGTAATTTTTCGAAATGCACGATAAGACTTCTAGGTTTAGAGGTATTTGATCTCCGTATGTGGTAAGCTGCTGCTGTCTCAGTGTCTAATTTGAAGTCTTCTCCAATTATTTTAGAGAATAGTTCAGCTACGAATTTCACTGGGTTTCGACTTTCACGATTCTCAGGGAGACCTTCGATTCTAATATTATTTCTTCTACATCTTTCAGTGCAGCAAGTCTGTCTCCAAGTACTTTGCATTCAGAATTTGCAGCTGTTGCTTTTCTGTCAGCAGTAGATGCCAGTTGTTCAGCTATTTCAATTCGAGTTGTAAACATTTGCTTAACGTCTTCCAATTGAGTGCCAAATACTTTAAGTTTCTTCACAAACTTAGTCACATTTTCCTGTATTTGTTCCTCAAGTTTTTTTTAGCACACCTTTAAAGGCTGCCTCAAAGCGATTATTTAAACATTTTTTCTGGTCTTTAATATCCTGAAGCAGCTTCTCGTTTGTCTTGTGTATGTCCTTTATTTCCTTCCTTATAACATTTATTTATTTCTTTAAATCATTCTTTAAATCATTCTTGAGCTTCTTTATGTCTTGAGCTGTGGACATTGCAGCAATCATTACCTTTAGTTCGGACAGATCATTCTGTCTTCTCCGTGCTGTGTGGGTGAAGTGGCAAGCCCAGTTAAAGTTGATATTCCTGGCTCACAAGGAGTAGATGACAATGTGGAAGGCAAGGCCATTTTCTGTTTCAATGAATCTCGACAAGCTATTGTGACCTGACTCACTAGCACATTCGCTCTCACTTTCGCTCTCGGCTGGAGACGATTCAGCAGTGCCAGGTCCCAGGAAATCTGTCCTTTCACCTGTCTGTTCCAGGTCAGTCTCTGAAAGGCCGTATCTTGAGCTTGGACTTGATGCCTGTCTATGCTTGGATGAAGCTTTAAGTTTCTTTTACATTTCTTCTGAGCCGCTCATGTTTATATATGCTTGCATATACTGTAATAGAATCCCCTTGGGTTGAGTAAATACAGTATACCTTGAGATGATAAAAAATAAGAGAAAAAATAACACTGCTGCAAATGGAATTCTGCTTCAGGCGTCCATCTCCCATAACGGATGAGACCATCCGGAGATCTAATCCAAAATACAATACAAAAGTTGAAGGCAACCGAACAGCCAGAGACATTTAGCAGAATCAGTACCAGGAATTTATTAATCTTCCATTAGAGTACTAAGATAAAAGTAGTAACAAAACCACAAAACCTGAAATAATTTCCCTAATTAGCTGCTTCTTTTCTATATGGTGTTTTTGAGTGCTGATCTCTCATGAAGTCTTTCTTTTAATTTGTCAAATTTCAGATGCTTGGCTGTATGTGCCATCTTCTTTAATAGTGCAATCATGCCAGCATCACACACCATACAGGTGTTTGGCAACTTGTCAGATCTGCTGCCAAAAAGTGACTGTCACCCAAAATAAATATTTTATCAGTAAGCAGTGAAATTATATATATATCAGTTTGAACCTGTCAGTGAGAAACAAACTTGGCAGGAACTCAAAAATTATTGAGCATTTTGTCAAAAACGCCACAGTTTGTCTGTGGTTCTCTGTGTAAAGAAAAACGTCCTAATGTTTTGTGTAAAAATTACCCTTAACAAGTTTCCAACTGTGTTTCTGTGTTCTTGATTAACACATTTTAAAATAACAGTCTTGATCCACTGTATTGATTCCCTTCATGATTTTAAACACTTCAGTCATGTCTCTTCTTAATGTTCTTTTGCTTAAACTGGAAAAGCTCAGCTCTTTTAATTTTTCTTCCTAATTCATCCCCTGTAGTCCTGGAAACATCCTAGTCACTCTTCTCTGGAGTTTTCCTAGCGCTGCTATGTCGTTTTTGTAGCCTGGAGACTGAGAACTGCACACAGTATTCCAGATGAGGCCTCACCAGTGCATTTTAAAGGATAAGCATAACCTCCTTGGACTTGTACTCCACACATCGTGCTATATAACTCAACATTCTGTTAGCCTTCTTAATGGATTCTGAACACTGTTGGGAAGTCGATAGCTTAGAGTTCACTACGACTTCTAAATCCTTCTCATAAGGTGTACTCTCGATTTTCAGACCTCCCATTGTGTATTCAAACCAAATATTTTTACTTCCTATGTGTAATATTGTGAATTTCTCCTTGGGATTAATAAAATATCTATCTATCTATCTATCTATCTACTTTACATTTACTTACATTAAATTTCATCTGCCATAAATCTGCCTAAGCCTGTATGCTCTCCAAGTCCCTTTTAATTGTGATTAATTATTTTTTTGGGGTTAGACACTGTGCAAAAATATAAGAACTTATGTTTTTTAGTTTCATCTGTGAATCAGCTAACTTATGAACCATCAAGGTACAAAATTAATATTCCCCATTATGTTAGATGTATTTTTATATAGGCTTTCAGACAGACAAGCTACATGAAAAGCAAAAACCTTTTTTTGCAATTTTTCTTTTTCAAGATATCTGTTCCTTTGTATATTTATACATATTTATATTTTTTCTGTCTGTTTTTTCCGTTTAGTTTTATGCTAGCAGGCTTAGTGAGGAAATGTCTGTTGCCTTTAATAACCTGACCTTCTGTTCAGTGAATCTTCTGCCAGCCCAAGTTCATGCTTCTACTCAATATCATTATGTTGTCAGTGTGATATCTGACTCATCAGCATGACCTTGTGTTGTACTCATGTGTTAGTGCCATGCTTGGAGCAGGTTCAATGCTGGCAAATGCACAACAGTGGCAAAATAACCAAAATAACAATCATGACACAAATAATAATATTATACTTGGCTTCTATTAAGGAATTTTTTTCACAGTACAGTTTGTCAGGCTCCGCTAACATATCTCCATTGAGTAACAGCAGGGTGAATGTTGCTATAGCAGTCAAGACCCCCTCTCTTTCTCTCTCTTTCTTTCTCTGTTAGCTGAGGTGCTCCCAGTGCACTGGCCAATTCTTTGTCCAGGGGCTATCAGACCATACAGAAAAGTCTAGAGGACTGCAATTCAGAAGTACTGGGGTTGAGACGATCAGTGGTTGTGCTGCTCTGGCAAGTCTGAGTGTTTAGTGGTGATGGTTATTTATTTATATTTAAATAAACACTATAGTCTGAACACACACCAGAATGACTAAAAAGGAAGAAAAAAAGAAAGAAAAGAAATCTGATTTGGCAGTGCCAGTCCCAGTGAGGTATTATGCAGATGTATTGCTATTGGTATAAAGGAGCCCCAGTAGCATTTCTTGATACACTTCTGCTGAAGAATCTGTTGGCTGAAAGCCCTCAGTGTTAGTGTGTCACAGAGAGGATGTGCAGCTTTGTTCATAATGACACTAAGTTTTGTTTAAATTTTCTCCTTTGCTACGACTTTCAGGGGGCTTCCGGAGTGTGTCCCATAACTGACCCTGCCCTTTTAATTAGCTTGTTAATTCAGTGGAAATGAATCTAATGTATCAATGACCACTTTACTGGCACTAATACAGTGATCCCTCGCTATATCGCGCTTCGACTTTCGCGGCTTCAATCCATCGCGGATTTTAAATGTAAGCATATCTAAATATATATCACGGATTTTTCGCTGGTTCGCGGATTTCTGCGGACAATGGGTCTTTTAATTTATGGTACATGCTTCCTCAGTTTGTTTGTTCAGTTGATTTCATATAAGGGACGCTATTGGCGGATGGCTGAGAAGCTACCCAATCAGAGCACGTATTACATATTAAATAAAACTCCTCAATGAGATTCGATATGCTTCCCGTGCGGTGCTTCGCAAACTTAAAAGCTCTAGCAGCACGTATTGATTTTTGATTGTTTACTTTCTCTGTCTCTCTCACTCTCTGACATTCTCTGCTCCTGACGAGGGTGTGTGAGCAGAGGAGCTGTTTGCACAGAGGCTGTTTGCTTAGAAGATACGGACGCTCCTGTAAAAAATGCTGAAAGACTACCTTCACATTGATCCCTTTATTGCGGCTGCTTTATCGCGGAGCTTCACATACATAAAAGCCCAACAGCCCTATTGATTTTTGATTGTTTACTTTACTCTGTCTCTCTGACATTCTCTGCTCCTGACGGCACTCCTTTGAAGAGGAAGATATGTTTGCATTCTTTTAATTTTGAGACGGAACTGTCATCTCTGTCTTGTCATGGAGCACAGTTTAAACCTTCGACTAAAGGGTGTTATTTCATGTCTAGAGGGCTCTAATAATGTTAAAAAACGCATTTAGAAGGTCGAAAACAGGTTTTCAATGCTCTAACTGCGAAAATATTAGATTTATAAATTAAGAATCCTACTTCGTGGAAATTCATTTATCTGTCTGGAGCGGATTAACCGCGATAAACAAGGGTTTACTGTATAACTGTGCGGAGAATATTTATAAACAGTGTGGGAGAGTTTCTAAGGGCTTAAAATACATAAAAATAACCATACAAACATATGGTTTCTACTTCACGGATTTTCACCTATCGCGGGGGGTTCTGGAACGCAACCCCCGCGATCGAGGAGGGATTACTGTACACTGATTTCTTCTTGAATTTTGTATTGTGTTCAAAACTTTGCTAAAGTTCTTTTAATTCCAACGCTTCATATTACTTGTATTCTTTGTTTTACCTAATACCAGTCTTCCAGAAACATACTGGCGCTAGCCTTCTCAATTCCCAAATACTTATTTTGTGCTGTTCTGTATTATGGATGTCACTGTTAAGATTTAAAAATGGATTTTTACATAGGTAAAATTGCCTCCTATCTTATTAAGGTAGTTTTGAAGTTTTTTTGGTGATGGAGCATTACGGCTCTTTGCAGCATCCCAAACTCCAAACACAACCACAACAACACAAGTCCTGGTACAAAAAAACCCATGTATTAACCAATATACCTTACAAAAGATTTCTTATATATTGTGTAGCCACAAAACCTTGCTTCACTTCTCTCCAGCTTCTCTCCCAAATTTGACTTGCCAGGATGAGTCTGAGTGGTTTCCTTTATCTTAGACCTAGGAGTATTTCCTGTGCTAGGACACAGTCTGATGGAAGCATTTCCAGGTTGAGCAGAAGTCCCCAAGAGTAGAAATCACAAATCCTCACAGCACCCACTGCGCAACTGTGCTTTGGCGATGGCTATTTGAACTTCTGGTTTCAGCTCTTGCTTTGCTATTCAGACTTATGATTCATCTTCTGGTCCATTTAATATATCAAGCCTTTTCAGTTTTTTCTGACAGAACTGCCAGCACTTTTGAAAAATTTCCTTTGTTTAATAAACTGTTGTTTTGTACTCATAAAATGTTCACTTATTTTCATTTTCGTTTTTCACTTTCATTTTGTTTTTTGGCACACTATATTATTTAATTGGTATTTCTGGAAACTGTTATGATGCCACCTTGTTTTTCAGCAGGTGCTGCCACGTTGAGTATTTGTTGCCACAAAGTTACAAAGGGGGCACAGCTCCAGAAATTGTGCAAATATTTAAGCCAGATGTAGGTCTCTGTCAAAGGTGGTGGGCACTATTTTAAAACCTACTTGTGAGCACTATGATGTTTGACATTCTGGTTATTGAATTCTGGCTTGATTACTATCGACTTTATGTTCCCTTTCTCTTTATAACCCTCTACTTTGTGTTCTGCCTAACGTTTTCATCTCCTGACCCTACTCTGATTTTTAACAGCCTTCCTCTTTCCACCCTGTAGCAGAATGTTATTTTACTTTTGCGGTTCACCTCTACTATTCTCTTCCTAAATCAATTTACAAATAGCCACCTCCTACAAATCTGCTAGACATCTCACTGATGCCATCTTTCACAGTTTCCAAATACATAATTATATGCTGCTCTCAGAGAATGCCCATTTAACATTCTCTAGAATTCCCCAACCAAATGTTTTGTGAATAACTTTTGAGGTCACATTCAAATCAAGTTAAAAGACCACCATTTCTCTATTACATTAAAATTAGCTTTAATTTCATTTTTAACTGACTCTTCTGTACCTACTGTGCTCATGCTGATTTTACTGTTTTATTGTTTGTGTAGGCTTTTCTAAGATTGTTCCATTCTCATTAATCATGCATGGACAGGATAGGCTTCAGCCCATCACTGTACTATACCTGTAGTTGAAATGAGCAGCTTCTGAAGAGACTGATAGGTAAATAGCACTGAGCTGTGCTTTATTTTCATGCTTTTGAATCATATGAAGGACACTATATGAAATGAAAACTAATTCACCAATGTGTTCGCAGAGCAAGTGCTCTCACTTTAGGCTAATTGCTTCGATTGGTGTTTCATCATTTGATCTCTGTAGTCTGTATCTGTTTAATCAACACATTTTGTTCTTGCCGCAAAGAATGCTTCTGCGTAATTAGTGAGAACATTCATAATCTTCTTTCGGCATTCATGTCCCTGTCCCAGCTGTTTGTCCTGCAGCTGTTTGCACCTTCTGTTAGTTAGAACACACTTATTTATAGAAAGCTGCCAGTCTCTTCATGATTTTTGTTTTCATTTCACAGTTGTCTAGAAATTTGTCTTTGTTTTGAAGAGCTGTTGCTACAAGAAAAGATTTTCAGATTACTTTATATTAAAAATGACTTGTTTACAATCATTGTCTATTTTAAGCTTCCCTTTGTTTAAAAAAGCTCTAGTTGATTGTATTTATTTAGCAATCTGGTAATAAGGTCAGTTATTCCCTGCTGGTGCACGTCTCATTAACACCACTTTCATAAAGCTGATTACTAGCAGCATACTCATTCTACACTGACAAGAGACACGGTGCACTTGGAAGCCATCTCTGATGCAGCATAATGTTAAAAAGAGGGTAAACGAAGCTTTGTTTATTTAACTATTACAGAATAATCCCTATTTAACAAAATGTAGCAGTGTGTTTGTATGTGTTCGGTCCCTCCGAGAAATCTGATTAGTTAGTCTGGCTTTGGTCTTAATGATCAGTTTGATTTTGGTGGCATGATTGAAAGGGGAAGTGCCGGGCAAGAGAGGTTGAGACACACAAGGAGTAGGAGGAGTAAAGGTGTAGGAGGCACACTGAGAGTCGCTTTCAAAGACAGGAAGTATTCACAGCATACAAATGATGTTTTTACAGCGGGTACCATTGGTTGTAGTCAAAGAGTGGACAAGAAGTGACCAACATACCTGGAAATGACAGAGTTGAAGAAGCAGGCTTTATGGGAATGTGATTAAGAGATGGAGTGCAACAGAAGTTGAGGCACACAAGGATAGTTCCCTCAGCCTTAAGTCCTATTTATTCGTATAGGGCAAGAAGGTCCCACTGAACCTGCCCATCTTAATATGTTGCAGCATAATAAGCCTCCCTGCTGCTACCAACATGGCTGGCTGAATTCTTTCTAAATATATTTCTTCCTGTACCCAAGGAGTACGTACTTCTAGTGCATTACTTATAAATAACTAATCAGCCACTCCCTGATGGCATTCCTTCCATTATAAGTATCTTTACCGTTAACGTCTAGATGGGCCCATTCCTCACCGCAATTTTTTTTTATATGAATTGTATTTGTTGAACAAGATTGAAAATAAAACAGTCTTTTGCTAGTTTGTTTAACATTTTGTAAATATACTGCTTTGATCTGGTGTACAGAAGCATCTCATTCCAGTTCTCTAATTTCTTACTGGAGTTATCTCTGACAGGTAAGAGCAGTGAGTAATCTCAAAAGCCATAATTAAACACCTTGGAAATTGTATCTCTAGACTCTACCTAAAAATGAATGTGCACTAATGAACACCCATAATAAGCTAGTAAAGATGTTCTGTATTGTTAGTGCATATGTGGGTTTGGTCATATTTTGGTCTTGTGGTAACATTCTTCCATACTATTCCCCTTGTGGTGGACCAGTCAGAATCCTGACCAGGGTGGGCCCTGCTCCTTTACCTGACCTGGAAGCCAAAATAACTGATAGTCAATGCAATTTTCACTTTCTATGCCAGGAGGTAGACATGGAGAAATGCTGCGGTAGCAGGTGCACCAGAGCTAGTGTCATAGCAGCCACAGTTAGACATGTTGGCTGTTGAAACAACCTGACCAAGGTTGCTGTCAGTCCCACTACCAGTTGGGAAGCCAGAAATACGGGACAATGGTAGACTGCTTTCTATGTGGCAACCTCGCTTCTGGCGGGCCTGGCATGGATGCTTGCAGGGCAGCATGAGAGTTGTTGCTCCATATGACTGCCCTGTCTGGTTCTGTGGCAGCCATCAAGGGGAGCTACTGGGAATTAACCACTGAGGGACCAGGATGGTTCTGCCTAATCTGAAAGTGCTTTCCAGAAGCACAAGATTAACCATTAGAAGTACTCCCAGGTTGGCAGCTAAAAGAGAGAGACCTCCACTTGTCCCAGTGAGTTGGAGTTGGGTGCAGTGAAGGGCAGCACTTGTCTGGGAGAAGTGTACGAGTAAAGAGCCAAAAGAGAACAAAGGGAAAGATTTGTTTGTGCCAAGAAATTGGTAAAGAATCTCTGGAAAGGTACTTTGTTAAATAAAAATGTTAATTGTGAACCAGGGACTTGTTTGTGCGATTGTGTCTGGGGTTTGGGGCTAAGTGACACCCCCTAGAGGCCACACCATCAACTATATGTCATTTACATTGGTTCAGCACAGTAAATTAATGTCATCTTGTCAACCATAACCTAGTTATTAAATTAACAATGGTTTCACTTATCTAAATCTCATCTCCTTTTCAAACCTGCTTAATCCAATTTAGGGTCATGGAGGCAGGAGCACGTCTCAGCAGTACTGGGCACAAGGCAGGAAACAGTCGATCCCACAACCCCAAACTATTGCAGGACACATTCACCCAACCCATCCAACAAAAAGGGGAATCATTAATTAACTTGATCTGCACATCTTTGTGGATGTGGGAAGAAATCCAGAGGACCTGGAGGAAAACACAGATAAACACAGGGAGAACATTGAAACACCACATGGACAGCTACTAATTAGGATAATGGAGGTGGCAGTCCTATTCACTTTGTCACTCTGCTGTCACCCTTAGCTTTAATAATGTTAATTTCGCATCATGTTCTTGATGGAGTGCACTGATTTTATTTGGTATGCTGTGAGTATACTAAATCCCCGCAACAAGTACTAACTACCAAATTTTGTATTTTAAACCTAGTTATCATGTATATACTTTTTAAAATTATATAAACAATACCAATCAGTGCTGTTTTATCTGCCCCTCTCTCTATGCTAAAAAAACACTGACTCACCCTTTCATTTATTTCTTTTTTCCATTGTCAAAAGCTTGCATGTGCTGAATCGGCAGATGCCAGAGACACAACACTTGCCCTGGACATAACACATTTCAGTTTGGCGCCTCACTCCACACAAGAGCATTCACCTACCATCTAATAAACAAAAAGACAAAGGCTATAATTAAAGATCTGTGATGTAATATATATTCAAGTAATTGGTGAAGAAATTACATGGTAAGCATTAACCTTTAAGTTCATTGTTTTGAAGTGTTCTTCACAGATCCCATGACTACGTTGCCTCAGTTTATATTATAATGAGTGTAATTTAAGGCAGAAAAAAAAGTATGTTGCAAATACTTCCTCCTTTAACTGAAAGTACTAAATAGTTGTTCTTTTTCACAAGAATAATATTGACATTGACAAGCTGTTCATCTATCCATGCCTACTCTTAACTCACTTTCTGAAATATAATGTCACCAAAATTCTAAGGGGGCTCAATCAGGTGTCTTCCACAGTTTTGTGGACGAATTCCAACTCAGGGCACACTCTCACACACTAACACTGCTTTTCACAATGGGGACTATTTATTAATCAGCCGGACAACATGTCAGATGACTGAGATTAATCTGAATTCCCTGGAGAAGTACCATAAGAGCACATGTCATACAGAGGTCATCCTATTGGCAAAACAGCCAAGATCTAAATACTGTGGGGCAGTTACCCACTTGTTGTAAAAACTGGGAGTATTGAAGGAAATGTTGGCTTATTACTAAAACATCTGTATGACTGAGTGAATTTCAGTTCAGCTGTACAGAGCTGGTGACTGGATTTCATCTATTGCTGCCAGTACAGGACCTAACCCCTCAAAAAACTGATGATGGATTATGTAAATTATGGATAGATCACAATTAAATTAAAGCCATTTACATGAAGGTTATTGCACCACTACTAATGTATGTTCCATAAAACACTTAACTTCTGCTACACTTTTTACAACATTTTGCAAAGTACCTGCTTAAGTCGCAAAGTTTTCTTTTGTCTTGAAAAGTTTTGCAACTAAAAGAACAAATTAATCCTTTGCAAAATTTTGTTCTGTGGCATCTCTGCTGTTTTGTGTAGATTATGTACTTCTTTATTCTATCTGGAAGAAAAGGTGGCTTATTTGGCAGACCTCTGCTACTGGATGCAATTACACTATTTCTGTGTCTGTAGGACTTGACTTGACCAGGTGTGGAAAATAGACCATGACAGACTGGCATCATCTGAGACAGACCTACATGGTAGAAGATATAAGTGATGAACTGTAACAAATCTGGTAAGAAACCGTTAACAAACCACAATTTCACAAAAAGCATTTCTAATTTCTAATTAAAAGAAGCAGGTCTGCATAACACAGGAATGTTTCATTAGCTAAGCAGGAAAAGATGTTGGCCCCTTTTCCTGGGGCAATCAGCATTTGTGGATGGGACCAGGACACAGCAGGTGTTG
Source organism: Polypterus bichir lapradei (assembly GCA_026402145.1). Taxonomy (NCBI): domain Eukaryota; kingdom Metazoa; phylum Chordata; class Cladistia; order Polypteriformes; family Polypteridae; genus Polypterus; species Polypterus bichir. The sequence goes on along the minus strand of JANRMT010062854.1, from coordinate 116,938,603 downwards.
TATGAAGCTATTCCATTAACATTTACAGACAGTTTCAATATGTCACAACAGCAAAGTCAACATCATAAGATTCATGAAAAATAAGATAACATACATTCACGTATCAGATAGTTTAAACTTATCAAAGAAGTTGTGTTATATTTATTAAAGTAGTGCTGAGACAAAGACACCTGGAAAGTAAAAGGAACCTTTGCCTTTTCACTAGAATAGACATAAAAAGAAAGCAATTGCCATTGATTTGCATAGAGTTTTACAACACATCATTTATATCTCAGAACATATTTGCATACAAAGACTCTGATGTCAACATTTGTTCTAACTACAAGTAGTTTTATTTTAACTTTAATATCAATTTAAAATATTTAACTCTGTGTATACATTTGAATAAGTATTTGAAAAAAGCAGTCAGAAGATTACTATGTAATTCATTCATTCTTTCAAGAGTAACATCAGAAAATGTAATTCTATTAAACAATTATTTTTCTACAATATGTTACCAATATTTTGAAAGAGTATCATTCTATAGTGTGACATATAGTGGGCGCCACGGAGCTCCAAACCCTGGACACATCCAACACAAATAGAGTCATGGGTTCAAAACAGAGATTTTTATTATAAAAAATACCTCAAAAATCCATCCATCTCCCTCCAGTGAGTGTTTTTCATTTCTTCCTGATGATTCAGACTCACAAAAGGAGTCTGGTGGGCTTCCATTTAAGTCGGACCTGGGAGTATTTCCAGTGCAAGGGATAGCCCGATGGAAGCACTTCTTGCTCAAGCATTAGTCCCAAAAAAGAAGGATCATGAATCACCATAGCACCCCCTGGTGGCACCCATGGGACCCAGAAGGGCTGATTCATGGCACTACAACTCTCATCATGCCCTGCAGGTATCCACATGGTTACTGAGGTCCTGAGATGCTGCCATGTAGCGGGTTGGGGACAAACATATTTCAGAAAAGGAGCATAGCTCCTTTATTTTGTTTTCCTATCTGGGTAAGGGTCCCGTAATCATCCTGGATGGGATACCAGCAAGGGTCCTCACCCTTTACAGCAAGGATCCTCTATTTCTGTCTGGCACTTACAATGAGTTGCTGTTTATTTAACAGATATATGGTGCAGATAATTGAAATGTTATCTACCTTTTGCCTATTTATATCCAACATATTCCAATATATGACAACAGTAGGACAAAACCCACAGTATCAGAAAAAAGACAAGAACCAGCACTAGATAGGTCTGGAGGAGCACACTCACATACATAGGGCCAATTTAGGATAGTTAATCAACCCAACTTGCAAGCTTTTGGAATGTGAGTAGAAAGCAGTGAACCATAAGAAAACCAGAAGCAGATATATGGACAACATGAAAGTGCCAGACAGACACTACAAAGCTAATAGAAATAAATGTAGGTATTCCATTCATTCATCCAACGTTTAAACCAACTTATCCTGAGCAGGCTGGCGGGGAAGCTGGAACCTATCCTATTAGGCCCATTACAAGGAGAACACACACATCAAGGGCCAATTTAGCATTGCCAATCCAGCTAACCTTCAAGTCTTTAGAATATGGAGGATCATAGTTTCTAGTTCTTTGTGTATTCCAATACATTTTGAAGCATTTCTACAGAAAAAAGAGAGAACGATTTGAAGAGCCTAAAAGTAACAGCATTACAGTAATTAGTTATAATTGATATGAATGCACGCATTTCCAACAAATAGAAGAGTGGAGAAACTTGTTTTGTTTGTGACTCACAATGTGCTGACATATTTGATGATGACTGACAGTGCGCCAGTGTCACTATGTGGGTGTTGGTCTTCTTAGCAGAGGCGTTTCAGTTTGCTTTGATTAACAATCAAAAGAGTTTTTTAGGCCATGAAGGAACAAAGCTTACATGTGTTTGATGAGTGACTGGTCACTGTGTTTTAGTACCAACGTTTTCGAAGTTAGGAACACCATTCTGGCTAGCAGAAGATTAACAAATGAGGAAGCAGCATTACAACTGAGAGGGTCAACCAGTGAGATGATGAGTTGAAAGGAGTGACAACTAACTGACTTTGCAAGTGAGAATTATTTTCCTTTAGATATTCAATAGGTTGTTGAACACTCGTACAGGTATAATGAGAAACACAGACTGTAAATTAATGACATGGAAATTTCTATAATGTAAATAAAAACATTTCTGAAAAATTACGTGCAGAAACTTTTTGGTGAGCCCTCATAATTACACAGAAGATGCAGTTAAAAAGGTCATACTTTTAAGGCATGTTATTATGTCATACATAATACAGTGCATGTAAACATTCATGTAAATGAATCAAACTAAACATCGCTTCTGGTAAAGGAGTGCTTTGTTTTTGAATTTCCAAGTGCTCCTCATCACTCATATCTACAGTACAGGGGTCTAACAGTGTATTCCTTTAGAACATTAGAACAATCGAGTCAAGAACAGGCCATTCAGCCCAACAAAGCTCACTAGGCTTATCCACTTAATTCTTCCAAAATAACATCAAGTAGAGTTTTGAAAGTCCCTAAAGTCCCACTGTCTATCACACGACTTAGTAGCTTATTTCATGTGTCTATGGTTCTCTGTGTGAAGAAAAACTTCCTAAAGTTTCCAGCCGTGTTCCCATGTTCTTGTTGAACTCATCAGTACCCAGTGGAAAGCCAGCAGGCCATTCTGGGAGATGTAGTCCGGCAGAGCAGCCCTGCTGGGGTCACTGGGCACCACAAGAGGGCACTGCAGGGAGCTTCTCAGGGAGCAAATTGAAAATTTGGCTCCATTTTCTATGACAAAATGAAAGATTTCTTCTGCATAGCTTTCCTCTTTCCTAGAATCCCTATAAAGCCCATCCTGCTCTGCTCTATTATAATGGACTGCCATGTGACCCAGAAATACTTCCATCGGGCAATTGCCCTGGCACCAGAAATACTTTTACTATAATAAAAGGTGAGTCAAAGCTGGGAGGAAGAAAGGCAACATTTGACTGGGGGAGGGCAGTGAGGTGGTGAGAGAGTTATGGTAAAAAGAGGAATTGTGGAGAGAGAAACTTGTGTTTTGGTATTTTTTGCAACTTGTTAAGGAGTTTGGTTAATAAACCACCCTTTATTTGAACCCAGGACTGTGCAGGTGTGTTTGTTTTGGGGTTTGGGATCGCTGACGTCCAGTTTTATATCACAATGCATATCTTTGGGATGGTAGAGGAAAACCATAGTACTCACAGAACAACCCACACAGACATGGGAATAGTGCACTAACTCCATATAAACATTTAGAATTTGAAACATCTTATGCTGCAGCAAAGTAAAAAACACTGTACGACCCATTATAGGTTATTAAATATATTATTAACGATCTTATTCTTAATGCTATGAGAATTTTTTCCTGAAAACTCCTGAAATATCTTGGGTTGATTTTATTGCCTTAAAGAAATACAAGCAGTGTGGCATTGTGGTAAAGGCAACTAGACTTTAAACCAGAAACTTGCATGTGTCACGTAGATTTAAAAAAATATACTGTATACGGTCATCCCTCACCTATCGTGGGGGTAACGTTCCAGAACCCCCCCGCGAAAGGTGAAAATCCACGAAGTAAAAACCATACGTTTATATGGTTATTTTTTATATATTTTAAGTCCTTATAAACTCTCCCACACTCTTATAAACATTTCCTGTACAGTTATACAGCATAAACCCTTTGTATTCACTTAGATATTAGGTAAGACTCGTTGAAATTATGTATGTAAACACACTGTTTCCCTTCCTTCAACATATCTAAAACTTTTACCTTTTGGCAATCGTTAGCATCTTCCGTTGGTGCTTGGGCATGGCCCCTGAAGCAGTAGCAGGAGCAGATCGTTTTGGAGCCATAACGAAAGGCTTGACTATGCACAAAGATAAACACAAAAGAGCACAAAAGTTAACTCTTTACACAGCGAAACACTTTGATGCTGAATGAGCGAGATGAGACTTCCTGGTTAAACCAGCAGAATCGAATTCGGGGCTCCGTCGCTGAGCCAATCAGCACACAGGAACTTAACTGTGTGCTCTGATTGGGTAGCTTCTCAGCCATCCGCCAATAGCGTCTCTTGTATGAAATCAACTGGACAAACTAACTGCGGAAGCATGTACCAGAAGTAAAAAGACCCATTGCCCAAGCAGAAACCTGCGAAGTAGCGAAAAATCCGCGTTATATATTTAGATATGCTTACATTTAAAATCCGCGATAGAGTGAAGCCACGAAAGTCGAAGCGCGATATAGCGAGGGATTACTGTACTTCACTTTGAAAGATCTTTTGTACTGTATAAACACATTAGGCAAAGTGAGTGGAGATGCTTTTTACTGTGAGGGGCAAGGGCATTTATCTCAAAAGGGGGAAAACGAATGAAGCCAAATACATGAAAAGCCTAGAGATGAAGCTCCTCAGTCTCCTCTTCATCGGCCTCTCTCTCTCAATGTCCGTGGCCCGCCTTTCCTCACCTCCGCTCCACTCCTGACTCTAGCTTTCTGATTGGAGTGAGGCAGCCCCTTTTATTCCCACCCGGATGTGCTCCAGGTGCCTGATGACACTCTTCTAGCAGCACTTCCTGGTGTGGCGGAAGTGCTGCCCTTGCACCCGGAAGCACTCTGGGCATCCCTGGAAGGTCCTTCCTCCATCTTCCCAGGTGTGGCGGAAGTGTCGATCTCCCGGGCTACATGGCAGTGGCCATGGACCCCATTGGGCTTGAGCCTCCTTGCTCCTTCCCCGTGGTCCCCTCAACATCCAGGGCGGTTGCTCCCTCGTGGCACGGGGGACGTATAGACCACCTCTCGGTCCTTCCAGGCATCCCAGCTGGGTCTGACCCCCAGTCTCCTGTGACACTGCATAACAGTTTGCATTGGGACTAAGATTTACAATGTACAGTATATTTCACCAGCACAGTAGTTGCACAACAACATAACTAAACAACAATAGTGCAGTGGCTATTCTAAAAGAAATTGAACATTCAAGGCCAAGTGAATGGAAGGCAATACTTTTGAATTTTTGTCTCCACACTATGCAACATATCCTTATTTGACATCTCCATATAGTATGCTTAAAAATCCCACAGGACAGAAACTCCTCAGATAGTCTCATCAGCTCAAAAAATCATGGAACCTGACTTATCATTAATTGCTGGGGTCTGGATGTAGTGCTGCCATAAAAAAATGGCATTATGATACAAAATTCCAACTCTCTCCCACATAAATTGGATTTATACTTGTACAGTCTGGCGGATGATACCACAGAATCAAAACTAAAACTAGTAGATTCAGAAATAGCTTTAACCCTCACGTAATTCTATTGTGGGAGACAGTAGGACTTGATATCATTTACAAAGAATTAAGTGGAGAGGACTGGACTTAACAGGACTTAATCCTGATACTCTGTATGTTCAATTCATCATAATAAGTATTCATAGTGGCTCCAAAATCCGTACTGACCCCAACTCTCTCTTCTGTTTCTTTTTCCGGTTTCTTTGTGGTGGCGGCCTGCGCCACCACCACCTACTCAAAGCATCATGATGCTCCAACATTGATGGACTGAAAGCCAGAAGTCTACGTGACCATCATCATCGAGTCCTTCCATGAGAACCCTAAAATACAAACAGGACTGTTTGATTTATGTTAGGTAGATTGCCCAGAGGGGACAGGGCGGTCTCTTGGTCTGGAATCCCTACAGATTTTATTTTTTTCTCCAGCCTCTGGAGTTTTTTTTTGTTTTTTCTGTCCACCCTGGCCATCGGACCTTACTTATTCTATGTTAATTAATGTTGACTTATTTTTATTTTTTATTGTGTCTTCTATTTTTCTATTCTTCATTTTGTAAAGCACTTTGAGCTACATTTTTTTGTATGAAAATGTACTATATAAATAAATGTTGTTGTTGTTGTTGTTGACTGGTGAGCTTTGTTGAGCTGAATGGCCTGCACTCATATAGACTGTTTGAATGTTCTAATTCATATTATGAACAACTTAAAGCAACTTAATTAAGTTACTCTGGATGTTGTATTTTCCATTTTACTGTAAAATTAAATAAGTGGATTCTAAATGTGCTGCCACACCTTGTTCCACCGTCCGGAGTGAACCAACTTGGAGCACAGACCAAGCTCCTAGGAAGTGACAGTGACAACTCCAGATGCCTCAGAACCTGGTCTGCATCTTGACAGATACTAGATGTTCAATCTTTTTAATGTTGAAACAGTGGAAAAGAAGAATTTCACTTCTGGTCAAAGCAAGAGAAAATGGAATAAAATGGAAGAAGATGTTTCCAATGATGGAACTCCAGCCTGTAAGAATTCTCCAGTAACTATATTATTCCTAAGAAGTTCCTCAGTGAATACTTTAAATACATCCTAAATCTAGTAAGCATATTTTCTGGTTTCAAGCAACACAATACTCTGATAACTGGGGACAGCAAATTTCTGTATTTTGTGTGATAAATTCTTGTTTTTGTATTTTTGGCATAATTTAGTAATTTAGTATAATGTATGTATGTTTATTTGCCATTTGTGAAGGCATTTCTTAAGTTTATGGCTCTGTTGGTAATCTCATTTTATATCCATCTTTGCATGGTGGCAGTTTATAGTTGCATTTGCTGAACATGTGATGCGGAGATCATGTGATAGGCCTCGTCATCACACTTTGCCTATATACAATAAGATTGATGCTCCCAGGAGCATGTATAAAAGTGTGGATTGATGATGAAAGAAGCATCAACTAGTTGTGTGAGTTACAGACAAGAAAAGCAAGCAAGTGTTCATTTTATGGCTTTATTTTCATTAGTTTTCAAGTTTAAATTACTCCTTTGGGTTTTTTTTTTCCTTGTGAAAATAATTCAGTTCTGATATTTATTTTCAGACTTAAACCCTAATTGGGTTTTTTTAGTTAATTTTACATCTTTTTATTGTTCATGAGCATAGCCATCCTGTCTACTGTTGCAGCAATGTTTCTAGAAATGGATGACTGGAAGTGCTCATTGTTTAAAGCCTCTATGTGATGCTATAAAGGTATGCACATAAATGTTTTGGTCAACTGAATTTATGGATAAAAACCAACAGAATCCTTCAGGTTAGTGCGTGTTTCCTTGGCTAGTTTCCATGTTTTGGCCCTTTGGTGCAAACTTTAGACTATGATTTTTGTCCTCCTGAGTTGTTTTTTGGTGAATAATTTGATGGATTTTGATTCACTCTCTCCTGATTTACTCTCAAATACTCGTGCCTTGTTGGGACATAATTTACAGCTTTAGTGATTCTTTTAGTTCTGACAATGGCAAGAACCCTGACTCTTTGTACAATACTTTAAAGAATCTGTTTAAACCTGTGTGAATTTACAACTGTAAACTGGCATTTTGGCTTGCAGATTGCTCCTTCATTGTCATAATGAAAATAGGAAGCTGCACATTGTTTTATACTGTGGTATAATGTGTTATATATGACACAGTAATAATAGGTGCATGTATATTATACATCTAGACTTCCCTTATAACTTTTTCTGTATATTATTGCTTTAGTTACCCTACCTTACCCTACCTGTTACTAAAGATAATAGCAAAAATATTACTGCGTTTGTGAAACAGAAAGCAAAACTTAATGAACTTGACAACACTGATAAAATCTGTAACAAAGAATTCACAAATATAACCAAGTGCAAATATGCATATCTCATGCAGACATACTTGAGAAGACATCATGTTATCTTTGCTGCCAAAAACAATGGCAGATGTTGAGTGCCTAAGCCTTGCATTCTGACCAGTCAGTCTACATTAGAGCAGTGCTATCATTCATGGCCTTCTAATACTTCTCATAAGCAAACCCCAATATGAGTAAAAAAGAATAGTGTTTTTTTTCTGATTTACCTAAAGTGTTTGATACAGTTGACCATAACTGTCTGTTAAGAAGACTGTCAGTGATCAGTTTTAAGGAGAATGCCTGGTACTGGCTTTGTGACAGACCTCAGTTTTGTGTTTGGTCTCAGAAAATATTAAAAGTAAATTTATTGACATATAAAATTAGTGTGCTTCAAGGCTCATTACTAAAGTCATGTCTGTTGAAGGGCGGCATGGTGACGCAGTGGGTAGCGCTGCTGCCTCACAGATAGGAGACCCGGGTTTGCTTCCCTGGTCCTCCTTCTGTGGACTTTGCATTTTCTCCCCGTGTCTGCGTTAGTTTCCTCCAGGTGCGCCGGTTTCCTCCCACAGTCCAAAGACATGCGGGTTAGGTGAATTGGCGATTCTAAATGTCCCTGGTGTGTGTGTGTGTGTGCCCTGCGGTGGGCTGGCGCCCTGCCCGGGGTTTGTTTCCTGCCTTGCACCCTATGTTGGCTGGGATTGGCTCCAGCAGACCCCCGTGACCCTGTGGTTAGAATATAGCGGGTTGGATAATGGACGGATGGATGTCTATTGAAGCTTCAAATTAAGTTTACAAATTTTTCTTCTTGTAAGTGTAACTTTCAAACATGTGAACTGTATGAGAAAGCTATTTATTTTAAACCCATATATTTTGTAAAACGAATCTAGCCACACAATTTGCTCAGCCACTGTATTTAATTATTTGTAATTGTTTTACTGTAGTGTGTTGACTTTCAAGACCTACGTGCAAAGCAATGAGTAGCAATGTATACATGCTATTCTTTGAGTTTATTAGTTGTTTTTCTGTTAATGACAAATATGTTCTGAGACTTTTCAGGTAAAGAAGTCAAAGTTTCAAGGTAAGGTAGCTATTTCAGATAACAAAAACAGAACTTTTAAGGTAAGGTAAATTATTAATAATGTCACTAATTGTGACACCAGAGAATGGTGACATGTTGCATGTTCAATTGCACATGCAAGTAAGAATTTCACTGTATGCATCATAATAATTGCTCTGTAACCTATAACTTGGATGTTGTTTGCTGTGAGCCACCATTTTAAACATTGTCACCATTATGACTGTGCCATGGCAGCACATACTGCATACCTGATATGATTAAATATGCAATAATCTGTTTAGTAATTTCATATTAAAAAAACAAATCAGCCCAGACCTGTAATCAGCTGTTATAACTACTGTATAAACAGGAAGGAAACATCCATAGAAAAACAACACAAAATGGTGAAACTCCCACTAAGATGGCATTGCAATGATGTAAACATCATGTCACTTTCTAAATCGCTTAATCCTGAGTGGGTCACAGGGGGAGCTGGAGCCTATCCCAGCTAGCATAGGTTGCAAGGTAAGAACAACAATTAGGAATGGGACCAATCCATCTTAGGGTGAACACACACACACATTGCACACATTCTACGGTCAATTTAGTGACATCAATCCAACTAACCTGCATGTCTTTGGACTGTGGGAGGAAACCGGAGCGCCCAGAGGAAATTAATGCATTCACTGGCAAACTTCTGATGTAAACGTAGTTAAAGACAACACAAACATGGTAAACTGCATGTTAAATAAATTAGATTAACTCCTGATCCTCTGAGAATATTTTATGACAGAGCCTTAATCCTTCTTACCAGAACTGGATATATACACCGCAGTATACCAAGGTCCACTGCATACCAAACCAAGTAATTAACTTAACCTGCACATCTTTAACATGTAAAATCAGACTAAAGCAACTTAGACACAAGGACAATGTGCAGACTCCAAACAAACATTGACTATACTAGGATTTGAATGCATGTCCTAGAGGCTTTAAGGCATCCTATGATCTACCCACCGAGGAGTAAGCTGCATACCTGGTATGATCAAATATGCAATAATCTGTTTGGTAAATTTCATATTAAAATGAGCAAATCAACTGAATATCACTACTTGCTGACTCAGTTTACAATTAGTAGTGATATGTGCTGTGAGAACAGAGAAATGTGTGTATTATTAGCATAAACTTCAGTGATAATGAGATAAGTGAGAAACGGTGGAATCATGTTACATTTTATTGTTGAGAATGTCATGATAGAAAAATGACTGTTTCTTTAAGTGGTACACATTAGTGAAACTTCAAACAAGTTATTCAAAATGAAGAAACCTTTTAAATCCCCATTTAAATTTCTGGATCAGTAAAATAACAACAGTAAAGTTTAACACTTCAGAGATGACTGTAATACATTTTCTTTAGACAACATCCTGCTTTAAAATATAAAATTTAAAATATTGAATTAGAATATTATATACATGGTGAAAGTGTACAAAAGATTACATAAAACAATAAGATTAAGTATATGCTGTTGAGTGTGGAATGATAGCTAGTCCAAAATGACTTAAATGAATAATAATAATCACACCTGGACAAACTTGTTAAGAAGGCAGGCTCTATTGTAGGAATAAAGCTGGACAGTTTAACATCTGTAGCAGAGCGATGGGCACTAAGCAAACTCCTGTCAATCATGAAGAATCCACTTCATCCACTTAACAGTGTCATCTCCAGGCAGAGAAGTAGCTTCAGTGACAGACTTTTGTCACTGTCTTGCTCCACTGACAGAATGAGGAGATCGTTCCTCCCCCACAATTTCAATTTCACCCGGGGGAGTAAATGCTAACATTATTCTAAGTTATTGTCTGTTTTTACATGCATTTTTATTACTCTTTTTTTTTTGTATATCAGTATACTGCTGCTGGATTATTTGAATTTCCCCTTGGGATTAATAAAGTATCTATCTATCTATCTATCTTTCTATCTATCTATCTATCTATCTATCTATCTATCTATCTATCTATCTATCTATCTATCTATCTATCTAATAATAGAGGCAGAAAAATATTTTTTTCAGAGGGAATCCGAAAGCATGATCAGTAAACTGACTAAAGGTTGAAACACAGACATCAAGCGTACTATGTAGCCTAAACCTAAACATAAATCAAAACTTATACTCAGTCTTCAAAAAGTACTTAATATCAAACTTAACCTTAATGACTATTTTGCTGTTATTTTTTGTGGCAGACAGTCACAAGGTCATTTCCTTGTTATTATGCAAAATATGGTTTCTCTAACCAAATGAGGGTTGCTGACTCCTTGGTATTAGGGTTCCTTGGTATTAGGCCAAGGAACCCTCCAAGTTCTTCCCAGGTATGTGATATGACCCTGGGGCAAGAGGGGGCGCTGCCACTAACTATCTTGCCCTGTTCTTCCTCCACAGTACAGATAAACCACCGAGTGAAGGCAACTGACTCCACCCCTTCTGGTCCCTGGGGTATAAGAACTAGACCACCCAGAAGGAGGGGTCACTTCTACCCAGAACGACCAGAGCTCAGGAGATCTGTGACTTTCCAAAGGTAGACAAAAAAGCCTGATTGATTACAGCTATTTTATTACTTTTATGCCATTGTGCATTTGTTTTTGTTTGGATGGTCAGGTTGGCACCCCAAAAATTGTCTTTCTTTCGAGCCTGTTATTTTCTTGGACCACCACATTGTTTACATGGCATTTTAGAAATTGGATTTCTGTTAATAACTGGGTTATTAAAGTGCATGTAAACATGCTACATGTTATACTTTACATAGCCATCACACACCTAGTATAGTGATCAGACACAGAAAATGATGGTACCAATGAATATAAAAAATGGTGACACAATAAGGTAATAGAAATAATGATAAAAAACATAATATAATAAATCAAAAATCTCAGTTAATAAATATGATAAAAGCATTTCAGTAATTCATATTTTATATCATACAACTTTGGAAACATGACATTTGAAAACTTTTTTCAAAAAAACACTGACAGCATAAAAAACAAATTTAATTTCTATTAATTTCCAAATAATACAGGTTGATGACAGTAAATTAACATCATATAATTGAGTATGGGTGTGTGATGAGGGTGTCATGTAATGGACAGAATTTTGTCCAGAACTAGTACTGGGTCTGTGCAACTCTGAAACAGATAAGTTAGATTTAAAAAATATGGAAATTCAACTTTAAATTGCTGCTAATAGGTATATTTGTTATTAAAAGAGAAAAATGAATTGCAGATCTTAGGAAATCTTGATAATGTATTCTGATCAGAAAGCCTGACTATCTGATCTATGCAGGCTACATTGTTGTTCTGTGCCTTCTAAACATGCAAGTTCAGATTCGTTCATGTCTGTGATCAGATTGTTAAAATCATAAAAGGAAAAGTGCATGCTCTTGAAGCTTATTTATATAACTTGAATCTCAAATAATGTCAAAATATGTCTACATTTACTAAATAGAGTATTATAAAATGGTTAATACAGTATATTAAAGGTAATACCTATAACAGAATGCATGCAAGGCTCATAATACACATTTCTGTATTCTTGCTAATTGTGCATCTAAACTAGTAATGAGTTATTTATATCATCTCTGTGTGTGCTTCCTTGTGTTCCACTCACATTTTCTTATGAATTTCCATTTTTTCTTTTTTTGTCACTTAAGTTATTTTTTCTTTTAACTAACAAATATTTGTCTCAATGCATTCTCAATCATCCAGGTAAGGAAATTTTAGAAACTTCATTCTGTTCATCTGGACATGGAATGGTACTCATGGCCATTGATCAATAGACAATTTGCATATCATTGATCACACGGCCCATTGTTAGTCAATGGTGCTAGATCGGTCATTAGGCCAAGGTACTGTTTATAAGGTTGGAGAAACCTTCAGTCAACTGAGACTGAGGAAGTCACTTGGATGAGTGATGAAACGTATCGCAAAAAAACTATGTCCAGATGGACAGAATCAACTTTCTAGAATATCAAATATTTGTTGTCATGCTATGCTTATATGAATAATATACCAATTTTAAAATAAATATTAATTAGAGGAGAAGCCTCTCAAAGAAGGGATGGCAGGCAGCGAGGATGTGGGTCGACTTACAGGTTTACCAGGAAAAGGACAGAATAAGGAAATCTGAGAAAATTATTGTCAAGATAGCCTATCAGAGATGCCTAGAACATCCCCAGGGTGAGTATACATAGCTTGTGAAAAGGAAATACACTTGATTCGATAACCACATCCCCATTGCACAAGTTACACCCACAGGCAGGTGAAGCATATGAGTCACAGTTTCATCAGTGTTTGTTAACAATTATTAATTAAAATACATATTAAAGTTGCTGAGCTGCTCCTTTTTAAATGTAAATATGAATCATTGACTATATTACAACACAACAGAAAAATGTTAATTATGATGAAATCCTGACTAACAGGAAAACAAATGTTATTAACGATGTTTCTGAGTAAATACATTTTAAAAATCTACAGACAAAAAAGTAACTGCTAATAAATAAGTTTATCATATATTAATGTAATGGAATAAGATTTGTAGTTACTGCTAATTACTTGTTATCAGTAATGGCTCTCAGTTCTAGTCAGGCCATTCAGCCCAACAAAGCTCGCCAGTCCTATCTACTTATTTCTTCCAAGAAAACATCAAGTCGAGTTTTGAAAGTCCCTAACGTCTTACTGTCTACCACACTACTTGGTAGCTTAAAGTTTTACTTTTAGTTAACTTAAAGCATTTACCAGAGGAGAGTTATTGGAACAAGTGATGACGTGAGTAAGATTAGTCTGTGGTGATCCTTTTGACATGATTAGTGACAGATGGAAGAGCACAGCCAATTGTTTTCTCGGCAGACCTCACAACATGCTGTCATTTATTTTTGGAGAGTAGACCATTGCTGAATCAAACCAGACAACAATTGAAAATGTGATCACACTTTCAAATATGTCATGGTAGAATTGTATTAGAATGGGCTGGGAAGTGCATAATTTATTTTGCTAGCAAAGAAAATACTAAGCCTTCTTAGTGATGGAAGTGGTGTTAGTATCCCAGCTGAGAGTGGTACATCTCTGAATCACAATAATGAAAACAGAAATTGCTAAAATCTGTCAATCTGCTCATCTGTTTTCTGATCAACCTGCTCTTCTCAGGGAATAACTATGAACAGAACACACTCACAAGCAGAGCCACTCTCATAATGGCACCAATTTAGAGTTATCAAATACATCTCTGAGATGTACTCAAAAAAGAATCCACAGATGTGAGGAGAACATGTTGGCTCTACATAGGCAGTGCCCATGAAATATTTTAGTCAGACTGTATACAGCATGGAAATAGCTGTCCCTGTACAGCCTCATAACCAAATATTTAATTATGCAAAATTTGTAAGGGTTACTAATATCAATGTTATATTTTATTTACTTAAGGCCGACTGACTTACAGTACATCTGGAAAGTATTCACAGCGCATCACTTTTTCCACATTTTATTATGTTACAGCCTTATTCCAAAATGGATTAAATTCATTTTTTCCTCAGAATTCTACACACAACACACCATAATGACAACGTGAAAAAAGTTTACTTGAGATTTTTGCAAATTTATTAAAAATAAAAAAATTGAGAAATCACATGTACATAAGTATTCACAGCCTTTGCCATGAAGCTCAAAATTGAGCTCAGGTGCATCCTGTTTCCTCTGATCATCCTTGAGATGTTCCTGCAGCTTAATTGGAGTCCACCTGTGGTAAATTCAGTTAATTGGACATGATTTGGAAAGGCACACACCTGTCTATATAAGGTCCCACAGTTGACAGTTCATGAGCACAAACCCAGCATGAAGTCAAAGGAATTGTCTGTAGACCTCCGAGACAGGATTGTCGCAAGGCACAAATCTGGGGAAGGTTACAGAAAAATTTCTGCTGCTTTGGAGGTCCCAATGAGCACAGTGGTCTCCATCATCCATAAGTGGAAGATGTTTGAAACCACCAGGACTCTTCCTAGAGCTGGCCGGCCATCTAAACTGAGTAATCGGGGGAGAAGGGCCTTAGTCAGGGAGGTGACCAAGAACCCGATGGTCACTCTGTCAGAGCTCCAGATGTCCTCTGTGGAGAGAGGAGAACCTTCCAGAAGGACAACCATCTCTTCAGCAATCCACCAATCAGGCCTGTATGGTAGAGTGGCCAGACGGAAGCCACTCCTTAGTAAAAGGCACATGGCAGCCCGCCTGGAGTTTGCTAAAAGGCACCTGAAGGACTCTCACACCATGAGAAACAAAATTCTCTGGTCTGATGAGACAAAGATTAAACTCTTTGGTGTGAATGCCAGATGTCACGTTTGGAGGAAACCAGGCACCGCTCATCACCAGGCCAATACCATCCCTACAGTGAAGCATGGCGGTGGCAGCATCATCCTTTGGGGATGTTTTTCAGTGGAAGGAACTGGGAGACTAGTCAGGATAAAGGGAAAGATGACTGCAGCAATGTACAGAGACACCCTGGATGAAAACCTGCTCTGGAGCGCTCTTGACCTCAGACTGGGGTGACGGTTCATCTTTCAGCAAGACAACGACCCTAAGCACACAGCCAAGATATCAAAGGAGTGGCTTCAGGACAACTCTGTGAATGTCCTTGAGTAGCCTAGCCAGAGCCCAGACTTGAATCAGATTGAACATCTCTAGAGAGATCTTAAAATGGCTGTGCACCGACGCTTCCCATCCAGCCTGATGGAGCTTGAGAGGTGCTGCAAAGAGGAATGGGCGAAACTGGCCAAGGATAGGTGTGCCAAGCTTGTGGCATCATATTCAAAAAGACTTGAGGCTGCAATTGCTGCCAAAGGTGCATCGACAAAGTATTGAGCAAAGGCTGTGAATACTTATGTACATGTGATTTCTCAGTTTTTTTATTTTCAAAATGTGGAAAAAGTGATGCGCTGTGAATACTTTCCGGATGCACTGTATATATTAGACTACAAACAACAAGGATGCTGGTTCAAGATCCACCTTTGATCCACTATGTGACTCTGAGCCATTCGCTTAGCCTGCCTGTGATCTGATTGTAAAACTATAAAGAGATAAAAAAAATACTTTATCTGAGCCTAAGAGGAAATTGAGACTATATTACGTATCAACAAAATAAATAATGCTGCTTTGGTCTTGTGCTTGTAAAGCACCTTAGCATGCTAGCTCCCCTCCTATTTACAGCAACATTTACAGAAGCTAGAGACAATCAAATTCTACCTCAAACTTTTCGCCAAGCATTAATCACTGTCTTTCCTAAACAAAATAAGGACTTATTACAATGTGCATCATACAGACCAATTTCACTTCTAAATAATGATGTTAAGATACTCTCAAAAATCATACCTAGAAGGATGGAGAAAGTGCTGCCTTCGGTAATATCACAAGATCAAACTGGATTTATTAAGGGTCGACACTTATCTTCCAATCTTCGATGCCTGTTTAATGTAATATACTCACCAACATAGTCAAACACCCCAGAAATACTATTATCGTTGGATGCAGAAAAAGCATTTGACATGATTGAATGGAAATACCTTTTCACTACATTAGAGAAATTTGGGTTTGGCCCAAACATTTGTGCATGGATCAAACTTCTGTATACCAATCCAGAAGCTATAGTTTGTATTAACAACATTTGTTCAGACTACTTTAAACTAGAACGTGGTACCAGATAAGGATGCCCCTTGTCACCACTGCTATTTGCAATTGCTATTGAACCACTGGTGGTTCACTGTCGAAATGCTGATCAGATAAAGGGGATTATCAGAGAAGGACTGGAACTTTCTCTATATATAGATGGTATGGTACTGTATATACAGTCATGGCCGAAATTATCAGTGTGGCACACTCAGATACACAACAGAAAGGTTGAATCAACTTTTCTCCATTTTAACTGGCTTCAGGTGTGATTGTTATATTGCCAGCACCTGTTTCTTGCCAAAGGTGAGTTCAAATGAGCGTCATATGCTTGAAATAAAATGATTTAACCACAATTTTGAAAAGGTGCCAATAATTTTGTCCAGCCTGGTTTTTGAGTTTTGTGTGAAATGATGTCAGATTTGGCTTTTTTTCCCAGTTTTTTTGTGTTGTTCCAATGCACATAAAGGAAATAAACATGTGTATACCAAAACATTTGTAATTGTAACAATTTTCTGGGAGAAATTTGGGAAAATTCCAGGGGTGCCGATAATTTCGGCCATGACTGTTTTAGACCCACAAAATTCTGTGCCTGCAGTCTTAACAGCACTTACAGAATTTCAAAAGATCTCTGGTCTCAGAATTATTCTGAATAAAAGTGTACTCTTTCCATTGAATTCTCAAGCATATAATATTAGATTAGACACCCTACCTTTTATCATTGCAGATCAGTTTAAATACCTAGGGGTAAACATTACAAGTAAACATAAAGCTCTTTAACAACAACATTTTGCCGTCTGCATGGAAAAAATTAAGCAAGACTTGCATAGATGGTCAACCCTTCATCTCACTCTAGCCGGAAGAATTAACGTTTTTAAGATGAATATTCTTCCTAAGCTTCTTTTTTATTTCAAAACATTACAATATACAGCAATAAATAATTTTTTAAGCAATTAGATTCAACAATAACCTCATTTACCTGTATTTGGAACTCAAAATATCCACGTATCCAATGAGTGACCCTACAAACACCCAAGGCAGAAGGTGGCATGGCTCTACCCAACTTTCAGTCTTATTACTGGGCAGCAAACATACAAGCTATAAAAACCTGGACACAAACAGATGAACATACACAGGCCAGGTCTGCAATAGAAGTAAAATCCTGCAGTACTTCTTTATATTCCCTGCTTTGTGCCCCAATAAATGCAAGTTATCAGCTATATACTAATAACCCAATTGTGCTTCACTCACTCAGAATATGGAACCAATGTAGAAAGCATTTTAAGATGGAGAAGCTTTTATCTGTGGCACCTCTGCAAGAGAACCCTCGCAAACATGTGCAGTTTTTAATATCTGGAAAAAATTTGGGATTAACTTGCTTAGAGATCTTTACATACACAACATCTTTGCATCCTATGAACAATTACATTCCAAATTTAACATTCCAGCTACACATTTCTTTCACTATCTTCAAATTAGGAACTTTGTTAAACAGAACCTGCCCGATTTTTCTCATCTTGTACTCTTGTCCATGCTGGAAAAAATATTGCTCAATTTCAAGGACTTAGGCACCATCTCTGCAATACAGTATATAAAATTATTTTACAGTCCCTTCCTTTCAAAGATCCAAGAGGACACTGGGAAAAAGACCTCAAAATTAATATATCAGAAAAGGAGTGGAAAATAGCAATGCAGAGAATTCACTTGAGCTCCATATGTGCAAAACATACAATTATTCAACTGAAAATTATATATCGAGCACATCTGTCTCACCTAAAACTCTCCAAAATGTTTCCAGGGCAAGATCTAACTGGTGAACGCTGCAATCAAGCCCCAGCCTCACTGGGTCACATGTTCTGGGCCTGCACCAAATTAACATCATTTTGGACCAAAATTTTTAATTACCTTTCAGACAGCCTTGGTCTCACAATCCCTCCTAACCCATTAACAGCTGTGTTTGGGGTTCTTCCAGATGGGTTTAAAGTGGAAAAGGAAAAACAAACTGTGATTGCATTACTACACTTTTGGCACACAGACTTATTTTGCTAAACTGGAAGAATCCTAACTCTCCTCTTTTAAGTCAGTGGGAAACCAATGTGTTATACTATTTGAAATTGGAAAAAAATCAAATACTCAGTTAGAGGATCTGTACAGATTTTTTTCAAAACATGGCAGGATCTAATCAATAATATTTTAGAATAAGCACTTGAAGCACCAAGGAAGCAATTATTTCTGCATTTCTCCATTCATCTCTATTGGCCTGTCAAACTCATCAATTTAGGTATGTTTACAAGCCTTAAGTTCTACCCCGTTGGCCATGCTCTTTTTTATGGGGGGGGGGCGGCCCCCCCTTTTAAAAATTGATCGCTTTGTATGGAATGATTACAATAAAAATAATTAAAAAAAAAAATAAGTAAAACAAAGGCAGTTTGTTTCAGAGAAACAGAAGTTTTGACTGTTACTGGTAAAAAAGGCTATACTGGGGGAGATGATTATTTTAGTTACTAGTCAACTAGCACAGTAATGGATCAGCAAGTTTAAGAACATTAGCTTATCCCTTATCAGCCATCTAGCTCAATAAACAAATTCAGTTTTATCATAATGACAATACTGGTATAACAGAATTCACCTTACTTCTGTTAAATGGTTAAACAGGAGGAAATTACAGTTTTGTTATAAAGTGACCCTATGCTGACTTGAATTGCAATGATTACATTGTCATTATGATAAGTCAAAACTTTTGAGGGTTTAGGTTTTGCTTTTGCGAATATTTAAAAATGCTGGTATTCTTTCTTTAAGTAAAGATCATCAGTCATAAATGACTAAGCACCACACATTTTCTAAATATGAACTGAATGGCGCTATCTAAATAGCCTGTATGTAAATAAAGAAATAAAGAAACACAAACTGACTCTCCACTGATTTAGAGAGGCAGACAGCCTTTCATATGTCACTACAAAGGTAACAAGCTGCCATGCATGCTAAGCCATCTACATGTAATGTGCTCTGAGCGACTTGTTCTCTGTGTATTGTGTGAGGGATGACACGTGAGGGCCGGTGTCTCAGCCAGACTTAACCTGGGAACCTTAACTGGCTGGAGCGCCATTATTAAGGAAGGACAGGGGAAGGCAGTATATTCAGTTTATTGTCCTCCCCCACACTCTAGATGGCAGCATCCGTGGACTGCAGTACCCAGTAGGACACCTGCAGAGAATGCCAGAAATTGTAGTCAGGGAGTGCAGCCATGCTGGAGTCTGTAGGTGCCACAAGGGGATGTTGCAAGGAGTTACAGTACATGCCCTATATCTGGGGACTTGCTTCGAATGTCTACATTTATTGGAGTCTCCAGGGACTCCAATAAAAGAGCCTGCTCTGCCTTATCCAGGCGAGTCGGAGCTGGGAGTGGAGATAGGCAACACTCACCTTGGAAGAGTAGCAGTGCGGTCAAAGAGAAAAAAAAAGAGACAACCTGTGTGATTATTATAAAAGGTATTTTGTAATAAATCTCCCCTTTTAGTTGAATCAAGGACTTGTTTTGTGTATTGTGTTTGGGGTTTAGGGCTCAGTGGCTCCCCCTAGCTTTCACTATTCCATTTTCCTTCCTTATTAAAAAAGTTAGTATAACTGGATTCACTAAATTAGGCCCATCTGATTGAGAATGATGTCTTGAGATGAATTGCTATCACATTCACGTTTAATTTCTACCTGTGGCAGAATCTGCTGGGATAGGCCACAGCCCTCATGACCACAGAATTGAATGGATACTGGATGGTTGGTCTGTTAAATGTTTACTACATACTGTATTAATTAATGGGCGTGCAATATGCCTATATCAGGTCAGTCCCACCTTTGGCTCACATCAGTTAACCTAATACTGGGCTGTTAAAGTAGGGTCAGAAGTAGACGAACTTTTATTTTAAGTGGAGGAGACTATGACAAGTTTAAGGAGTGAACCTGTTGCATTGTGGCACTGTGGTTAACTAATGTTAAACTTTAATTTAACTGTTTAAGCTGTGAATCTCAATTATGTGCTTTGTAGCTGGAACAATAAAAAAATCTAAATAAAAGGTAGTTTTAGAGAGCATTCAAACATGTTACAGCATCCATCCATCCTGCTCTACCCTTACAGGCTCACGGGGGTCTCCTGGAGCCAATCCCAGCCAACACAGGGTGCAAGGCAGGAAACAAACCCCGGGCAGGGCGCTAGCCCACCTCAGGGTGCACACACTAGGGACAATTTAGGATCACCAATGCACCTAATCTGCATGTCTTTGGACTGTGGGAGGAAACCGGAGCACCCAGAGGAAACCCATGCAGACACGGGGAGAACATGCAAACTCCATGCAGGGAGGACCCGGGAAGCGAACCTGGGTCTTCTAACTGCGAGGCAGCAGCGCTACCCACTGTGCCACTGTGCCACCCATGTTACAGCATGTTTTGCTTTATTTTGCTCATAAGAGTTAATGTATGTTATGATTGAAAGTGTTTTTCATAGTAAGCATTTTAAAGATATTTCTTTTTATCACAATGGCCATTGATTATGTTATATTTGTGACACACATGAAAACATCACGCCATTATAGTAAGGTGTACTTGTTTGTGCTTGCCTTTTCAGAAGCTTATAAAACAAATTATTGCCACATAACTGACCCTACCATTTCCCTTCATAATAACAACTGGATGTTTTATGCAAAGCACCACAATAGAGGGAGGAAAGGATGAACTGGGACTAGTCAAAATCTTTGTTGGCTTTTCTGTATTCCAGTACCTTCAGCATGTTATGCTTACAATTGAAGTAGTTGATTTATCTTCAAATAAAAAGCAATGTCCAAGTCCAGGGATGAGATCTTTCTCATGTCATTTTCTAACCTGCTTAATCCAGACCTGCGAAACGGAGGAGCTGGTGCCTATCGCAACTAATTAAAGGTACAAGGCACAAACAAACCCTGGACTGGGCACCAGTCCATCACAGGCCAAACACACACATACACCCACCAAAGCCAATTTAGCATCACTAATTAACCTACATGTCTTTGGACAGTGGGGTGAAACCAGAGCAGACCCACACAAACACAGAGAACATGCAAACTCCACACAAGTAGTACCCGAGTCACAAACACCGGTCTTATGACTGTGAGGTATAGAGTGCTACCACTGCACCATTACGTTGCCCTAGGAGATAAATGGATGTAGGTTAGTTAGATTTGACTTTCGGTAAGGACAGTGAACCATAGAAAGCTTTTTTTCCATCATCAGTGTATACTGGGATTTTGTTTCCTGTCCCCCATTTATTATAGTTACCTTTGAGTTGCTATATTCTCATATAGAATCAAATTGATAAATAAAAATGCAGTGGTCTCAGCAGTATGAAAATTAGCATGGAAACCATGGTGATGTGTCATTGGCCACACATCAGACTTTTCATTAAAAGTGATTTAGTAAAATGTATTATTATTATTATTGTTATTATTATTATTAATGACCACCAGTTGCTTGTTTTGCTGCACACTAAGAATGCGTTGTCACACAATCAACTCAAGCAGCTCTAATACTGATCAGATCGTTGCACTTGCTGACCATTAAACATCATGTGGCTCGTTCTCACACTCAATGTTGCCATTATATACAGAGATTTTCTGCTCTATAGTGACCCTTTCAGGAAGCCCCCATTCTGGACCAATTATGTTTCTTTGCTTTAGGAATCATTGCTTACTTACATATTCAAAGTACATGTCCTGTTGTGAAACAATGGTCTATTATCACCCTATGCATGAGTTTATACATACTGTATCAGGTATATTGCATGTGATCTCCTCAGTCTGTCAGTGGAGCAGGACAGTGACAAAAGTCTGTCACTGAAGCTACTCCTCTGCCTGGAGATGACACTGTTCAGTGTCATTATTATTATTATTATTATTATTATTATTATTATTATTATTATTATTATATTATATTATATTATATTATATTATATTATATTATATTATATTATATTATTATATTCATGATTGACAGGAGTTTATATTATATAAATTATATATTATATATATTATATTATATATATTGTGTGTATTTGTTACTGATTTTGCATTTTACTGTGTGATATTTTGTATTTCATTTTAGCTTCTTCATATTTATACTGTAAAAAAATTAATGTTGTTTATGTTTTCTTCTTTGTCTGTGTCTCACTGCTAAACACCTCCTATCAGCCACAAACTGGAGGCCGTCGTCTTGCATAGACACTGTCTCATCTTGGTGAGCAATAAGGAGAGGAGCCTTACACACATTGCAAATGGGACAGCTTCTTAAGATGCAGGTTTAGCCCATTACAGATTGAATTCCTGGACTGACACAAATGGAAATTTGACATGATTTTGCTCTGTGGGGGGAGCAAATGTAACAATCCAGTTTCAAGTTGTTGTAGGAGGCATTATGTCACACCAACATAAGCATGTCATTGCAACTTAGAAGCTGTCTCATCTGCAGAATGGGAGGAGTTTACTCTTTAGTGTTCATCCAGATGAGAGAGCTTCTTTGTAATGTAAATGCCTCCAGTTTACGTTCAGCTGGTGTCACACACGTGCACATGGGAGACAGTTTACGGGCTGTAGTAAATATAATTACTTGCCAAGCCAGGTGTTGGCACTGTTCTCTAATCCTTTCTCATTTCTCCCAGACCGGGGGATTGACAACCTGCCCTTTCCTACCATCTTCCTTCAAAAACCAGCAAACCAATTAACTACTTTGGTTCTTTTTGGACTCACCTCAGTAAAGATGCAACTGCAACTTTAATCTACTCAAACCGTCAAATTATATGGGGTTACTAAGGTGGTAACCCAAATCTTAATCCATGCTTGTTGTGTCATTTTACACTGCGTAATCACAGAGTGAATTCCTGGACTGAGACAGCTTAGTTTATGCACAAGGTGTGGACTGAGGATGGACTCATAAAATCAAAGGAAACAATTTCTATGTATAAATTCATATATTTCATGCTTCAGTTCCATGTGTGCTGTGCAATTCCCCCAATTAAGCCAAAGGTAAAATGATACACATTTGAGAATCCATGCCAACAACACACAACACAGCAATTTTTTAGACCTATCCCTTTAATTTATTATAAGGGTAAGTCAATAATTATCCACACTTCTGTGATAATTTTATTTGGGTTGGCTGTACAGCTTTCACCACGCACATATGGAAACATAGTGTGCCCATGGTCACACTGGTAAAGTTTCAACCTTGATCAATTACTTTCTCTTGTTATTTTCTAGGAATAAACATGGTAGCTCTGCAGTGAGAAGTGATCTGTTTAATAAGGACTAAAGGTATACCAGTGGTCAAAATCTTCATCGGCACATCAGAATCATAATACAGGTTTGTTGTCAGAATTGGAAGTGGATGTGTGTCTCACATCTTTTTTTTGCTCAACACGTATCCAACCATTTTTGAACTCCTTAGTCCATTCATAAACATTTCACTGTGGTAAAACACTTTCTCCAAACTGCGCAGAAAGCCTTCTATGGTTTTCACCCTGGGTACACCTTCAGTCCCTAAGAAGTGGATCACTGCTTTGCTGCTCTTCTTTGGTGCAAATGAAGAGCAAATCAGCCATGTTTACTTCTCATAAACAACAAAAGAATCTGACTGATCAAGGTCAAAATTTTACCATTTTGGCTACAGACACAACATGTATCCACAGGAAAGCTGTGCAGCCAACCCAAACAAAATTATTACAAAAATGTTGATGCTTTCTGACTTAAAATATGAGTTCAGACTATATCTAATCACTACATTTATTCTAACCTGTGCAACTAAATGATAACCTAACATTGTAACATAATTTGTATAAAAATATTGTAAACTAAATGTAAGTTAAAACATAGAACCAAGAAAGTCCTCTGCGGTCAATCATAGTAACTGGTAACTGGGATGTTTAATATGCAGACTACACTTACAGATTTTACTACACAAGCCTAAGGTCACTTTATCTTTGGTACCAAGAACAATGTCATTGGGGAGGATTCAGAAATGATGGAAAAGAACAGCTGAACATTTTCATATCTAGGATTTTTGGGCATGAGGAGGAGTCTTTAATTCTTTAATTCAGTATTATGGGCTCTCAAAGAGAAAGAACAATCATTCTAAGACAGAATGAAATAAAACAAACTGGAGAATGGAAGTATTAAAAGAACACACACAATTATAAATGTTAAACAGGTAGTGGTATTAAAGGCTGGGGTAAAAAACTAGAAATGAATTGCCAAAACAGATTCACTAACCAAAAGTTAAAGTCAGCAATGAGGGAATTCTGTTTCAGCCAGGACCTGCCTTGTTTGGGGATCAATGCTTTGTTTAATGTCCTTTTTGTTCATTGTTGTGTCATTTATTTATGTTAATTGTACTTTTGTTAATTATCTGCTTTGATTTCAGTGCCTGTGTTATTCATATTTTGTCTTCTGGGTGGTTCCCCAAGAGGCAGGGCCACCTGCCCATCACCACCAGGGACTGCCCTTAGCTCTATAAAGGTAATGGATTCCCACAATTCCTGGTAGTTCATTCAAATGTCCAAGGGAGTCAGTAAGTTTGTTTGTGTTTCTATTGTGATTTTGTGATTTTTGGATTTTTTACTTCATGCTTTATTTTTAAATACATTTTTGGATTCTGTGTTGGGACTTTGTTCACCTTGGATTGTCTTTGCCTTTTTGGGCAATTAATTTATCCTTTGTGCTTTCTATGTGGTTCAGAGCATTTTTATGAAAGTAAACCTTTCATTAAATAAAATATCCTGTTGGCCCTTATAGTTAGCTTGAAGGTAAATTCCCCCCTAATGGGCATTTTGGAGAATTGTAGAATTATGTGCATTGGAACTCCAAGTTCACGACAAAGGTATGTTATGGGTTCCCTCTCTGGCTTTAGTTCTTCTTCATTTTATTTACTTTAAAGTCTTTTGTGAATTCGTCTGTCTTTTATGTAATTGAATGTTTTTTGTTTCTTTTGGCACTGTATTATTCTTTAATTAGTACTTTCTTTTGAATTAATTATTCTGTATTTTATGCTAATTCTGTTTATTATTATGCTTGTGCTTTATATGTTGAACCTTAGGAGTGGGGTCCATGATGCTGCAGCTGAGTGACTGCCCTCAGCTCTTTTCATTTACATTTATTTGCCTAGCATACACTTTTATCCAAAGCGACTTAAAAAAGAGGTCAACATGATTAAGTTATCATCAGTCTGGAGGACTGTTTGGGAAAGAAATGTTACAGGACAATGGCACAAAATTGATCATCACAATTGTAGAGCTCAGAACAAAATAAAAGCTGGTTACGAATTCTAGGTAAAAACTCTAGCAGATAATAGGAGTGCACTAAATTCACCAAACAAGAGAGTCTTCAAATGCATTTTAAACATATTGAGGAAGTCAGAATGTGAAATAGAGGTGGGCAGCCTGTTTCACCAGTCAGGAGCTACACATTAAAAGAGTTTGGATTGAGATTTCATACCACACAGGGGTGGCATCACCAAATACTGTTCAACAGTAGACCTGAACGGCTGAGAAAGAGCATAAGCCCGCACAAGTGTCTCCACATATATAGGTGTTGACCACTGACTACTCTGTAGCAAAGCATCGAGGATTTTAAGTTAATATGTACTGTACCGCTACAGGAAACCACTGTAATGATCTGAAAAGAGGAGTGACATGTTCCCACCTCCACTGGTGGAACACTAGATTTGCTGCTACATTTTGTATCATTTGTAGCAGCTTGGTGACACATGCCGGTACTCCTGCCAGCAGAAAGTTGCAGTAGCCTAGACAATGTTGTATAAAGTGAATCTGCAGGACCGGGAGACAATAGCAACTTGGTTCCTAAAGAACAGCTGGTCATCAATCACGACAAAGACCTGAGAGGCTTCATTATTAATGCTCAAACATCAGTTTTCCCACATGTGTTCCTCAACACACTTTCTTCAGTTACTTTTGTCTTTTGAAGTTTGTAAATATCTCATTGGATATCTTAATTAATGGACTTCTCAACTTTGCTAAAATCAGTTTTTGAATTTAGATTTTTTCTTTTTTCTACTTTCATCTTTGGGGGAGTGTTTTAGATATTTGCTTTTTAATATTTTGTTAAATAATCTTTATTATTCTTATTATTAAAATAAACTATTTTGTTCTTTCTAGCCATGTTCCACTTAATAAGCTTGGATCTTTTTTGATTTAGAGGCTGAAAAGCCTGCTTCTTGAATTTTTGGAACCCAGGATTACTTTGTGCTGCTGTGGCCTACTTTGTGTTATTCAGTTCTGATTTCTATAAATGCAGGTCTACACTTCTGAATTTCATGAGTGGGATATCATAACTGTCAAAAGTTCAGTGCAAAGGTCTTAATGCTAAGTTGCCAACTGTTGCTATTAATAGTACTAGTAGGTGGAGAGCAATGACAAGTCAACTAATCATGTAACCAACTACAGGGAGAATAACTGAAAACAGCACAAAATAGTGCCAAAGCTTAATGAAACAAAACCAGAAAAACAGCAGTGTGACGATGTTACCATTATAATGACAACATAATACATCACATGAAATACAAAGCAAAATCCAAAACAGGGCAGAACAAATGATGGGGTCAAAATATTCACGTTCTGACAAAGATACGCAATTATCTCACACATTATGTGGAGGCACATATTAGAGTTGCAAATAGAGCCTGTAACTGTTAGTGTGCTTGTTTTTATACAAAATGTAAAATTTGAACTGCTGAGATAACTTATTAGTAGTAGCAGTAGCAACAGTAGTAGTAGTACAGTGATATGTATAGAACACAGCGAAATTCTTACTTGCATGTCTGACTAACTTGCAATACATCACCACTCTCTGGAGCCATGACAAACCCGCACATATTCAATTGCTTTAGAAAACACAAATTAATTTACGTACCTGTTGTACTCCTGCTCATGTTCATGTTTATGTTCCATTTCCTGAAACCTTATGAGAAAAAAAAACTGAGAAAGACTCCAACACAATTAGTAATCATCTAAATAGTGTGTGCCTCAAAGGCCACTGCTGCAACTGAAAACATTTTCTTTCTATATATTCTACCATTAGGTGAAACAGCTCAAAAATATAATATTTATTTTCTCTCTTTTAAACTACCTGGAGGGCACTGCCCACAGGTAGGTCAGTTCCCTTCAAATAAGCTTTTATTCAGTAAACACCACCTCCCTTTGAAATCAGATATGCTACCAACTTTTATTCATCTGTATTACTTATCTTTTTTTTCACTTTGCTCCCTTTAGTTTCCCTTTGATGTTACTGATGAGGTTAGCTGCCCAGAAAGTTATATGAAAAACATTTTTTTTTTGCATTTTCGAAAACATGATCTGACCATTCTCACTCAGGTGTCTTTCTGATGATTGGAATGGCATTGGAACTGGGAGCTGCATACAAAAACGGATCTCAACTCATTTCCAAGGATCACATTATACATACTCTTCTAGCTTATCACATAATAAGAAAAATGATCATTTCTATTAGACAATCAAAAAATTGGCAATTATGTCAAGTCAGCGAGTCAAATCACATTCACTCTTTGTTTAAAATGTTCAATTATAAAGTGTTCAATTATAATTGGGATTATAGTTATTTTTTCAGGATGTCCTGCATTGCCTTAAATAGCATTTTTAAACGCATACATTGAGAAAGCTAAGGTAAGAGCATGGATGAGTTATTTACAAAACTGCAGAAAGGCGTTACCCAGGAGCGCCATTTTGGATAGTGTTGACTATTGTCATGTTTTGCTGTGGGTCCTGTCCTGAAGTTTTTT
The DNA here is from genome assembly GCA_026402145.1 of Polypterus bichir lapradei. Classification (NCBI taxonomy): domain Eukaryota; kingdom Metazoa; phylum Chordata; class Cladistia; order Polypteriformes; family Polypteridae; genus Polypterus; species Polypterus bichir. Next base: position 116,910,376 of record JANRMT010062854.1, on the reverse strand, counting down.
CTTGTTTCATTTGTATTGTATTTTTGTTATTGAATGTTCCTTTTTTTACCTTTATTTTATATAATGAGACCATCATTGCTAATCCTAATGTATGTTTGTAGTATCCAGTGTTAGGTTAATTATGTCCTCACAGTCTTTGATTACTTTGTTGATTGTTATATTTGTATTTGACACTAGAAGGTTGAAACTCATAATTAGAAAACAAGCCACATATTTTTTAATCAGGCTCTTTTCAGCACCTGGGGCTATTTAAGCCTCTTTTCAGCCACTGCAAACTTTGGCATTATCTTAGATTAGATTATATATATTGTCACAAAAATCAAAAAAAGCCGCAGAAAGGTTTGGGGCAGCCACCCGTATATTATTCCCTGGCTGCAAAATGGTTTAAAGGTTTGTACTAATTTGTACAGATTGGAGTCCAGAAAAGAACTGAGGGTATAGAGGAAAGGTGCCAACTTTAAAGGCCAGTATAAGAAGTTACATCAAAGGGGCAGGAACCGGAAGGGTCTTCATCCATAGGCTTACACCTGGAAGTAACGCCAAAGAGGCAAGAACCAGGAATGATGTCATCAGGGCCAGGTGGAATTTCCCGTGAACGGTCTAGAGAAAAGTGAGATAAAGAGTCAGTGCACTCCACTCCTCCCGGTCTGGCTCGGAATTACTCTTATTCAAGCCCTTTAGCTGCCTCCCATGCACACAAGTGTAACTATATATATAGCATTACAAAAAGCGGACTTTGTGGCTCTTACTGGGGATCATTGGACTTCCGTGACCGTTAGTAATTCTAATTACATCTAATTACAAAATGTTCAATGATCACACTGTTTTAGCCTAATGTACAAAATAATTTTGGCTAAGGTTACTCAGAGTTTAAAGATTAAGTTGGTCAAATTACCTTTTATGTTTCTGACTTATTTTTTTAAGAAGAAAAACTGCACTTTCTGTTGAAATTTTGGTTATTATTATTTAAAGACAATACCATTCTGAAAATGTACTTAAAGTACTTAAACTACCACTTTATTTTTAAGTCTGCTCAATTTTAACCAGGGATGATATTTTTGTTTCTGTTTTGAATTCAAATGCAGTTTAAAAGC
>JANRMT010062854.1:116897605-116908882 GCA_026402145.1 Polypterus bichir lapradei | reverse complement strand
AGGAGGACAAACCAAAAATGTTGTATATAAAGAAGCTCTATAAGTCGCATGTAGATACATAATTATTCCAACTACAGCGACTGCAGCAAAGCACACGAGGTCTGCTAGTACTATATCAAAGGCCATAGACCAAGCCCAAAAAAATAGTGTATTTCACATGAACTCATCTTAATTGGGTTCATTAGTTTAGAGACTGTAAAGACTGCATGCAAAGTGAAGCTAAAAACAAAGTTAATAGGTTTTAGAAATGTTCCACCAATACTGACAACAAATCAAAGTTATCTTGCCATTTATAGAAATTGGCAAAAGCTGTCATTCCTCGTTGTACATTGAACCATGTTTAGCTAATCCATTTATTACTGTAAAAACAAACTTTAAACTTAGAAGCCTTTGATCCAACTACTGAAGGTTTAAGCAGGACTCCAAGTTTTTTGTTATCCTTTAGCTTTGACGTAATTTATTTGTACTTTGGTATATGGCAGGGTTTCCTAGAAGGTTTAGGAAGCCTTAAAGGTCTGCCATAGGTCTAAGTTTCTGAGTTCTACTATTTGTACAAGTTGTTATTAAACTCCTTTAAAAATTACACTTATGTCATGTGTTTTTTAATTAAGACTGCAGGTAACTTCAGGTTTAATCATCGCCAACTGAGGTAATTTACTACCAGCTCAATCTAATTAAATTATTTAGTAGACTCATAAAAATTAAAATAATTAATGTTTCTCATATTTCTGAAGTCATATTTCTCTATTAAAGTAGCACAGTGGTGTAGTTAATGATACTACCTCATTGATCCATATCTGCAAGAATTTTTCTTTAGATACTTCATTTTTTCTCTCACATTCTGATGACATACATATTATTTAATTGATATCTGTATGACTAAGTGTGAGTGAGTATGACCGTGTGCATTAGTGAAAACCTGTAATGGGCTAGCACGCCAGGTCTGGTCCCCATGTTATGTTCTTAATTGGGGTTTGCCGACTTCCATGATCCCTCCAAGTGGTTTGAAAATGTTGTGCTATGCTTCTTTATAACAATTTGCTTTAAATAATACAAAAAACTAATTTTTTAGCTGGAGCATCATTGCACCTAAAGCAAATAATTTGTTTGAGTGTGGCATGGTGGAGCAGTGCTTTGCTTCCACGTAGCTATGAGAACTTGCTTTCATGTGTGGAATGTGTATGTTCTCGTTATGTTTATCTTGTGTCACTAAGTTCTTGTAAAACCTTTCTGTCAGTTTAATTGATATAAATGGATTGACATCCTGTTCATTGCTGGTTCCTCCCTTTCAACCAAAGCTGTCAGCTTCACGAAACAATGAGTTAGAAAAGGCAGGTTCAGAAAGTAGATGAGGCATTATTTAAAGCAACAACATAAAGAGGTTAGGAGCATGAGCTGATACAGAGCATTGCCGCACCCACCACACAATAAACCACCCAGATTGTGACCCAAGTGCAGCCATGCAACGAATGACATCTCAGCTCCACACAGAATAGTGTGAGTTTTTTTTTTACAGCGGATGGAGTGCCTATCCTGCCACCAACCCCCAAGTTTTCCTTTAAAGTTGGAGGACCTGCTTGCAGGGCTGAATGCAGATTAACATCATACCCAGGATGAAGCAATTGGAGGTTAAGGGCCTTGCTCAAGAGCCCCGCGGAGTAGAGTCAATTCTGGCATTTACAGAATTCAAACCAGCAACCTTCTGATTGCTGGCACAGATCCCTAGCCTCAGAGCCACCACTCCACCAACAACATAAAAATAAAGATTTAAAAAAATGCAATACACCTTTGATTATAAAGTTACTGACAAAAACAAAAATGTTATTTGTATATTTTTTATATCTCTAAGTAAAAACATACAATAATTCAAATATAGTCATTGTTGTAGTGCTGCACACTACAAATGTACAATATTATGAAAAACATGAGAAAAATAAAGCTTGAGATTATAAAAGATCAGACACCTTTGCAACAAAAAGATGCCAAAATAAAACAAAACGACTTCCTACTTGAGCGCTCATTGTGATCACTTTTCAATAGGCATTGTGGCCTAACAGCTAAGGGCTGGGTTGGCAAGTATAATGCTGTTTGTTCAGTCCACACAACTGACTCTCTGCTTAGCCCTGAGCAAGTTAATTAACCTTTCAACTCAACTGGTTGCTTTTTGCAGTACTTACAGTATGAACTGTTTTGACATGGTGTACATCATATAAAGCTGCTATGTAAAAAAAAAGGTTTGCTTGTGTATGTTTCAGGTTCAGGTCAGGTTGGGGAGTATGAACTGGTACAGCGTGTTGCCGCACCCACCAATCGATGGAACAGTTCAGGGTCCCAGTTGGCAATTCCCAGGCAGACACGCGGTCCATTCCCACCCACTGGAAATGACCATCTATCTGCCACAGTCAGGTGCTACATGGACATCCCCTTGGCCTGGTCCAGCCACTTGTGCCATTAATAATGAGGATCCTGCGAGCCGGATCTCCCGTGGGGAATTGTGCCACATGGCTGTAGTGCTGTAACTGACGCTCCCTCTCAATGCAGGTAATGTGCCTAATTCAGGACTCTGTGAGCAACTGCTCATCCGATTCTCTGAAAAGACACAGTACCAAAGGAGTCCAGTCTTCAAATCAGCTTACTGGATAACGTTCATGTCTCGCAACCATATAGCAAGACCGGAAGCACCAGGACTTTAAAGACTTGGACCTTCATCCTTTTTTAAAGATAACGGAAGCACCCCCCCACCCCTTTTCAGTGACCTCATGACCCCCCATGTTCTCTCAGTCCATCTACTGCCTTCATAGGAAGACCCACCAGAGACATGAAAGTTGCTGCCGAGGTAAGTAAAAATAATGGCGAAGTTGACACTCTCTCTAAAGCCAGACACACTGCTGAAGGCAATGCCCAAGAAGTCTTTAAAGGCCTGGATCTTGGTAAGTCCTGACACTCAGACTCCTCACTCAGTTTCTCGAGAGCCCCGATCAGAGCCTCCATTAACTCCACGTAGATTACAGCATTGTCAGCACTATCAGTGAAGTCACAATCAGTGAATTCTTTTTCATCAACAGATGCTCCACAGCCACTGAACCCCATGACCTTGCCCAACAGCCAGTCCATGCAAGGACTGAACAGAGTAGGAGCAAGAACACACCCCTGACATACCCCATAAACAACTGGGAAAAACATAGAGGTTCTGCATAGTCTCTCAGCAACTTTAAGAGGATCCTGCGAAGTCTGAGGATGTACCACAGGGCAGCTTGATCAACTGAGACAAATGCTTTACAAAAATCAACAAAGGCTGCAAAGAAACTCTGACGATATTCACATTTGCACTCCATGAAAAACCCTCAGTACCATGATACAGTCAATTGTAGACGTCGTAGGAGTAAAACCAGACTGCTCCGGTCACAGGTAGGTGAGTAAGTGATAATGGATCCTATTCAGGATGACCCTAGCAAGAACCCTACCCAGCATGGAGATCAGTTTTACCCTGCATAATTGCCGCAATCTAGGCGATCTTACTTCCCTTTCCAGATAGGGACAACAAGTCCCATTATCCAGTCAGTTGGGATGACGCCTGTCTCCCATATAAGAAACAAAGATTGCTTCCAATGCCAGGAGGACAGCCAAGTCCAACCATGTGTCTCAGGGTGCTGGAACCAGGATCCAGTGATCTGTAGCCCCTGAAATTTTGCAAAGTCAAGTAACATGGCGCCACTTTAAACATGGTCACCAGACTCATGGGGTCCAACACAATCCTCATAGCCAGCCCTATCAGTGCCAGTGGTCGCATTGAAGTCACCCTTGACCAGAGGAGTGTCACCTGGCGAGCACTCATCAACCACCAAGTGAAGTTCCAAATAAAATGTCTCCCTCACTGAGACATCACTCACAGCAGTCGGAGCATACATTGAGACAGCAGACAAGGCACCCAGAGAGTGCATTAATCTGAGTCTCATAATACACTCGTTGAAAGGAGTGACGTTGGACACTATCAGAAGGAGCCGATCTGCCATAGTAACTGGTACTTTCTGAGTATGACAGCCATCAGAGCAACCAGACCAATAAAAGGCGTACCCACCCACAGAGATCTGGCCAGTCGCAGGTCTGCGTACCTCAGAGAGTGCCACCACTGAAATGTGGAGTTTACCAAGTTCCTCCAACAGCAGAGGAAGGTAATTGTCATGCTGGAGAGACAAGACGTTCCATGTGCCTACCCAGATTGGGACTCAAGTGCTTCTGTACACCAGTTCTGATCCCCAACGGGCCTGATCCCATTGGGTCTCCGACGGTTTTGACTCTTCTGGGGATGAGGCTCTCTGGGGCTTCCTCCCATCCTCTTCGTAATCCGAGCAGCTTTCCTATGGGCAACTGCAGCATGACTACTCCCACAGAGAGCAGAAAGGAGTCCTGTCTGTCATCTCAAATGCTGCGTGAAGTTTTTTGTTATGGTGGCTAGAGTGCCAATCCTTCCACCAACCCCCAACTGCCAGATGCAGTTTAATGCCATACCCAGATCATGCATGTTTGAGCTGTCATAATTATATAATCATAATCCTTCTCAGCTTTCATTTCTCCATTACTGCATTTGTTAAGGTGTGTATTTTTGCAATTCATGCTTGCTACATCTATTATGAAGGTAGTCTCTAAAATACACTACACTGTTGAAAGAACAGCTGTTAGGCTTATAAAAACATACAGCTGCTACAATTGTGGTTATGCAACATCTGAATAATTATAACATGAACTATAGCATGAAAACAAACATATTGCATTACATGCCCTAAATGACTTTTAGTACCACGTGCAAAACTAGAAGGAACAACATCAGTTTTTATCTTAACTTACGAGTGTGTTTAAATATTCAACAACTGAGACATAGCAAAAGGCTATTAACACAAGCATCACATACTGCAGTGTAAAGTATAAACTCTAGTTGCTACAATATGTTACCCAAAGAATTGCCACTTCAACAGTGTGGACAGTAAAGCACAATTTTGAAGACTATAGAAAAATTTTGTGAAACATACATTGTCACAGATGTCTGGGGTTCTTACCTGGCCGGGATGCCTGGAGGGACCGGATAGAGACATTAAAAGCTTCCAGGTCAGGAGGACACAACCGCCCTGGAGCAGGAGAGGACCACAGGAAAGGAGGAGAGACATTCCAACTCGTTGGGACCCGTGGCCACCACCAGGGGGCGCCTTAAGTCTCCTAGAACCTGGGAGAACTTTACTTCCGCCACACTCGGCAAGATGGCGGAGGAACCTGCCAGGGACGCCTGAGTGCTTCCGGGGCAAAGGGCAGCACTTCCACCACACCAGGAAGTGCTGCCAGAAGGACCTCATCAGACACCTGGAGCACATCCGGGCAGGAATAAAAGGCGCCGCCTTCCAGCAATCTGGGAGCCAGAGTCGGGAGTGGGAGCAGGATGAAGCTCCCAGGAGGAGAGTAAAGGCGGCTAAGGACTGAGAAAGGACTGAACTGTGGTGATTATTGCTGTGTGCAGTGTGTGGTGTTTTGGGATTGTGTTTATTTATGTTAAATAAACGTGTGACTTTTATAAAGATGTGGTTTCCGACTGGTGGTGTCCGGGCAAGTATGCATTAGGAACATTTGCTTTTCAAATGTCATGCTTCAAATGATATTACATGTGCTCTTGGTTCTTACCTTTCTACTCATTTTAAACAAGATGACACCTTTGCAGCCTCAAAAAACTTTGAAATGTAAATAGTTAATATTGCTCTAGCACACTGGGCCAAAATACTTTATATTTTGTAACCTAAATACAAGGACTGGTTCCAAAAGCAAAGTGTCTTGATCTAAAAAGAAAGGTAAAAAATCAAGACAGATAATATTTAAAAGTAGCATAAAAGTTAAACCTTAAATATTATAATCCCATAGAAATGAAAAATCAAAAAACAACCTCCTTAATATCTTTTTGGTTTCTCCTAGACAACAATGAGATGAGAAAGAAATAAAATGGAGACAATTTCTTTGGCCTCATGCTTCTCATATTTTACTCCTGAAAATAAAATGCCAGTATTATCACAAGTGTCCCCTCTTGGATTTCAGCTGAGATCTCACCAAAGTCATATAATGGCCTCAGCATTTCCAACTAGTGGCATGACATTTGTTTTGTAAATTAAACGATTTTGCACTGTAGGCTCAGTAATATGTGGTGAAATGTATGGATGGTTGCTTGTGGTAATAAAACACTGATTACATAATTAGAGTTCTTGCTTCTGATTAATACTGTTAGTTGCTCTGATTTATATGGCTATGTTCCAATTAGATCATACTCATTCTGGAAGAAAAGGCAGGCAGCATGGTGTAATGTAGTGGTTAAGATGGACTTCAAACCCTGAGGTTCTGGGTTCAAGTTCTGCTACTGACTCCACTGTGTATCTAGGAGCAAGTCACTTCAACTACCTGTGCTCCAATTGGAAAAACAAAAGAAATGTAATTAATTATATCTCAAATGTTACAAGGCATGAGTCCAGTAATAACTAAAACCTGAAGTCTTGAAAGAGATTAAAACAAGACTAAAAAGAGATCTCCCAAAATATAACATGCTTTTTAAACCAAATTCTCAAATTTGACTCCTACCTCAGTTGTAGCTCATCTATTTTTTGTCTAAAGCTATTTCTCTGAAGGAATTTTAGGAGAAACATTTGTGACAAATTTGATTCTTAAATGAAACATAAATAGAAATCTTTTTTAAGTCTCATTTAAGAGTCAGCCATCAAAGATAAACCTTGTAGCAGTAAAATATTCCTATGGGAAGTTTTAAAAGCATTGGAAGTTTCCAATAGAAATTCTGAACTTTAAATGACAGGAATCAGCACAGTATTTGGACATTTTTGGACATTCTCTTGTTTATTAGTAAATATAATGGCTGAGTGTTATTTAGATTTATAAATTGCTTCTTAGGTATTTCTTTACTTGATAGTAAATGTGCATTCTTGAGACGGTAGCTTCACTATGCTTAAATGTTAATTTTGATGCAAATATTTATGCATTTGCCTCATTGAAAGTTCACAATCACATGTATTTAGGAATCATTCACATTGTGACTATCTCTTACTGCTCTTACTTTTTAATCTCTTCTTTTCTTACATTTTGCCATATGAAGATCTTGCCAGGAAATTAAACAGCAGTAGGATATTGAATTCTCACTGTGCATGAAAAAATACTATAAAATTGACTACTTTTTATACCTGGAAGTTCTAATTTTATACTTATATACATTGTACTTTCACTTTAAGTCAATAGATGCTGCAATATACATTTGTACACTCTTCTTTGTTTATGTCTATCATAAACATTAACAGAATTGGTCCTTTATGTATCAATTAAAAAATGAAGGTCAAAGAGAACTTTGGAATGTAGGGCATATCATTGCACTCATACGACAATGGATGTGTTGGAGGCAAAATGACGACTTCAGTCTCACCTTTTCTTTTGACCCTACATTACTCTTGAAATCAAGGGAAGTGATTATTGATATTTCTCACAATGAAAGGAACACTGTGGGAAAAGGAGATTTTTTTTTTCTGGGTGTTTTTGCCAGTGACTTGTGTAAAATACACTATATAAAGTTTTTAATAGTTGTCTTAATTATATAACTTATCTATCTATCTATCTATCTATCTATTTATCTATCTATCTATCTATCTATCTATTGTGGCATACGGCCGGGGCCCTTGTCCAGCCGAAATGCCTCTAAGCTAGAAGGACTGGGGAAGAGAGTGTACCTTTAGCATTACCTCCCCCTAAGGGCTAGGTGGAAGCCCCCATGGTTTGCAGCAGTTCCTCGAACTGTCGCAGGGCTCCATGGCAGTTGGAGTTTGATGAGCCCTGAAGTTGTCTCACATGTGCACGTGTGTGACAATATACATTTCCTGGGTTTTTAATTGAAAAAAACTCATTAAGGGGGAAACACACTATAGGTAGCACAAGTGACTTTGGTGAGCAGGCTTTTCACCATGTGTTGCAGTAATATCTTTGGGTGTCTGACTTCTCCACTGTGACTCACAAACTTCTCTCATTATATCAGTATTTTAAAAATTATGTTTATTTGTGTTTTCCAAGATTCCATTTGTTCTTCTTAGCTGGATTGAACTGAGTTGTTCTCATTTCTTGAGCTCTGGAATTCTGAGATGATGGGCTGAGACTCCTTCTGCACTCATTTGATTGTTCCTACATTAATTTGTTGAAACTGTGGAAGGATCAGGACCCAAGTCCCAGTCTGGTCAGCCCTGTTGTTACTTTGTTCACAAACCAGTCATTAACTCTGTCTCCAATTAATCCTTTGGGATTAATAAAGTTTTATGATTCTGATTCTGATTCTCCTGTCTGTCCTGGAGGTGATGAGCGAGAAACCCGGTAGGTCCTCTCTGATTGTACATTACATTGTGACAGAACTGGGGGTGGTCATCCAGGAACACCTGTACCGTCTCCTGGAGGCAAAATGTGCAGAAGTGGAACTTGGGATCTGGTGAATTCTAGACCTTGGTGTGATTGAGGAATGTTATAGTCCCTGGTCTATTCCCGTTGTTTTATTCCCAAAGCCAGATGGGAGTTGCAGGTTTTGCAATGACTTCTGACGACTTAATCAAGTCTCCCAATTTGACACTTATACGATGCCGCAGAGTGGATGACCTCCTTGAGCAACTCGGTAAAACAGAGTATCTGACAACTGTTGACATGATGATAGGGTATTTGATCCTTCCATTTATGTTGCACAGAGCACTGGTGACATTCCAACATCTGGTGGAGAGAGTGCAATGCCTTTACAGTGCATACAGTGCTGCTTACCCGATGACATTTCCAGCACCTGGAAAGAACACTTGTAGCACATCTGAGCTGTGCTCCAGACATTAGGTAAGGCTGACCTCCAGATAATACCTAAGTAATGTTATTTTGAGTTAACAGAGGCTAAGTGTTTAGGCTACCTGATGGGCTGGTGAGATAATATCCTGGACTCTGTCTCTCCCCCAGTCCTTCCATCATATAGAGTTTTGCTTATACTTATCAAAATTGGAGTGTTTAGTCAACATATCATTATTTTGATTTATTTTATTTGATATACTTTGTTAATCATTATGTCTGTAAGATGTGGAAAGAAATGTGAATACTTAAATAAAATCCACAACTGGGATATACTGAACTATATTAGATCTAAATACTGTTGAGTTGTAAATCATAGCTATCACAAGAATGACTGACAATAACTGTCATCTAATGTTACCATCATATGCCAGTAAGTTGTATGATAAAAAAGAAAAAGAAATTTTATTAGAAAAATTTATGACACAGCCATTAGCATAGCTTCCATTTCCAACCTTAAGCAAACAAGCAATGACCACAATTATGAACATTACCTAAGCATCTAGTCCCACCTCTGACTTCACCCGTTCTGGTCTTTCACTATAAAAAGACACTAGAATAGGAAATTTGAGTTCTTTTTGAAACATCTGTCATGAACTGGAGGTTTCTGAGCACAATTAGTCACAATAATATCTCAAAGTACCCATTATTAGTGGGAAAACTGTCAGATCCTAGCTAGTCAACAAAAAGGGCAAATACAAAATCTTTACAAATGAAAAGATTTATTTTTACAAAAATGCACTGAGGCACAAAATAATCTCCAAATAGCACAAAGGCACAAAGGGCAATATAATCAAAATTGGCAATCCCAAAAGAAAATACTGTAAAAATATGGAGTCCAAAGAACTGTCAAAAGACAGAGCACAGGGGTAAAAAATCAAGAAATTCACAAAAAGCACAGAATTTTTACGATACAAGCTCACCAACGCCAACACATTCAATGAACTGCCAGGGACTCTCGGTTTTCAGTCCCTGACAGTGAAGGGCAGGTGGCTCTATCCCTAAGTGAACCACTAATGAGACACAGGGAACATAAAAGAACAAGCATAGATACATAAAAATTAAATAATAAACAAAACAAGAAACACAGAATAATGCAAATAATTAATTAATAACATAAACAAAAGAGGAAAAATGGAAAAAGAGGAAATAAAGATGGAAAACGAACCTCAGCAGGGAGGGAAACCTGGCTGAAACACAACACCAACAGTTGACAAAGGCTTGTGACAGATACTTAAAATACCATAATAAAAAATCTACTTCCTTTATGGAACGCCACATAACCACTGAATTTCAGCTATTAAGTGAGAATTCCATTTTATACCCCAGCCCTTTTAACACTTTCTGTTTTATTTTTTTACATTACATAAGAAAAAAATAAAAAATACGAAGGTATTAAATTAATTATTTTAAACCATATCTGTGTTTGCATATAACATTAACATGCATGGTTCACTAAGTACAGGATAAGATCCATTGTGCGAGCACTTACAAAAAATTAATAGTGAAGGCTGATTAACACAGAGGGGTCTTCAGTGGGCATCCACCTTCCTTTATGTTTCGTTAATTAGCCCACTATATCTCTGAGGGTTCAATTGCTTCCCTCCTGTGTCTACCCAAATCTTCAGCATCACTATTTTGTAGCCCAACTGAGGTCATGCTTCTTCAACAAAAGCCACTGGTCACTCTGTTCTTTTGCTTCTGATATAGATTTGATAGTTTGTTTTAAAGCCTGGCCCAAGATCTCCAGATCTTTGAGCAGCCAGGTGGTAGAAGTTGACACAAAACCTATACATCCCATTTTCATTGGGCAGACTTTAGTGCCTCAGCCCCTGATGTTGTGCTTCAGTAGCAAGCTCCACATAGCTGCAACTTCTTATGCTCAAATACCTCATCCACTCACTCTTCCTAGTGTACACTGAGCTCACTGACATAAACTGTTTGTACTGAAGCAGACCAGAGTACTAGGTCAGGCCTTAGATAGGTAACGGCAATGTCTGATGGAAAGGTGAAGTGTTTTCCAATGTTTGCCTTTATCTTCCAGTCATGGGCAGAGTGTAACTGGTCTAGTTGTTTGGGTGACGAAACATTAATGACTTTTTTTCATAGATGAAGGCCATTATTTTCTAGGATTTAGTTGTTCTTGGGAAAAGAAAATTAATGGTAACTCTTTTGGGCTGAATCAAGGGACTTTAGGACTTGATTATGCCACCAAGTGTAATTATTTTGTTCAACATAAACAGAATATTTTTGTTGGGATTAAATGGGGGTAACTGGGTTGGTGCCCCTACAGTTTCCAGTGGTGACTTGCAGCTGCTCCACTCAAACACTATATATATATATATATATATATATATATATATATATATATATATATATAGTGAACAT
>JANRMT010062854.1:116811857-116877837 GCA_026402145.1 Polypterus bichir lapradei | reverse complement strand
TATTATTATTATTATTATTATTATTATTATTATTATTATTATTATTATTATTATTATTATTAAGCTTAGTTTTGTCAGCAGTTCAATTAGTTGGCCTGTAATGAAAAGGAGGCTATGACAGAACTTTTTGACTGTAGGCTATCATTAACCCTGATATGTTTTTTGCGTGTTTGATTGCATCTACTCAGTATTTTGCATGAAGCTGATTGAGCTGACATGTCAAATTATGGTTTATGTTTGAACAGCTAACAGCTTTTCCTGCTCATGCAAAAATTCAATAACATCCTCAACCACCTTCCATCATTTGCATGAATTACATACGTAGTATTGTGCATCTACTTTATAAGCTGCTATGGATATGTCCCACAATGCCTGTAATAATTCATTATAAAACTCAGCTTTGGAAAACTGAGATGCCACAGTATCACAGATGTGTGCACACTGCCTTTTCTCTTCTTTTCCAGCTGCATGTGCTTTTACAGCGAAATAGTATTAGAATGTTTAGTAAAGTTTATTTAATTTCTGTTAGCAATTTCATCAGGAGTTAATTTACACTAGGACCATTTTCTCCTCACCACATAAATTGATTCTAACTGCTAACTGTCACAACTCTTAAATTTAGTTCTGTATCACAAAAGCTTTGTATCTGGTCTCATTTGTATCATGGGTTATCCATGAGAATGTGGAGCATCTCTGCTTTGTAAATTAATATCATAAATAAATAAACCATAGCAGTTAAAAAATTCCCGCTATTGACTGCATACTGTCAAGAAACCAGACCACCCTGGCCTAGTAGCGAAAACACAGCCTAAAAACAGAATTGGACTTGAAATGAACTGAAGAAACTTAGATAATAAAATGCTGAATTGGCTTGTGAAAATGTTGAAAAGTTGATGATAAAGCAATGAACTGAAGATGAGAATGAGAATAGCACATTTCTGGTCTAAGTCTGTCTAAAAATCTCAAGTTTTGAACTGTGAGGTTTTCTGAAGTTCCTAAGCCATTTTGTAATTTCCTGTAATTAGTGTAAAAAAGTAAACTAAGCAGTTTTTGAGTTTTCTATGTAGTAAACTATTTTATTACTCAAATAGTATTATTCAAAATAATTAACAGATTTTTAATTATACTAGTTCTGTTTAGATAACACAAACTTAAATTCACTTGTGGGCATTGTGTTTGGTATGTTTTTTTAGTAAATCTCTACCCCTGCAATCAAACAGTGGCAGCTTTTTATACAACAGTGAGAAAGTGGCACATTTTTTTATCAGATGCTCTTTCTATAGTATGTGGCCTTTCCCCACATACTATGGTTCTGGTTTTCAACTGAACAAAGTAAAATTGCTGCTTCATCTGGGCCAATGTAGCTGTCAGTACATGTGTAATCTACAATGCAATGGAATGTTGTCAGCTTATCTTTACTCCAACCTTTTGCCAAGTGTTCTTAGGATAAGGTATATCTCCCCATGACCCTTCACTGAAAAAAGAGTTCAGAAACTGACATAACATATGGAGTTGATTGAAAAATGTTCTGTTAGATTAAAAAATATTGCTCCAATCAATTTAACTACTGAATAAAAAGGAGCTACAATCATACCCCTAGAATGAGAAAGTGTGTTTGCAGCTGTTCACAGGCAGAGGAAAAGTATTTTATACTTTCTGACAAAAGTGCTGCTGCCTCATTTATCTAGCATTCAGGATCCAGTGCCCACATATGTGCACTGCCTGTGTGAACTTTCTCCTGGTTTCTGCATGGACTTTTCACTGGGTACTCAGTTTTTCTCCCATATCCCAGAGACAAATGTATTCAATTAATGGTTATTGTAAATTTGCATTGGGTAGATGAGTGTGTGTGTGGGATTGATTAAGTGGGTCCTACAGTGAACTGGCATCCTGTCCAGGGTTTGTTCCTGCTTTGCTTTTGATACTGAGAGGACACACTTCAGTCACATATGACCCAGAAGTGGTTTGAATGAGTGTGGAAATGTTGTGTTTTGCTGTATTACTTTGTTGCAATGTAAATGGCTAATCACTCTTCAAAATGGAAATTGATACCTATTATTTAGGTGTAGATATGTTGCGTCCTTTTAGAAGAATTCTGATTTCACATATGCTTTTCAACTCAGAGGAGTAGAAGGGGGTAAAGATGAGACCTGTTGTCTTCGCTAGACTTTTGTGATGGTGTTTGGACCCTGTATGTGCTGAAAACCCTTATTACATTTTCTTATTGATTCCCTGTCATAGTGAGCACACAAAAGTCACAGACAGAGAAGAATAGATGGATTATCCTTGTAGATACACAGGCCAGATTGCCACTGTAGAACCTGAGACAGGTGATTGCCTGTAGACAGAAACAAAGAAACTGACAGACTTCTAATGACAGGCAGAGTGCTTCTTAAATCCTACAATTTAATGGAATCACCCAGGTGTATTTAGTTTCAGTTATTTTTTCTTTCCTTTGATCATAAATTCATCAGAAGAGTACCATAGCTCATAATAACTTATTTGATCAGATTACATGCTGTTGTGTAGGGTTACAACAGTACAAAGAGCAAAGCAGGGTGGTCTGTGGTGTCATAGTAATATTTTAATATTAGGCTGTTTGTGTGTTTTCCTTTGTAAACCTGTTTTGTCTGCAGCTTCTTCTGACATACATTTCATTTACTGAAAAAAATAAATAAAAGGAAATAGAAATGAGGGATTATTTCATTATTTTCTCCCTGTAAATGTAAACACACCACACATTTTCTTTTGCAGTGTCTGCTTATGCTATTTGCAATTTCCATTTTTTTGCTCTATTAGTTTGCCATGATACTCTCTGCTACCCATTTAAGAGGGTAATGGACCAGAAATTATTAAGGCCAGATACTCTTTCTGTACCATTCTCCTTTATTCTGCTTTTAGGGCGCGCAAGAGGGGCAGTATCCTTATTCTAATCCCAGGTTACAGTGGTAATGTAAAAAGTCTGTTGTTGGGCAAAGGGGCCTCTGTGACACAAATGACGTGGTTGTAGAATTCTGATAAGGAGAAAGAAGTGAAAATAAGAGAAGATACTATCAAAGGTATTAGAAATCCTAGGCAGAAGGTCTGTCATGCTGTACAAGTAAACAGAAAAGTAGCCACAGAAGCTCAAGAGGCAAAGGTTTGCTAGTGAGTTGCAGGATGAGGAAGGAAAAGAAATGTGTTCAGGATAACAAAGCAGGTAGCAAAAGGAAGACAGGATGTGGTAGGAGTGAATTGGTTGGAAAATGTTGAAGAGAACAGCATGATAGATATAATGAGATTAAGGATACTTGAAAGATGTGCAAGTTACTGAAAGAGGAGAATACATAGGATAATTATATTGAGAGAAACCAGAAAGAGCTTATTGTAAGTTTCAAAACACAAAGTCATGAATGTGTTGAAGAACCTCAGTACTGATAAAACAGTGGACCCAATTTGATTTGTTTCAGAAATGTTGAAGGCAGCAGAAGGTCCTGAAGTTGCCTGGTTGCTGTCCATGTGCAGCACAATTGCACGTTCTTTCTGTAGAAATACATTTTTTATTTTTTTACATTGTACCTTCATTTTGGTGGAATGGACTCGGCTGAAAAATCGGTATTGCCAGGAAGCAGTTGTAGCCAAGGGGATAAAATAGGTTGAATCAAGAAAGCTGAGTACTGCAATAGAAAAAACACTGAAATATTAAACTGCTCCTTTCGGCTTCACCTGCCTCAGGCTTCTATTTTTGTCTTCTGATGGATCCCATTGTTTCTTCACTCACTTTACTCCTATTATACCACAGGCCAGCTTTATTTCCCCATATTAATTTAACTTTCCTGCACTCCAGCTGCTAACCTCTTGCAAGTCAGCTTTGCTGTAAGTTTTCCTATAAGCCAATTTAATTTAATTAAAGTGATTTTTGTATTGTTTAGATTTTGTTTCACAGAAAACTTTAAATTATTTTCAAATAAGTCACACTTAAATACTGTACATTGAAAAATATTATTCAAATAAAAAATGTAGTTATTTTTTGCTCCACACTTCCATTCCCATCTGAATATTAGCATTAGCATTCATTACAAAAGATTTCAGGGAGTACTGAAGTTTCAAAAGTATCTTTAAACTTTTCATAATTATTTAGTTGTTCATTATTCTGACTGCAGACATAAGCACAGGATAAGCACTGACTTAAATGGACTTGGGAAACCATAATTTAATGTTAAGAATTAAGACTCTTTTACCAGTTTCTTCATTGTTAAGCCAAACAATTCAATGAAAAGTAAAGTAACATGCATAGCAGTGAGCTCAATGGGTTTCTGGGTCTTCTAGGATGTATCTGATGACTACAAGTAAATATTTATTTATAGTATGTTTATCAAGAGGTTGTTTTTTGAAATATTTAAAGAACTGGCCATGAAACAAGCAAAGCACAAGCTTAATTTGTTTCTCTTTTGTATTATGAGTTGTTGTGTGACTGTACGGGTGTAGATGGATGTAATGTACATAAAAGGGTTAAACTGTGAATCTGACCAGAAATATTTACACTTTATTTTTTAAATGACATGTTGTGTCTGTCCTGAGTGATCACGTATGGTTTTTCTCAGTACCATTTTAATCTGGGCTTGTATTGTCATAAAATGAGATGAAACAGCAGATACTTTCAAACAGCATTCAGGAATAATGTGCTGTTTTATATAACTCAAGCTTGTGTATTATATTCAATAAGTGAGTTAGCCCATAATTCTCTGACAGGTTAGTAAATAGGGCAAAGTCATCATTACATGTTTTCTCTTATCTTGTAGAACATGAGGATGTGAATTAGGAAAGCCTTTAGGTAAAGATAGCCTAATACTGTATTTTTGATTTTCTAAACAAAACTGCCGACGGCCTATGATCTTAATAAGCATTGATTAGAAAAAAAAGACAAACAAGCTTTTGGTCAAGGTGCTTTTGCCAATAATATTTTAAAATATATATGTCTTACTGACTTTTACAAAAGCTACTCTTACTGTATGACATTTTAATGTGTTTCTTAACATTGTCTTGTCCTTGTAAGTTCCTTGTTTTGAACACAAAAAGAAACCATTGCAGGTGCTCTCATATTTGGAACAAAAAGTGTTTCAAGGATTTTCTATTATTCTACAGCATAAACCAGTTTGTAGCTGCTCCCTGCCCTTGCACATAGCATTTCTGTTTTTAAATTTGTGTTTGTAGCCAATAAACTGCAGGTGTCAGGTAGCAGGTTTACCCATTGTGTGGTGTCAGTATCCAGGCAGAAAACTGTCTCGACAGAGGAGCCCTGGGGCTCTGACGTCCTGTCTCTAGATATTTTTTTTTTACAGAGTCTTGCTCTTCTAGTTTGCCACTTGTCCTTGTTATTACTTCTCCGCCTGTTTACTCTGGTAACTAACAATTGCTTCCTTTCATTAAAATGTCCAAAATTAATATAAAAAGGACACTGTATTACTTTAATATATGTAAGGCACTTACCACAGAAACAATTCTGTTGGACAGATTTGAGTTGTATCGTCCACAGATTAGGTTCAAACGTTTTGCATTAATAAATATCAAACTGGGTTTATGGGCTTACATATTTTGGAGACCCAGAGTAAAATTCTCCCCTTATTTCTTAAAAATAAATAGATAGGCATAGACTTGCATGGTGACAAATCAAGTATAAGCATTGATTGTACATTCATTCATAAATTTGTATGTATGTTGACTGAATCTCACAATTATAGAGAGTGTTATATTAAACAACTAGGATTTCTGAACTGAATGATTACATTATTCTTCATGATTACTTTTCTGTCCTAGTTTCAAGTCTCACACATTTCAAAAGTAGAACAATATCACTTCATCAACTTGGAGCACACTGCAATAAGATGTAATCTCGGCCCATCTTCTTTCTTGTTCCACTTAGTCATGGTATGACAAACATGAAAAATCAAATAGACATATGCATCTTTTCCTCATTCGTTGGTCAAGAGCCCTGTTTTCAATTCAAAAAGTGAATCCAATGAGTCTTTTGGTTTACTGTTTGAGTTGCTGTTTAAGAATATTTTAGTATAAAAGCAACATTTTGCATGTTTTTAGGGTACAACTGGATAACTGGCATATGTGTTATGTGACATGAGCAAGGTGAATTTTTTTTTTTTTTTTGCCATGGTTGTTTTTCATAACATTTACGGTTGTCCAGCGCTGGTCACTATTGGGTCCCATTCTACAAGAAATATTGTTGTATTCTTTCTCCAAAAAACATGAGATTAAATTTTTCTTTTGTATTATTTAGTACAGTAAAAAATTAGCAGTGTGAAAAATATGGGACAAATAAAATTTTTTGAAGAATTTGTCATAACACCTAAGTTAGGGCTAACATCTGAGACTGTCATAGGAAACAGGGGATGTCTGGTCTGTGTTTGTTGTCTAATGTCTTTCCCTAAGGTTACATCTTTTACAAGTAACCACAGGTGGGTATCATATAGCATTCATTGGTAATAGGGTTGAGAATAGTTAAAAACACATGATACAGTATTTTCCTGTTATCTGGGTTACAACATAATAATATTGCAATTTTTGCTTGTTTTAAAAAATAAAGTATGGTAAATTTTATTCAGCAACATAATGCAAATTATTATTCCTCTTTCATTTGAATTGAAGGTCATCATATTTCTAAATACAAAATTGTTAGTATATTATTTCTAATTAAAAATCCCTTTGACTTATTTCATCCCATAAATCTTTTAATTATTGTGGAAGTGGATTTCAAATTTCTGAGCTATCTGCAAAAGTAGATACTAGAATAACCAGTTATGTTATGTAATACAAATAATTGTGATGTTCTGCCTTAGGGGTGAATTTGGCAGGAAGCTGTAGATTGCTCTGAAGAATATGTTAAACAAAGTAAAGGGTCGATACCAAAAGCCAAAATGATCATGCAACCAAACCAATACAAGAACAAAAAATCAAAGTAAAAAATTCCAAATTCTGAGCTCCATTACCACTAGATATACATTAAGTGCTATCAAAAATGTTTTTAAATATATCCATAAATTTGAACAGTGAAGAATATGTAGCAGCAACTTAAATATCAATGATTTCCCAGAACAACCCCCTTGCGACGAGTCATAGTATTACAGCAATTTTTCACAAAATGGCAATGCCAGCAAAAACAAGATGCTGCTGTGGTGTTTTTAAAACATAACACTAAATAAAATTAACAAATCTTAAACAAAGATTTGTGCAGAAGGCAAAGGTATATTTGACTTTTTTAATTGAAAACTATAGTAAAAGATTACCACATTTTTCCAAAAAATTCCCAAAGTCCAGGAAAAAAAAGTAATATATCATTTACATTGTTTAACTTTAGCTTTTTATAAATACTCATGAAATGAGCTTGTAGTAAATAGATACAATTTAGATACAATGTCTTTTATTCACAATGTTCTTTAAACATATAGTACATTATACTAAAATGTGTATACAAAACAAATGTATAACATACATTCATACATCAAACTTTCATTCACAAGCAAAACATGTGAAACACTATTCAGTTTTTAAATTCAGATAAATGCTCCATGCTATGTAAACTAAGCATTGTTGCAGCTCATATACATTTATATTTTGGAAATCAGGATGTCAGGTCACATTGGGGAGCATGCACTGGTACATTGCGTTGCCACACCAACCACACAAGGAAACAGCTTGGGATCAGTGTTGGCAACCTACCAGGCAGACGTGCAGTCCAGTTCCACCTTTCCAGAAATGACCATCTATC
The DNA here is from genome assembly GCA_026402145.1 of Polypterus bichir lapradei. NCBI lineage: Eukaryota > Metazoa > Chordata > Cladistia > Polypteriformes > Polypteridae > Polypterus > Polypterus bichir. The sequence continues at coordinate 116,870,078 of JANRMT010062854.1, read as the reverse complement.
TGCTGCAGCCAGGTATTACGCGGGTGTCCCCATGGTCTGGTCCAGCTGCTCAGTTCCTCAACAATGAAGATCCTGTGAGCTGGATCACCCTCTGGAAATCGCGCCACATGGCCGTAGTGCCGTAACTGACACTCCATCACAATGCAGGTAACGTGCCTCATTCAGGACTCAGTGAGCAACCGCTTGTTCGACACAAAGTCAAACCAGTGGTACTTAAGGCACGGTACCAAAGGAGTCCAGGCTTCATCTCAGGTCACTGAATAGTGACCATGTCTTGCAACCATATGGAAAAACAGGGAAAACCAGGTTTCTAAAGACTTGGAACTTTGTCCTTTTGCAAAGATATCGGGAGAACCACAGACTCATTTCCATTGACCTTATGGCCCCCCATGCTCTCCCAATTTGTCTACTGACTTCATAGGAAGACTCACCAAAGAAATTAAAGTCGCTGCCGAGTTAAGTAAAGGTTGACATTCTCTCCACACACAGACACATTGCTGATGGCTATGATCAAGAGGTCATTAAAGACTTGGATCTTGATTTTTATCCAGGACATCACAAGCCCAGACTCTCAGACTCCTCACTCAGTCTTGTGAGGGCCTTGATCAGAACGTCCATTGACATTGCGAAGATCACAGTATCATTAGCAAAGTCAAGATCAGTGAATCTTTCTTCACCAACAGATGCCCCACAGCCTCTGGACCCCATGACCCTGCTTAACACCCAGTCCACACAAGCATTGAACAGGGTAGAAGCAAGAACACACCCCTGACAAACCCCAGAATCAGTTGGGAAGAACACAGAGGATATGCCTCCACTCTGCACAGCACTCAAGTACCATTGTACAGGCTGGCAATGATATCCAGCAACTTTACAGGGAATCCCTCCAAGTATCAGAATTTCCCACAGGGTACCTCAACCAGCTGACTCGAATGCTTTATGAAAATTGACAGAGGCTGCAAAGAAACCCTGTCAATATTCGCGTTTGTACTCATTGCAGACATCAATGCCAGGATACAGTCAATGGTAAACTTCATAGGCATAAAACCAGACTGCTCTATTCACTGGTAGGTGAGCAAGTAATCATGAATCCTATTGAAGATGACTCTAGCAGAAACCGACAGCAGTGTTATCCCCCTGTAGTTGCCACGATCCAGGCAATCACTCTTTCTTTTCCAGATAGAGATGACTGGTCCTGTTTTCCAGTTATTATTTTTAAGCAAATAAATAGAAAAAAAACCTTCTGAGATTAGTACACCAGCAAGCACTTCTACTAAATAAAAGAATTTTCCTTAACCATTGGACCAAGAGCCTTCCAGTAGATGTGTAAAACTTTATTTTAAACTACTTTTTATGAATGAAATAATTTTACAATTTTAAATAACAGGAAGTGGTCTCCTGCTCAGGTATCTGTTTTCATAGTAATTAGTCTGTCTTGTCCCTCAGATCCACAGGCTTTTCCGAGGTGATTGTAGTGGTTGGAGGCTGTGAGAGAGTCGGTGGGTTTAACCTCCCTTACACTGAATGCTACGACCCAGTAACCGGGGAATGGAAGTCCTTGGCTAAACTTCCAGAATTCACCAAATCTGAATATGCTGTGTGCGCTCTTAGAAACGACATACTTGTCTCAGGTAAGGATGCCCTTTAGCATTTTCAGATAAGAAGGCTATTATTCAACAAGAATGACAGCATTAGGATTCTTTTTTTTAAGTTTCATTTTGAGCAATAAATGTCATTTTAAATAATATTGTACAAAATTAATGAAATTATCTAAGTATTTCACAATATTTGCAGTAATTGTATAGTGCATATAAATAACACATTATTAGTTGTATAACTATAAAGTCTCAGTGTTTTCCTTAAAACCAAATTATAAGTTCAACGCGGCTGCTTTTGATTCTTTTTTGATATTCTGTCAACGTAAAGAGCAGACAAAAGGAGTTTTGAAAGTCATCAGTAGCAAGAATAAAAATACTACTCTCCTTTCTCAAATAAAGGGAATGAACAGCATGTCGCAGTGCTCTCAGTCCACTATAGTCTTGCAAAATTTCCTGTTAGACACAATAGGGTACATAGTTAAGACATCTCACACAAGCACAGGACTGAAAAACTCCTCTCACTACTCAGATATCAATTGAAGAACATATGGTTAGTCTCCATTTCCACAGAATCTCTATTTTCTAGCCCCTGGCAAATGGTTTTTCCCAGAAACTGAGAGTTTTGTGATCTCTTGGTAATTGGAACACATCCCCTGGCCTAGCTTAGTGGAAATGGGAATCACCATTTAAATTTGCAGTTGAAAGGTAGCAATCCGGCCTATGATCCATAACTGAAGAGATGACATTATCCAAGACAGCCCAACAAAGCACACTGCTTACAGTGTGATTACTGAGACAATCATTTGTCTTCACCATGCTCCATGGGATGTTTAAGACATGGGACACCTTCTTGTACTGTTGTCCTTATTGATACCTTTCAATGATGAGATCCCGTTCGTGTTTTAAAAGTTCTTTGTGGACCATGGCAGTATGTTGCAACCAAGAAGATGTCAGAAAAATCCTACAGGAAATGCCAAACTTCTTCTGAGCTCAATAAGAGTCACTTTAATTAATGTCAGGTGTTTACTAACTACTGTTTAAGATGAGACCTCTTGGGATTGGTTGATTCTGAAAGCCACATCCTTGATTATTAAAAAGTGTGCACACTAATGCAAAAAGTTTCTGATTTGTTTTCACCTTCTTTGTGTAGATTGCAATTTGTATAGACTGCTATTTAGCAATAAAGGTGGAATAAGTTCTGACAGGATTTATCTTAGTTTTGTTTTTTTATTACACAAAACCTGCAATTTCAGCAGGGGTGTGTAGACTTTTTATATCCACTGGACAGTACAACAGTATTTAGATCATCACAGATTACAATTTTCAGTTATTAGTGACTTGTTTGTTACTTATAAAATTATATTGGAATTTACAGTTCACATTTTGAAGATATTTATTTCATGTTAGCTGGTTTCAGATTTGAATCTGTTCCATTTAAATTTATCAGTAAATAAAGCAATATGTAAGCAAGCATGTGAAAGAAGGCATGGGTGCTTATTTCTGATAACCAAGTGCCATTTGAGAATTTATGGATTATAAAGTGTTTATTAATATTGCATATCTTTTTTGAGGTGCTGTTCTTCTTTTGCATGGTTATGTTTTACCTCAAATTAAGGTGAAGTAACCAGTCAATAAGCAGAAAAAAAAGATTCCTTCAAACTGTAGCATACATTACGAGTACAATTTAAACCTAACAAGCTGTGAAAACAATTAATAGTGTGGAAGAAACCCATTATGGCCCAGAATGTTTCATTCTGTTGCAGAATGACTGGGAATGAGTGTGCAGTATACATTATTTTTATTATGAAATTTTTATTTTTCAATATTTTATTTTGTTTTTTATTAGACTTTTACATTTTTAAACCTATTTTTAAAAAAATACTATAGCCTTATTTTTTTTGCCTTATAAAATTAAGTAACATTAGACATAGAAGAAAATACTGAATTTTAAGAGAATAAACATCCTTATTTTAATATACAGTATACACATAATACTTGATATGTTTACAAGATGAACAGGTAAGATTACTGAGTAAGTAATTACAGTATATGCTGAACTGTGAAACTGCAAAACAGCAGATATTTTGCCAGTGTAAATGAGAATATTTTCAAATTTGTTTCAAGAACAACTAAGGTTTTGGAATCAAAAATTTAATACGTATTGTTTCCTGCAAGTTTTAGATTGTGCAAGTCAAAAGATCATGCATCACAATTTCAATTAATCAGGATTCACACATCTGTGCAATAGATTTCCTGCATAAAATGTTAGCAGTGAAGACCCCACTTATTTTAGTTGGTTTAACAATGATTTAACCTGAAGAAATGCTCATTGCATTTCTGGAAGTGTGATTAATAATTAAATACTTTTCAAATGTTTCAAACCATTCTCAAGGTTCAAGTAAAGCAAGTACCACATACTTTTGCTTATTTTAAAACACTGTACATTTTTGCCAATGCTGCATATAAAAATAGTATTGTGACTTACAGTACCTATGAATACAATAAGTGGCCAGCTTTTCAGTACAATGGTCAGTACTGGCTGCTCACCAGATAAATAAGAGAATAAACTGTCAAAGTATATTTGCAAGGAAGGGAACTTTTTGTTCAGAAAGTAAATGCTAGTTTTGTGCATTACATGTGTCATAGGGAGAAGAAATTTATTCTTGCAGTATCCGGCATAAGGCAAAGTTCAGCTGTGGGAAGGTTGCCAGCCCATTGCAGGGCACACTGATCTTCACCTTCTCAGACTGTGCAAATTTAGAGGCACCAGTTAACCTGGCATGTATGTTTTTTTAGTTATGAGTCACAACAGAAAGAAGTGACCAGGCTGAGATATGAACTATTCTCTGAGGTTGTGAGGTATTGGTGCCAACCAATGCAATATTTTTCCTCACTTGCATTGTAAAAAAAATTATGTTTAGATCTTAAATTTTTTATTATGTTTTTTTATTAGGCCAGTAATAAAATACCAAAAACAAATAAAAATAATAAAGGTATCTGTGCAATGCTATATTTAATTTAGATTATTTTTATGTTGTACTAGAAGAGTGTTTTGAATAAGGCAAATAATCATAAAGCAAATTTTTGTATGAGAACAGTTATTTCAGCCCAACACATGTAATATTTTCATGATATTTTTAGTTTGTTTTATAAACCAGGCTCTCTAAGATGTTATATTCAACTATACTACTTAGAAATGTAGTAGTAGTAGTGTTAGAAGTGGTAATAGTAGTAGTTGTTCTTGCTGTTGTTGTAGTAGCAACTGCACCACTTTTGTCTTATATACAAGTGCATCCGATGTTCTATGTGTGAAGAAATGGCTTCTAACTTTTGTGGAAAATTTACCTTGTCTTCCAGGAAGCACTTCCGGTCATTGAAAAAGTAGGGAGGTCCTCTCCCAACAGCGCTCTCTAATGATACCTAGGGACCCCAACAGGGCTGCACTTCTGTACTCCAACCGAGCATCCCTGCAGGTGTCCCGTCTGGGTTCTTATGTGAGGACCACTATCACCTGTTGTATGGGGAAATTGAACTGCTCCCGACTCCTGGCTATAGCTGGTTCTTCTATTAATTTACACCAGCCAAGTACAAAGATTATTTGTTTTGCCAGCCAATCCATATGCATTGTTGCACTGGCCTCCTGTCTAATTAACTGATTCTTTTATGTCCGGGATACCCATTCTCATTCTACAAAGGACACCATTCCATTTTATGGTACATTCTTCCACACACCTACATTCCCATAAGACTAAGGACCAACTTGAAACCAGCTCTCAGACTAACATGAAAGACTTTTTGGGATGTGGAAAAAAAAGTCTACACAAAATTTGGGGAAACATTCAAATTCTACATAAACAACTTGCTAATGTGGCATGTAAAACACAGCTGCTGGATCAGTGAAGCAGCTCTGGCAATCACTGTTCTGCCATGCTAACCATTGCTGTAATAAAATATATAATTAATTATTTAATAAGTTGTAGATGTGAAACATTATTACAATTTACCTACATGCTGCACCAGTTACAGTGTCATTCGTTGCTAGAATTATAGCAGGCAAACAAATTGGCATGTAGCTTCCACAATTTAAATGGATGTAACAGTCATATTATATTGTATGGTACAACTTGGTGTTTAAATGCAAAGATTTAAGTTACTCACAAAATAACCAACATGAGATAATTTTGGGCAGAGTACACCAAAATTGGAAGAAAACTCTGTTCAGAGAGTGATACATGTTTAAGGTGATTACAGTTTCTAACATTAGCATGTGTGTGGTTTATCAGATTGGAATATAATATTAATGGTACTACAGCCTACTTCATATTTCTTGTCCATCCTTTTTTTATACTAATGTTTTCTGTTTCATTATTATGAGGGTTTGGGTCTTATCCTGGCAGCACTGGTTACACAACAGAAACAACCTTTATTCTTTTATTCACACACACAAACACACTGTGAAAGACCAGCCTCAGCACAGACAGATACGGACTCCAACTGTACAAAACACGCACCATTTATTGTGCAACACACAAAGCCAACCACAGTGCAGAAAAACACCACATTAAACTCAGTCCTTTACTCTCCTTCTTCTGCAACCTCTACTCCACTCCTTGCAGCACCATCCTCTTCCACACGACTCCAGCTCTCCAAATGGAGTGAGGCCACCCCTTTTATCTCGACCTGGATGTGCTCCAGGTGCTGTGTAATGGTCTTCCGGCAGCACTCCCTAGTGTGGCGGAAGTGCTGCCCTTGCACCCAGAAGCACTCCAGGCGTACATAGTACCTGGTGTGGCAGAAGTGCTGTCCTCCAGGGCTCCAGGACTGTCCAGGCACCCCCTGCTGGTGGCCATTGATCCCTACAGGGATGAGCTTCCCAGCTCTATCTCCATGGCCCTGATGGAATCCAGGGGGGCAGACCTGTTACGCCCAGGGAAAGATAGTGCCCCTCTCCCGGTCCGTCCATCTTCCAGGCGTTCCGGTGGGGAAGGATCCCTGATCGTCTGCCATACACACATACAAGAATTCAAATCTGGCCATTAATGAAGTGCTATTTTACCAAACATGTAGATCTTTCAGATGTGAGGGCAAACTGGTCTGCACAGAAAAATCTGTATGAATATAGGAAGAACATGTTTACATCACTTATGCAATGTCCAAGCCTGAAATCAAATCTACATCCTTGGAACTGTCATATGTCAGCACTAACCATTGTACCACTGTGCTATCAATATTCGTCTATCTACTTTTTTATATTTTTGCAGGAAAAAGTTCTGATATTTATATGGCCCTGAATAAACTATATAAATACCATTCATCATAAAACATGAAAAAGATAAACTTCAGAACATATCAAATATGAAAAGTACACCAAGTAGAACATTTTTTTTATTCTAATGTACTTAATAATAATTTGGTTTCTCATTTTCTCATTCCATCTCCTATCTCACAAGTATGTATTTAAATTGGATTTGGATCCTTAGAAGAACACTACAGTAAAGCAATATTCAGTGACATATTCATGAAACCATTCCAGTACTATCCTAGCCTTTTGGTATGAGGCAGTGTCATTCTGAAAAAGCCTAATTGTAGATGGATACACTACTGACATGAAGGGATTCTCCTGATCTGCTGTGATTTCTCTAATCATATTAAAGAACTGTGTGCGTGCAATAAAGACACTACTGTGTGACCTGCAGAGGGCTCTGTTGCCGCCCAAACCTGACACAGACAGATGCAGGACACAAGTTAAGCACACACGCTTTTATTTTTCTTTCTTTTTCCCCATGGGAAACGCCTTCCCCCGTTTCCCACTGGTACAGCACAGTCTCAAACACAACAGCACCAAATCTTTTTTTCTTTCTCTCCTTCTCTTTCCGCCACTCCTCCAGGCAAGCTTCGTCTACCTCCTCCCGACTCTGGCTCCCTGGAGTAGTGGCTGCTGGCTCCTTTTATAAGGCACCAGGAAGTGCTCCAGGTGCTCGTTGACTCACTTCCGGGTGTGGCAGAAAAGCTGCAAATATGGGCTCAGCTGCAGCACCCCCTGGCAGCGCCCATGGAACCCAACTGGGCTGCATCAAACTCCAGCTCCCATGGAGCCCAGTGGGAATCCGAGGCACCACTGCAGCTCAGTGGGGCAACCACCTAGCGCTCTGGGAGAGGTAATGCTCTGGATATGCTCCCTCCCTTGGTCCTTCCAGTGTGGAAAACTGTTAAACTGTATCAACCAGCCTGTATTTTTGACAGCCAGCTAAATGGATTCATGGAGTTTTCACAATGTGCTTTTCATACTATCAGAATTAATCAAAAAGAACTGGCATTCACAAGACCAGGTAATGGTTTTCTTGTTCTCCTGTTTCCAGAGTTTGTGTTCCTTAACACACTGTCACTACTGTTTTCACTAATAGGAGTTAAATTTACTTGGATTGTTTGGCTGCTATACACAACCATAACCATGAAAAGAAGTAATTAATTTTAAATTCACATGTGCCTGTTTTTGCACCAGTATTGTCACTTCTTTTGGCACCAATGGTGTCCTTGGTTGATAGTGGATTGGCTAAAGTTTTCTTGCTACTTTTACTGTGTACAAGTTGTGCCAGCCTCTACTTACCACTTTTATCAAAGCCCATTTTTACTGGAAGGTCACTCATAATCAATACACCTGTGACTCTATTGATTTCAAAATTCAAAGAAAAGTTGCTGTTTCCAATACACTCTTACACCTAATACTATGATGAGTTAAAAACCCCTTATTAATCTTGTCTGTTTTACCCATAATTGCCAACAACGAATAAATCCATTAATACCGGTATTCCTGCTTTAAACAGTCAGTGGCAATGTAATGCTGTCAGTGACTGAGAATTCAGTTACATGAGATGTTTTCTTAAATATATTTCACACATAGTATGTCATTAAGAGGGATGACTGAATACTGTACAAACCAGAGTCATTCTTGTGCTTTTACCTGTTATTTTGAAAAATAGTTAAATAATATAAGCTCTGCTAAAATATAACATTTTGAAGGGCAATGTCAATAGTAAGGTAAGCTCATATTAAAAAATAAATATTAGGATAATATACACTCTGAAGCCTGCTTAATCCAATTCAGGATCTAGTTCAGGCAGAAACCTGTCCCGGACATAGCCCACAGTCACAGGGCCCATTCATGCACATTCCCACCCTAACTGCCAGTTTAGTATCATTACTTAGCTTAATATGTATATCTTTAAAATATGGTGAGGAAATTCAAAATATCAAAAGAAAAAAATAAATAGACATGGGGAGAATTTCCAGACTTCACAAATTTACTGACCGGGTAGAGGATTTGAACCCAGTAGTTTAAAAGGTAATAGTTTGCATGATAAATATGAATATGTACTACAATTAATAACATTTAAGAAAAAAAATGTGTTTTTGTCTTTAAATAAAGGTATTAACCAAGTCTGCCATATGCTAAAAACTTTAAACTGAAAGATTAAAAGTTCAGTTGCAGCCTGGGGCCTTTCATTGTTGACTCACTGTTGTGAAAGTCAGATATAGCGTGACTGCCTTGTATTCTGTTAATAGAAATGTACCTGCCACTGAATTATTTTGATGATATTTTTCCTTTATCAGTGTCAATAGAAGCCCCAAAGACCCACTGGTTTTAAGTTATTCAGCATGGAGAACAGTAGAATGCATTGTGTTCTATTAGTCTTTTGTATATCAAATACACCAAGTATTTAAATAAATCACTGAAAAATAATGAATTCTTCATAATACCAGGAACAGTATGAAAATGGTGTCAGATGCAAAAGCGTGAAATTTAGACAATTTATTTAATACACTTACAATACAAATAGAAAGAACAAATACAAAACAAGTGCCCAACTGTCTTCAAGGTACAGTGAGGCCATGAAGGGCTGTCATTAAGCTGCTACAACTTACCAGGTACAAATAGCTGTGGCTTTTGGGAACAATTAACATATCAAAAGAAACATTGTAGATGTTGTCTACCTTTAAAAGCCACACAGAGGTGCAAGGAATTCATTTTAATCTGGTAAACCTGTAACTTTACAGGCAGCTGTTGACCTCAGAGGTGATGCTGGGACTTGCTTAGTAATAGGTTGGGTTTAAAAGCTATCCACTGTCAAAAGATGAACGAGTTAACAGGAAACATTGTTGGCGTCCCAGTAGTGGGAAGAGGAGAGACCTGGTACTGGAGAAAGAAAGACTGAGACAAATGGAAGGTGAAGAGGATAGTGCTTCAGTTCCTTTCTTGTGTGTTTAAGATTTCATTGGATGATTAATTTTTTAAATGTTTGAATTTCTAATGTCTCATTTCCAGAGTTTAAACCCTTACAATAAATGTAGTAGAACTAAATGGTTTGTAATGAATGTCAACAATACACCTTTTTGGCTATATATAAATAATGATTTTTTGAACAAAATCTACATTTAGAATATCATTTTTTTTTATAATATCTATTATATCTTGTTCTCCCCATATGTGTATGCTATTCGTGTGTAATTTTCAGATTTTTACTTCTTTGTGTGGAAGAAGTGAGGCATTAGTAAGCACTATGTATCTATGAATGATTCTGATAGCTGTCATCTCAGCTCCAGTCTAACTGGGCCTGTAATTCAGAGGTGGCTTTGAATCCTTTCCATGGCATAACTTCTATATTCAGGGATGGCCCATATATTTGTAACACAGACATTGGTCTAAATCTCCCTGAACCCCTGACCCTTCTATTAGCCTTTAAAGGGCATCATTAATTTTAGCAGTGGGTTAGGCATTCCTGTTAACTGCTAGGGTGTCTGCCCTTTGGTGTGATTATGGCACTTACCCCCCAGGATATGGTTATCTGATGGTGATCCTGTCACCATCTTTTCTTGTTCCACTCACACAAAATTCACCATAGTCTAGTAGTGTCTATGTTAATAATGAAAATAATAATTATTATTTACATTTAAAAAGCACTTTTCTCACAACTCAAAGCACTTCAGTGAGTGGGGAGACATTTGAACCACCACTAATGTATGGCATCCACTTGGATGATGTAACAAAAGTCATTTTTACGTCAGTACACTCACCCCACATTAGTTGTTAGGTGGTGAAGTGGTGAGAGAGATTGCCAATTAGAGACAGGGAGTGATTGGGGAGCCAGAATGACATGGCTATGCTGGGCAATTTAACCTGGACATTGGGGTACACCCTGCTCTTTATGAAGAACGCCCAGGGATTTTTTATGACCTCAGTTATTTCACTGACAAGGTGATTATTGTTGTCCCTGGCAGTGTTTGTGTTGTCCAGTGTATGATTTTGTACCACCATAATGTATAATGTCAGCTCTAACTATGCACCCAACTTCAGTTGTCAGAAACATTCAGTTAGCAAAAAAGCATGCAAGGAATGTGCCCCCTTGATTATGTTATATGTTTAATCATATCTGAGGTATCAACTACTGATCCACAAAAATTAAAGGAACTCTGTCTTAATTCTTTTCTGATAGCTTGTCCTGTTCTTTATGACCACAACAGTGCAAACTGACAGTTTTATCCATAACTCCCACATACTTTTTCAGGAATGTTAAATAGCAGAAATGTAGGTGCACTTATAAAATTGTATCAGGGTCCACTGAAAAAGAAACAATTGGTGTAAAATGCAGTATAGTTGCTTGGTTTCATGCAAAGTCAACATATCTGAAGATTTAATTGTGCTTGGGGGAGCTTTTTCATTTTAAGCAGTTTGAAAATTTGCATTTAGGAAAATATTTTGTGTTGTCTTTGAAATGATCATGTGCAGAACAGTTTTAAGTAGGGCAACTTTTGTTATCTGACAGTTAAGCCAGCTGTGCAATACTGCCAGCAGGTAAAACGGCTGTACAAGGAGAACTTAATGGCCTAGTCTGGTAATATGAATTAATCATTTTGTCTTACAGATGCTCTGACGGTAAAACTAATATTTCTTCAGATACTTGAAAGCAGTCCATATTTTTTTCTTTTCCACATTTCATAGTCATTCATGATGTTTTACGTTTTATTTGAGATACATAAAAACTTAATTTCGTCACTTTTAATGAAATGGTTTATGAATTGATACCTCTCATATGAGTGAACAACAGTTAACAATTGGAATAGCCATTTAGTCTAACATGCTATGCCTGTCTATGGGATATAGGCTTAAAGCAGGGAACAGTCAGGGAAAAAAATCTTACTCAAACATGGAGACATAAAAGGACAAAGTGAAGTATTACTTAAGAGATTATACACTCTTTATTCATAAGGTTCATTGCATGATTTTTCTTTCAAGGAGGGCGTATCAACAGTCGAGATGTTTGGATGTACAATTCGCAGCTCAATATCTGGATTCGGGTGGCTTCCCTGAACAAAGGAAGATGGCGTCATAAAATGGCCGTTCTTCTAGGCAAGGTATGATATACCACCCTTCCATACTCCTAGTGAATTCTGGTTTAGTAATTATTAGCACAAAGCATACTTAACTAATTCTTATTGTTTTTGGTCCAAAGGTATGGCTTTTTGTCTTTAAAATAAAGTGTTTTAAAATTCATTACTATTTAGACCACAAATTTTGTTATCCTAAAGTAAACATATTAAAGATTGACTTGAGGAATTGTAGTATCTTTTCTTTTTGATATATAACAAGCCCATACATTATTCTGATTTAGAGTCTATGAACACCAAGGGCACACCTGATGTTACTCAGAATATGTGAAAATATTTTTTAAGATATATAAGTAATGTACAAAGTTATTCTTTGTGAATATTGTATCCAGGGAATGACCAGCGGTACCACACATTGTATGAAAGGTGGTCTGCAGAGTAGAGCTGACATGAGAGGCCTTTCACTTTTTGTAGCTGGGCCAAAATATCATAGATCACCAAATGGCTGTAGAATGTAGTGCTGCTGTTTTTTGTCAAATGTACATTACTAAATACACAAGCTAAGCATTTGTTGAGTTAATGACAAAAAATATTGTTGTGGATTAGAAAAAGCACAAGTTTGGCCAAAACAAATTTGATTTGTGCTTGTGTGCCATTTACATCAGAACTAGCTTTAGCGCCTGTGTCACTCATGGCAGTGTTTTTGTTTAGGTGGTAGTGTTTTCCCAACTATTTCATGCTAAGGCATGTGCCATCATTCTTTATGTGCATCCTAGGCACCTATATTATTGGCCTGTTGAGGACTTGTGTGGACCAAGCACAGAGATATTCACTGGGAAACCATATACTGTACATCACTTATACCACAGGCTGCTCAACATACAATCCTTCTGCACTATGCATGTTGCATTATTGATAAAGAAAGAAAGTAAAATAAATGCACTCATCTTAACTTTACATACAGTATATCACATTATTCAAATAAAAATAAAATCTATTTTCTAAACCTAAATATAAAATAATAGGTAAATATAAAATATAGTTAATGACAAGCAGCATGGTATTTTGACTTTGTTTTGTTTAAACATACTGAGATTACATCTTTATATAAATAACTTACATTGGTGAGGCTGTCGATTTTCTGAGTTTTGTCCTAATTTTTTAAATTAATGTTCTCACAATATGGAAACTGGTTATCCCTATACAGTTATTTATAAAAGCTTAATTTTTTCAGATTGAAGGTTCCCATAATTATTTGCAGATTCCATGGTTTTAGATTAATAAACTTGCTCGAGTGAGTACAGTAATGTATGTAAAAAAGTTCACCTTTCAGCAGTATTTTAGTAGTAAAGCTTAGTGAGATAGTGAGAATATTGTTTTTTCCATTATTTTGATTGCAGGTAACAATAAAAAATTCTTTATTATTATCAAATAAAGCCTCACAGGAAAACCAAGTGTGTTTAGTTACCAGTGCAACTCTTGATAAACAGCTTCACTTTGTTGCAGCTTTCTGTCAGTCATCGTCCCAGAGCTCATACCTGTTTACTTTTTTTCTGTACAATCCTCTTTAATAAAAGTCCTGTGTGCGTCCAGTGTCCGTGTGTCTTCTGGTGAAGTGCGCATGCGCGGGGTCACACGGCACGTGTTCAGTCTCTTCCTGTGCATTCCCTGTGCAGAAACACACATAGGCGCATGAGAGACAGACACGCACACACAGGCGCGTGCACGACAGACACACGCACACACACAGGCGCCCACGCGACAGACACACGCACGCACACACACACACACACAGGCGCGCGCGGGACGCACACACACACACACACAGGCGTGCGCGGGACGCACACACACACACACAGGCGTGCGCGGGACGCACACACACACACACAGGCGCACGCGGTTCGCACACACACAGGTGCACGCGGCTCGCACACACACACACAGGCGCGCGCGGGACACACACACACAGGTGTGCGCGTGCATTGTTGCAGTGTTACTTTTCTTGGTTGTTTATTAATTTTTCAACTGTTCATTTTTTTCTTCTGTGCTTAAAACTCATTAAAAAAGGTGTTTTTAGCGAGCGGGTTGTAAGGCTATAGCGCAAACTCTTCCAGTCTTAGTTTTCTCAGTTGTTCAAGGTTTTCTTAGTGTTATTCAATGTTTTTACATTTAGTTTACTATTACGCTGTGCATTCAGTGGTATAATTAACTATATTTGTGCTTAAAAACATAAAAAAAATATATATTTACATACAGTTCATACGGTCTGGAATGGATTAAATGTATTTACATACAATCTTATGGGGGGAAATTACTTCGGTTCACGACCAAATCGGGTTAGAACCAGAGTTTTGGAACGAATTATGGTCGTGAGCCGAGGTTCCACTGTATTACTGTCATACAAAATTACAGGCATTTTACGGAAATACAAACCAGTATTACTGAGAGAGAAAATTAAAGGCAAACAATACAGTGATGTATATTACAGCTACATACAAGGCCCCTTGCCATTTAATATAGACTGTTCCTACTAATGTTTATGCACTACTGTTCTTATCATCTTCACTTTCAGGAAAGGACCCCTCAAAATATCTATCAATTCATAAATTACTCATGTTATTATTTGTTAGAACTTGGAGTAGTAGTGCTTTTGCTGATCTGGATCTTGAAAGAGCTAGTTATGGAAATATGGGCAACCTATGAAGCATGTGTCAGGAGCAACAAAAACTAAGGTCATGACCCAGAACATGCTATGACAGATTATACCTCGTCATTGGGTTGGGAGTTGCTGCAAATTCCCCAGGAAAATCTAAAAATAATTGCTTGGGGATAGAGAAAAATGGCTAGCTCTATATGCCTTTTACCACTACTGCCATCAGTGGACTCAAAATGAGATGAGTATAGTTAAGTTAGATGAGCAAAAAAAACATTCATTCATTTTCTGTATTTGCATATTGTTAGCTCTTCATATCCATGGGTTCTGAATCTGTAGATTCAACCAACTGCATTTTAAAATTATTAAAGAAAAAAAAAGCCAGAAAGTTACAAAAATCAAAACTTTGCTGCATGACAATAATGAATCCACGCCAATGAAGTGATATGCAGGCATACACTGCTTTAGCTTTCTGCCATTTCACAGTTCCTCAGTCTCTCTCCAGCACTTGTTTGAGCATTACCTTGCCTCATGTTTTGTTTGTTCACTTCTTGTGTTGTGTGCAGTGTGAAATAGAGAGAGAGAGAGAATGAATTTATATATTATATTTTTTCGATTTATAATTATATTTTCTATATGTTCTTGTATTTTAAATGTTCTGTTTTAGGTCATTAACCAAAATCAATCTGTAAGTGTTGAAAGAAAGAAAATATTATGCTGTTGCTGATATGTACTGTGTAATTAGGTGTCATAACATGGTTTTGTCTGTACTGAACATGTACAGACTTTTTTCCTTGTTATTATTACCTGAACAATACAATATCAACTATTTACATTGTATTGGGTATTACAAGTAATACAGAGATGATTTTTTATTTATTTTTTGTTCTTTATTTCGCCTTATACAATTTCTCGTATTAGAAATTTGTCAGAACGTAGGGTCAGCCATTGTACAGCGCCACTGGAGCAATTGAAGGTTAAGGGCCTTGCTCAAGGGCCCAGCAGAATAGGATCTCTTTTGACAGTGACGGGGATTTGAACTGGCAACCTATGGGATACCAGCGCAGATCCTTAGCCTCAGAGCCACCACTCCGCCCTAAATTTAAAGTATATGGGAAGATGTGTGTAGGTTATATATAAATACTACCCCATTTCACATAAGGGACTCAAGCATCCACAAATGTTGGTATCTGCAGGGGGTCCTAGAACCAATCCGTCGTGGATACAGAGGGACTACTGTATTCCTCATATGTACTTGAATTTGAAATTTACACCAGCAACAACAAGGGCAAAGTAGAATCTGGGAAGGAACACCAGTCCATTACTAGGCACTATGAAATTATAAAGAAATATACTTTATATCATGTTATTATTTTTTACTGTAATAGGGAACATTATTCAACCTGATGTTCTTGAGAAATGTGATGCTAAAAGATGGCCTAAATTAAAGAATGCGTTTAACTGGAAACTGAATACTTGCGCAAATGACATAACATGTAGAATCTTGCTAAAACATATCATTGGCCTTGTGTTGTATATCACAAACACAAACTCTTCTCAACTTTCTGGTAGTTGAATTAGTCCATTTTATTAAATACATTGTTTTTTTAAATAAATCGTACCCAAGCAGAAACTTGACTCCTCTTTTACATTGTCTTTCCTAACTCTAAGTGATCCTAAAAACATAACCATTTTGTCAATAAAACTATATGTATTACACATAGCTCCTTTAACAATGAATATTTTAGGTCCCTAGATTAAGGAAGAAGAATTTGTGAGGATATAAAATACTTTTATTTGTTGCTTGCTTAAGCAGCCGTGTGCCCCCTGTTTTCCTTTGGCACTGCATTTTTATAATATGTGAGATGCTTGTCAATAAACTGGCAAGGTCCAACAAAATGTATCTCTGTCAAGAATGGCTTCTGTTCCAAGGAAGTTCAAACAGTAAGGCTTATCTAGAACTACCTGTATTTGACAGATTGCGCTCTGTACAGAAATCACCCAAAACTGTAATACTACAATTATTAAACAATGTAACCACTTTTATTAGTTCACCATTTAGCTAAGCAGTATCTGCAGAATGGTAAACATCAGTACAGAGCGAAATGTGCAGCATGTAGCAATATATTTGCATAATGCCTCCAGGAAGTATCCTGATCTACAGGTAGAAAAACAGCTGACTGGTTTTTGTCCTCCTTCCTCATTTCAACATTTCATTGTTTATTTTCGCTATCTAATTTTGTTTTGAATCTAGTTTGGGTTGGTTGGTGGAAATGATCATGATGGATTAATGGTAAAAAAATCTCATAGAAATAGTACAGGTGACAGCAAAATATTATTTAAATATTTTTTATTATTTTAACCTTTTTCATTGTACTGCAATCTTGAATCACAGCAATGCTTGAGATCCTTGATTGCATGTGTGGCAAAGGAAAACAATTATTTTATCATTATTTAATTAATTAAAGTTTTAAAACTGATTAAACAGTGTATTATTCACATTAATTGGAAACCCATGTTAACAAACTGATAAAAAAAATTATATACTGTATTTAAGTTAAAAATATAACACCCTATAACACTTACTGAAAAGTCGAGCATGTAAACAAACACATTGATAAATCTTAAATCTAAGTGGTCACTTACAGAGCCTAAGAATGATTACAGCTGACTAAATTATTTGGTTTGAAAAAGTTCTGAATATTGTCTGAAATTCTTAATATATGCAATGTCCCATAGTTTAAATTTTAAGTAGTTAACAAGATAAAAACTGGTTTCATTAGCATCCCTAACTATGAAGGAGCAAGCAATTGCCAAAGCATTAACCTGACTGACAAACTCAGGAAATAGGAAAAAGGACTCTTCTCTGTTTTACAAAAGTAAAAGATATCTCTTAAAGGAGAAACTCACTCAAAATACTTATATTTGATTGTTGTCAGAATGGGTATTTAGCTTACAATGAAATACTGTGACCTGGCTTATTGTGTCTACTGAAGCCAGAGCAAGAGCATATGGTATTTTTTTATTCCAGGCAGGCTGTGATGACTGAATATCTAAATGTAGTTGGCTTCATGCCTATACAGAAAATAACCAGTACCTTTTTTTTCTAATTTGATCTTTTACACAGTTTAATTATTTTTTCCTTGCAAATCTATACTGCAGAAAATTAGTCTGGAAGATAAATGGATTATGGTCATAATTATTTTGTCTAATTTACTTTGATATTAGATACTGTACATCTAGCATGTTTCTGCACTAATGTATTTTATTATCTGAGATTTTTACACTTATTTTCTCATACATATAGCACACATTTTACTCCTTCATTTTTTTAAATTAGCAAACCACATTTTCATCTCATTATTTTTAAATCTGATTATTTCTGTAGCTTATTATAATTACTAATTTTTTGTAATAGGAAGTTCCTTATGTTTTTATAGGCTGTTTTGGTAGGATCCTTTTTTTAGTCGTACTGGCAGACTTTTAGTAATTGTCCTAAAATGAACAGTTTCATACTATGTACCATATGACATCCTAAAAGAGAGTTAAAGGGCTTGATCTATTAAATATTTTGCTGTATTTTTACTCAATTAATTACAACTGGGATTCTAGGACATGTCAGCAATGTTTTAGCAATAATCAGCATAATTATTTGTCAGGCATTAGATAATTAAGCACCCTGCAATTGGAGGAACTGCAGTGACTGCCCGTGTAACACAATGATTCATTTTTTTAAATAATAGAAGGTCAATTTAATGCAAAGCTGCAAAACAGTTTGTGTCAGGACTCTCTTTCATAGTATGATGAGATAGTTTGTATGAAAAGTGTCTCACACTTAGCCCAAAATTTAAATGCGTATTAAACTGATATAAAAAAAAAAGATATCAATTTAAATGATATTAAATTGTAGAAAATAAAAAGTACCAAAAATTCAAGTTTATTGCCATGTATACACAGAATAATGAGATTCTTACTTGTATGTCTCTCACAGACAAGTAACAATTGTGTAACACAAACATTAAGATTTTGGTTGTTACCAGCTTGAATTGGTATAAGCATAAGCTACCAAAAGGCAGTGTAGGATCACAGGGTGGTTTATTTACTTTATATGGACCTCCTGATCAAAGATGATTGAAGAGGTTGAAATTTTGTCTCCAAGCAGCACTATTTTGGGATTACAGCTGGGATTTGATGTTATTTCCTCCAGCCTTGTGGAGCTGTAATTCAAAACTGTGAAGGAACAGGAGACAGAATTAGGAACTTTCAGTTGTCTTCTCTATTAAGGAAATGTGAAATCTAGGTACAGTATGTGCAGGTTTGGATTTGCTTTGTTAATTTGTTGTTTGTATATCTGCGCCAGAGAGCCCCAAACCACAGACACAGCAATACACCACACAGTACTACAATAAAATAAAGGATATTTAATTCACTGCAGCCAAAATACACAATACTTATACAATTCTTACTCCTTTCTCATCCAATTGACTGTTACCCACGGCCTCCAAAATCTGAGTCATTGATGTGAGGCAGTGGGCTCACCTTTTAAGCCGGACCTGAGAATGCTCTTAATGCTAGGCTGTGACTCTCTAGAAGCACTTCTGGGCCGTAAAGAAAGTAGGGAGGTCCTCCCCGGCAGCACACTCTTATCGACACCCAGGGACCCCAACAGGTCTACAATTCTGGACTCAAACTCCCAAGCACTACTGCAGGTGTCCTGACTGGGCTGCTGCACGAGGACCACTGCACCTGCTGTATTGGAGCTGAAACTGCTCCCAAGTTCTGGCTTCAGCTGGTCCATCCATTATTTTATACTAGCTGGGCACAAAGTTATCTTTTGTCCAGCCAGTCAATCCATCCGTCGGTCCTCTCGGGCCACTTGTTCAGGTAATAATCCATTCTCTTACCCGGCCGGGATGCCCATTCTTATCCTATATATCACGTTTTTATGTCTGGGTCTCTGAAACATGCACATACAGTAAATTAATCTGTCTGCCTGTTTGAATTTTTGGACAGGCACATTATACAGCTCCTCATCTCAGGTCTCATTTTTCAGTCATTTATATAAAATTTCCTTCAGTATGTTTGTCAAAGCTTTTATCATATCAGAATAGACTTGCCTGAAGCAAGGTAGTCTTGTCTCTTTTTAAACAGATTTGTCATTGTGCCAGTATTGATCAACTGAAAGATTATTATCATAAGCTTTTTTTACCTTTGAAGTCAATGGGATAATGTCTGCATAATTTGTTTATAGAATTCAGTTCAGTTCATGCTTAGCAAGTTTTAATTTAAAGGCTGTTTCTTGTCAACACGGTGACACTCCCATTGAAAAACTAATCTTTTGGTAGACTGTTGATCAAGAAAAAAAACGAGCTGTTGTTATTGTACATTAGTTGCTGTTTCACCCAGCCTGCTGAGGTGATATGAAATAGTATAAATTACTATGAAGATGTTCAAAACAGTTTGAATTTTTAAATTGTTTCAATGTTTTTATGTGGAATGAAGCAGTTAAAAAAATCTGGATACAGTATATCCATGGATCTTAAATCGTCTTTTGGTGTTATAAGCCATACAGTTGCATTTATGTAGAAACCATTTGCAGCCTTTAGATTTCTTTGGTTAATACAAATGTCTAGGTTTCAGTTCCAGCCCAGTCACTGGTTATGTGGAGTCTTCTGTTCTCAGGGTGTTTATGTCACTTGAGTTTTCCTTTTGTATCCCAAAAAGCTGTGTGTTAGTAGTAGCAGTAATAACAACAACAACAATAAAAATAATAATAATAATGTAATCATTTTTGTTTTGTATCTCTTTTCCATTTTAGGCTAAGTAGTAAATCTAAACTGGCACATTATTTAGTTAGTGTTTGTATTAGTGTTTCCTTACAATGGACTTCCACTCAATGTTATACACCATTAATGTGCTTAGTTTGCTTTTTATTTTTACACAAAATACAGTATATATCTTTCATTGCTTTTTGGACAAATTAAGAAGGAAATCAACAGCATCCTTGCATTTCCCACAAAACACTTACTATACTGGATATGGACATGTGCACAGTGAAGTAGGATGGTGAGACATCACAAGTGGGAAAAATTCTAATATCATTTGCATGCACTTTTATTTTCTCTAAATTGTGTTCTTTGTGTGTTTGTGTTTTACAGTAGCCTGTGTTAGTTCCTGACTTGTGTCCAGTGCTTCTTGAATAGTCTCTTGTGCCTGTGGTCCATGAATCTGATTTAGCAGTAGTCAGTTGTGATTTAGTGTAAATTAACCATGGCAAAAAATGATTACCCTAAGGTTAATATGACTATACTTATTGCTCACATATTCAAGCAGTCAGAAGATTACTTAGAAAGTGTGTGCCAAAATGATTTACTGAGAGACCTGTCTCATCTTGTGTCAGATGAAATTTGCTTCCCTTATCTTTTATTAGAGTATTTTTGTACATTTTGAAATTTCTTTGGCTAGTGCATTTCAGCCTAAAAATTTTTATTTATTTTTTGGATCTCAGATTTAATTGGTAGTACATGTAAAGTATATAGCCAAATAAGAGAAAGCTTCATTCAAGTGTCTGAGACAGCCCGTTCTTTAGAAGGTTGGAGTAGCTTGCTAATAAGACAGTTCTTCATTATAAATTGCTTTAAAATTACTACTTAGACTTAATCGTGTTTTTAAACAATTAATCTACAAAACAAGAACTGCATTCAAGACTCAACATTATGGCAATAATAACTGAGCAAGCAACAGCTATATGAAAAATAAATCATCACCAGACCCCACATTTCTCTAAATAAAAATTAATCAAAACCAAGCGAGTCTGTGCCTTTAGTCAACCATGCAGTTGGCATCAGATACAGGGCTTTAATTTCCACTGTCTGGCAGTGAGTGCACAGAAATTGCTGTTTAAATAGAGCTAGTTCCTTGTCTTTTGTTTTTGAAAGAAAAAATATGCATAATAAAGATAATTAATGCTCACCATTGGAAGTTAAATGTGCTCTTTCCAGATATCTGCATTTCATCAGTATCAAAACAGGCACATAACAGGAGTGGTTGGGCATGTCTTTACAAGAAAATAGTTAATCTTAATGCAAAAGACATTTATTTTAAAGAATGCTTTCTTTCAAAAATATGCCTGTAAATTCAAGTGTCTCTTGTGAAGTGTGGGTACAGAGGTGTCTGATTATGAAGTTAATATGCAGGTATTAACAGGATAAACTATTTGAAAAAAACAAATCAACTCCCTATTCTATTACAAACAACTCTGGTGTTCTCTTCATGAGCTTATTTGTCTGACCCAGTTAAAAATGGGAGTAGGATAGTTAATCCAGATGTCTGCTTTACTATGTTATCATGTGTTTGCTGTGTAAATAAACCCAATTGGCATTATTGTACCTTTCTTTAGAAAGTCATTAAAAGAAAGTTAAGATTTTCCAACAACTCTGCAACTCTGCTGATGACTCTCAGTGATGTCTGTTAAGCTTTTGGCAGGTTAAGCCAATGGCATTTTCTTTTGTTCTCAGAAATGAAGCAAACAAAAAATACTGCAATCCTTTGAAACCAAACAAAGTTTAATAAAACGCGCCATAGAGAAATGCACTATTATACTTAATAATAGGTGGAGGACCACAGAGTGCAGCTGTTGTTTCAACATTTTTTTTAAATGCATGTGATTATATCATTACTTTCTTTTGATGTCATAGATCACTGTAAAGTATTTGTTTTGTTATAAGCCAAATAGAGGTATCTGCGTCTATTTTCAAGCTTACCTCTTGTTTCTGTGAAGTGCAATTTGAAATATTAGTTGGTCTACATGAAACTAGTCTAGGAAACACATTTTAAATAAGATCTTGAAATCATTGCATACAATTTTCACACTGCCCACAGCATGCAATGCTAAGTTGATAAAATAAAAATTGTTGTAAGCAAAGTAGATAGTTTTCTGTGCCTGCAGGTTAAGTGGGGTGGAATGTTCATATTGGATGCAGCAAGTTATGTGCTGGTCAACAGTATTGCTAGGTAATGCTACGTTTAACCAGTGGCGTAGCTAGAGTTTGTGCCACTCTGGGTGGGGTGGTGCTTCAATTTGCCGCCCTCTAACATATCTGAATATGTTAATATATTTAAATAGAAAATTAAAATAATGTATAGAGAAAAATTAAGATAAATTTTGCATAGATTTATTCATATATAGAGAAACAGCAATAATTTTTCACATATAATTATTTATAAGCATCAACTAGACAAGAATATAGTATAGACGCACTGATAAGCCATGTTCTAATTATTAGTTTAATATAATTACGCTGTGAAAACCAGAACCAGTGTAGTGTACAAGTGATAGGTGGGGATGTTTTCTGCACAGAGCAAGAACGCATTCAGATTGATACCGAAATGAAATTATAAATTGTAAATTAGTTGTTTATCTTCCTAGAAATAATTATCAGTGTATTGTTTATGTTTATTTTTGTTATTGTCCCATAAATTTCAACTGCTGTGTCTGATGCCGTCACAGAAGGACAGTCTGAAAATTATTTTTGAAGCATTTGTGGATAAAAATCAGAGAATTTTACTTTTTTCATTCATGAGTGATATTTTTCCAAACCCTGCTGCTTACACACGAATTATACTGAGCCTTTTAGCCAATAATGCCGTCCCCAAAAATGTGCCACCCAGGGTGGGCCGCCCCTAGCTACGCCACTGCATTTAGCACCAATAATTTTTGTGGTATATTTTTTTATTGTGTAACTCACCTGAAAATTAGTCAGACTAAAGACAATTTTGTTTTAATAAACAGAAGTAAAGTTAGTAACCTTCAGTTTTTTCATTTATGGCTTACACAAACAATCTACTCATGTTTGCAATATGAAACCTTGCATATGGCATATGGGCTGTGCAAATTTTGACCTTGGCACAGTTTGCTTCTACTTGGTTATATTGTTGCTTCCCTTTTGAGCTCTTACTAAATGATTTAATCTATCATTATGCCATCTTTACACTAATGCTTGTAATATGCTATTAAACAATGTATAAAATATAGTTGGTAATGAAATAAGCTGGTTTACATATGAGCATTAAAAGCAGATATGCCTCTCAAATGCACTGTGCAGGGGATGCCCCATGTCAATTCCCCTCTTAAGCTTGAGTGCAGTTTCTATATGTCTCTAAATTAAGTTGTACAAAAAGATATCAAAAGAACATTTGGGTTATCTATGATTTAATTACATCATTTTTGTTTTCTGAAATAAATTCTGAAATTCTTGGATTTTGTTTTAAGCATGGGATACAGAGTGTGTAGTGCTTTTACTTCACAAGACGATTCAGGTTTCAAAGTTCAGCATGACCATTATCTCCGTGGATATGCACACTCTTATTATGCCCTTATGAGATTTGTTAAACATTCCAAATATATACAGGCTAGGATTGGTTGTGTCTCTAAATTGGTAGGTGTGAGTGAGTTTGAGCATGTGAGGGAGTGTATCTTGCAGTTGGCTGTCATTCTGTGCTAGGCTGGCTCATGTCTTTAACTTAATATTGGTAGTAAGTCTCTGATTTTCTTAACCCTGTATAGATATAAGCAGATTTTGAAAATGAATGAATAAATTAACATTTTAGGCAGGCTGCATGGTCAATAGGATTAAAGCTCAATGTTGCTCTGTGCATTTAGTTTGAACATTTTTTATAGTACAAATGAATTGAAGAAATAGAGTACAATATAATTTGAGCAAATAAATGGTCATATGAAAGTACTTAGCAAGTTTCAGCAACAGCAAAAGCCAAATATGTATTGACTAGAGTGATTCTGGTATAAAACATATTAAAGAAAGTGGCCTCTATTATCAGAGTATGTAGTTAGTGTCTTCTAATTAAACCTATCTACTTTCATATTAAAATACTGTTCCTTGTAGGAATAACATGTAAAATGAGTTTTTAAATTTCTTGGTTTCAGGTATCATTTGATTAAACACTGTAAATAATTTTTGTAATAATACCACATGTTAAAATACTAATTTTAGTTGCGAAACTGATTGATCAGTTCTGTTTGGACCCTAACTTGGTGGGGTGGATTCTGGACTTTTTAACAAACAGAACACAAAGAGTGTCAATGGTTGTTTCTCTGATAGCCTAAGTACAACTGTGGGGCAATCTCCAAGGTTGCTGTTTATCTCCTCTTTTATTTATCCTATATACTAATGGCTGCAGATGTCTACACAAGGATAGACATATCCCGAAATGTGCAGACAGCTCTATCATTGTTAGTCTTCAGCAAGATAAGGAAGACAGCTATGGGCCTATTGTCAATGATTTTGTACAATGTGAGATTGCTCCAATTTACAACTAAATATTTCTAAGACAAAAGATATGGTTGTAGATTTCAGGTGCTTTCCACCATCCACTGTGTCAACTTTAATTAAAGGGCAGACAGTGGAGACTTTAGAGCACTACAAATATCTGGGAATAATAATTGACAATAAACTAAACTTTGATCTTAACACAGTGCAAATCTGTAAAAAAGGGCAGTCATAACTTTTATTTTTTAGGAAACTCAGCTGTTTTAATGAACAAAACCATAATAACACTTTTTTTATAAGCACGTTATTGAGTCCATTGTTACATTTGCTTTCATGATGATTTGGCAATCTCAGCAACAAGAATATAAATCATCTTAATAACATTATTAAAATTTGCAGTAAAATTATTGGTTTACAGCAGACCTCTATCACTGAAATGTATTGTAAACAGGTTAGAAAGAAAGCCATCTCAATTCTGTCAGACAGTAGTCATCCTCTTTTCTCCAAAGGTTTCCAAAGGTAAAAAGCAATAGGTTTAAGAACTCTTTTATTCCTATAGCTATAAGCATTGCAAATTATGTTACTTGTAGGGATGCTGCTAAATGGATAATAAAGTCTACCTAATCCTAATCCTAATCCTAAACAATACTCTTATATCATTCTTTTATTATATAACCATACAGTATTTTAATTATATGAAGTACATTATATTGTTAAATGAAATGATAATGCTGGTCATTTTTAATTTTTTCTTTAATTCTAGATTAATGTCTTGGATTTGATGTTGGTGCTTATTACCTAATAAAGACACACAAACACATACAGTTTAATGGATCAAAGACTTGTATCCATTGTTGTATAAAAGTCTATCAATAAAAAAATATACAACAATTTTATGATCAATCCTGATCTTTCACCTTACACATTTTCAGAAAAATTCAAACTTAAATAGAACTATAATTTTGCAGTGCGTGTCCAGTTAAATAACTATTCTTACAGTTTATTCTCTATATGCTTTTAGGTTTATGTGGTTGGAGGTTATGATGGTCAGAACCGTTTGAGCAGCGTTGAATGCTACGATTCGTTCTCAAATCGCTGGACAGAGGTGGCTCCTCTGAAGGAAGCTGTGAGTTCTCCTGCTGTGGCCAGCTGTGTCAACAAACTTTTTGTAATTGGAGGAGGGCCAGATGACAACACTTGCTCTGACAAGGTGAGTGCAGACTGCAGAATCCACATGTTATAACATGTGGTCATCACTTACAGCATTAAAACAATATATTTAGCATTAGCGTTACAATTAAGCATTCACTTGATCAGTGTCTTATTGAGTGAGCTTGAAGCCCATAGCTCATGTAACATTTTGTACACAGTCACCCTGTTTTAAAATAATATTACAATGTCTCTAATTGTTTTCAGAGTAAGAAACTAAGCCATTTTTTGTAACTGGTATGCTTCTTCAAGCTTATTAAAATTAAATATTTTAATCAAGATGTAAATATTAAAATACACTTGTAAAACTGTTTTTGTTATATGATAGTATCACTCTGTGTTTCTCCCTGTGGTAGACCCTATCATACTAAGAAGCCACATCATGATATCTAAGCTTTATTTATCCTTCTCTCTGCATATATACATGCCACCTTAGTAAACTATTTTTTATATGCAGTTATTGAAGCTTACTGTCCAATGTAACAGTCATTTAACCAGACACTCACACATCACATCACATCACATGACATTTCCTTAACCTGGATGCACAGATTATGACTGATTCTGGGAGCTGTATCAAGACTTATTAAACAGAATATTATACAGTACTTTCCAAATTGTTGATGCTACATGCAGGAATTAATATTAGTGTGAAAGTATATGAGAGAAAATATATGTGATTTTAGAAAAAAATACAATTTAGGCTCCTGTGACAATGGAAGATTATCCAGAGACTTTGAAGACTGGATTGACATTTTTGAAGTTAAACGATTGTTTTGATCATCTTAGCATACATTAATTTTCCCCAGAATACTGCATTGTTAGTTGAAGCATTATTTATAAATAAAAAGCCTCCCCAAGTGGCTTAAAGTGTGGGTTAATGAGGTATCAGAAAGGTGAAACTAAAGCATTAGAACTTTTGTATCAAAGATGGGAATGTTCCTGAATATTGATTCATGTCTCGAGATAGCATATCATAATATTGCATATCCATAATGTTTTAGAAAAATATTATTTTTTTGGTGAAACACCGCCATTTTAAAGTAGTAAAAATAGTACTAGTAATTGTAGTGATAGTAGTAGGAGCAGTAGTAGTAGTACTTCATTTCCAGTGAAAAGCACATTGGTGTTAAAATGACCAGTAACAAACCCAGTCAGCCAGCAACACAAGTACACTAAAATTCACAATGTGCCTGCCAGACATATATTTTATGCTATCCCACATGCACAGACATAAGCACAATAACCAGTAATAAAAATCAGCAATACATACATGAACTCCAGCTATCCACATTACATTCCATAAAAATAAGATATAACCTTTACCCTCATGGTTGTGGTTAATTGATTTGAACAATCAGGTTATACTTTTTTCCTAGAAATGTTAATTTTTCAGATTATTTAGATCAAGAGTTCCCAAAGTGGTCGATATTGGCCCCCTGGGGTTGATTAGAACTTTCTAGGGGTCGATAGTTTCAATAAAAAAATTTGGGGGTCGACGACAGCAAAAATAGACTCCCTTACTACTGCTATGTGTTTGTTACTGTACTTCAAAATATCTATGATTCCATTAGGTACCTAATTAAGAAGTAAAATAATTTAAAAAAACACTTTTTTGATAAAAATACATTACATACCAAACTTGTGAACGAAAAGGTAAAATGTCTCATTAGAAGAGTCACACGTAAGAATGTATGAAAAAACATGTAGCACAAACATGTCTGTGCATTGTCTTATCGAACGTATCAAAGCAAATGCGGACATGAAAAACCGTTGCATGTCCGCACTTGTTCACGGTGGGACAAGACGACGGATATTCGATATTAGCAGAATCTATCAGTCTTGTACAGTCATGCTTTCATAAAACACTATAAATTGGTTCGTTTGATGTGACATGTACTTATTTGTGATTTGAACTTTGAATATAATTATTTATTGAGGAGCAGTACTATGAAAAAGAAAATCAGAGGACACAATTTATTTATTCGAGTTTGAACAAAAATCTTCTGTTTCAAGTAAGTACATACTTTATTGTTTTTTTTATCACGGGGCTGTCAAAATTGTTTGCTATTAAGTTTTTATTTCTTCAGATAATAATATGACTGAACCAAAAAAGTAATGCAGACAGTACAGCTTCGAATATTTGTACTTATTTTGAATTTACATATTTATTTCATAAATGTCAAAAATGTAAAAAAACTCTGCTCGTTTTTTTGCTTTAATTTTCATTAGTGCAGGTTTTGATATTAAATGTTGCACAAGATAATGCCATATTCCGTAGTCCTTTTATCTTTTTCAATCATTAATTACAAGTGATGAAAATGAAAAGTTTGATATCTAGTGAAAGATTTAATATCTAGCACTGTACAAATTTATTAATTTGAGTAAGTAAAGTAAATGACTAGGGGGACGACGGTTTTAAAAGTTTTTGGTAAAGGGGTCTGCGGCCGAAAAAAGTTTGGGAACTCTTGATTTAGATGAACAAGCTGTTATTTTATCCCATTGATATTTTTGACTATGAAGACAGAGATTTGTTACTAAATCTTACTTGATTAGATGCATCTGAAGATACAAACATAGGAGATCTACAGCCCGCATACATATGAAACTCAGAACAGCTTGTGATTTGTGGTGCACATGTGGAAATTGTAAAATAATGCTTATCATAGTGCAATGCTTTTGCTACCAAGAGTGGGACTTGATGCTGCAAAGCTAAGACGACATAATTGTTTTGTCACGTGATGGTGCTTTTTATGTTATTGTTATTGTTTTCAGCCTGAAAGAAGAGCCTCCAATAAAAAACTGCGTGTAACTTTTTATGTACTTTAAGTCCATTGGTGCATGTTCATTTCATAATACATTTCACAGAGAACATAGCCACAAAGCATTTTACAAAGTAAGAAGAATATAATAACGATAAACTAAAGATAGAAATATTGATTATAGGACAACTGGAATGCAAAATAAATCTAAGAGAAGTGTTGCAAATATCCTGCTGTGAAATTATTAACAACTAGCAAAATACCCGCGCTTTGCAGCGGAGAAGTAGTGTGTTAAAGAAGTTATGAAAAAGAAAAGGAAACATTTTGAAAATAATGTAACATGATTGTCAATGTAATTGTTTTGTCACTGTTATGAGTGTTGCTGTCTCATACATATATATATATATATATATACACACACACACACACACATATATATAAATATACACATATACATATATACATGTACTGTACATACATATCTACATATATACATATAAACATATATATATATACACACACACATACATCCACATATATATATATATATATATATATATATATACACATATACATATATACAATATATACATATCTACACACAAACATATACACACATATACATACACATACATACACACACATATATATATATATCTATACTAATAAAAGGCAAAGCCATCACTGACTGACTGACTGACTGACTGACTGACTCACTCATCACTAATTCTCCAACTTCCCGTGTAGGTAGAAGGCTTAAATTTGGCAGGCTCATTCCTTACAGCTTACTTACAAAAGTTGGGCAGGTTTCATTTCGAAAGCCATCACTGACTGACTGACTGACTGACTCATCACTAATTCTCCAACCTCCCGTGTAGGTAGAAGGCTTAAATTTGGCAGGCTCATTCCTTACAGCTTACTTACAAAAGTTGGGCAGGTTTCATTTCAAAATTCTATGCGTAATGGTCATAACTGGAACCTATTTTCATCCATATACTGTAATAGACTGCAGCTTGATGACCGTGGGAGTTGCGTCTCGCATCATCACGCCTCCCATGTAATTGGGAGTGCCTGCCCATATAAGGTAAATATTCGCGGGTGAAGGACTGTGCTTAGCATATTCATAAGTAAAAATATCTGAATCACAAACTGATATTAATTATATTTTGTCCATGAATACTTATTAAATAATTCCAAATAGTCTGTCCGCTTCCTTTCATAGCTTTTCCGATGGTTGTGCTGCTTCCAGGCATGTTTTTTCGTATTAAAAAATTTAACCAATCACATTTCAGCCATCATTTGTTGCCAGGCAGAGAGGCCTTCACAATCCGTTGTGCAGGCACTCTAACACAGAATAAATGTCGATTAACCTGTTGCTTCAACCAATCAGATTTTGAGTTGGTGTCAGTAGGGCCCTCTGGCAGGCATACGGCAACGTCACCGTATTCAGACCCATTGATTGGATAGAAGCCGATATGAGGAACTCTACGAGGCCACTGAACGCACCGCAAGCGCTCTGAGCGCAAGATCCTCGCGCGCACTACGGGCAACTCCATGGCAGGATTCTGGACAATATTATTTGCAAGACACAGACCAAATTTCAAGACCACGAGCCGCAGACGTTTCGGGAATACAACAAAAGTTTCACACATGCAGCCTTCTCCAGTTTAACACAAGAGCCACGGAGCGCTTTTTGATCTGTCTCGGCTAAAAACAGAACTGACTGTAATGTATGCCATGGATGATTTTGCAGGAAAATCTCTCACTGATCTCCTTGACTTCCTTCATCAGAAAAATCTGAATGAGAGCATGGGGCAGCTGTTCACATTGGTGTATTTGGCAGTGACCATTCCCGTGTACACTGCTTCTGTCGAGTGGACATTTTCAGCCCTAAAGTGAATTAAAACTTATGCCAGAAATACGACAGGGTGGGTTCGACTTTCAGCATTAGCTTCGATGGCGATAGAAAGGGACTTTTTGATGGAACAGAAGCGCACGGATAATCCGTACGACAGAGTAATTGAACTGTTTTTGAGGAAAGAGAGGAGGATGGATTTTGTTTAGAAATAATCCGAATTTTTGGTGAGTAAAATGTTGCGATTTTCCTAAATAATATTGCAAGTTTATGAGTTATTATTGATGTTTTTTATGTGTGTCGCGGCTGTGGCTGCAGTAGAAAGGAACTTGTTCGCCCCTGGTTTATCTATTCAATAAAGGCATTTATTGTGGCTACAGGAGTTATCTATCTGCGATGCAGTGGCTCTTTATACTGTATTTCTGCATATTAAGATGGTTTTTATAACCATAAATTAGTTTTTGAGGGGCGGGTTGATTCAGATGGAGCACTACTGAAGGCCTAGGTGTGAGATGCACAGTCCGCCAATGGACCAGATGATACGTAAATTTGATGAGCATTACAACCCGAAAATAAACAAAACTGTAGAGAGGTTCACATTATACTCTCTCTTATACGTCTCTCTAAATCCTCCGTGTGAGAACATTATCATAAGGCTTAACAACCTTAATTGTTACACCTTCTACGTGCACCGAACTGTCCTTATTATGAAGTCTTCCTTGCTTTGCCACTGGCTGCTTCTTTCCATTCACCTTCCTAGCTCTTTATTTAAACGCTTTTCCTTCTCACTTTTCAGCTCCTTTGATGTCTTCTCCCTTTTCGTTCAAAATACACGCCTCCTTGCCTTTTTTCAGTCAGCTCCCCTTACGTCACACCATGGTACGTTTAGCACAAGTTAATACCCAGAATGCCAGCTAAACATCTTACATTCACGAGTAGCAATTTGCGTGGTGAACACTTCGATGAATGAAACCTGTTATCTTTACAATGGTTGGCAAACACGGAATGTAACTTCATAACAACACGTCCTCCAAATACGAACCTGATTAAAAGAAATAATGATAATCAAATCCTTGATGACAGCAATACTCATAACAGTCACAAAACAATTACATTGAGAATCAGGTTATGTTATTTTTAAAATGTTTCCTTGTATTTTACCTGAACACATACTTTTCAAGTTTACTTTATAATAATTGTTCGGTATATCATTCATTTGATTTGATGGTTCTTTAATGTACATAATATAATAATTGTCTTGAGGTTTAGTTCTCAAATATCCATCCCCATATCTGAGTACACAAGAAAGTCTAGGAGAGACCACTTCCGATTTTTGAAAATAAAACGGCACTGATGGAGGCACTGAC
Organism: Polypterus bichir lapradei; assembly: GCA_026402145.1. Taxonomy (NCBI): domain Eukaryota; kingdom Metazoa; phylum Chordata; class Cladistia; order Polypteriformes; family Polypteridae; genus Polypterus; species Polypterus bichir. The sequence continues at coordinate 116,837,965 of JANRMT010062854.1, read as the reverse complement.
TAGGTCATCATACAAGATCAGCATATTGTTGCTGACCAATTACTTTTGCTTTAGAAACGCCATTTAACAAAGAAGCAATACAAACCTTGTAAAATTCCAGAGTTGGCAATGTCTCTACTGAACTACAGGTAGGTGGGGGAAGAGAGTCTGCCAAGTGATGAAAAGCTAAACATACTAATTTGTTTTTGTATGTATTCTATATTTATTAATTTTACTTTTTTAGTTCATATTCACAGATCAAAATACCTGATATTGTGAAAATAATTCAGTAGCAGAATTATGCTTTAAAATATCTGTCCCCATTTTTTCAATGTTTCTCTCTCTCTCTCAAATCAGATAGTTTAAATATCATATTGTTTTTGTTCTTAACATCAGACATATCATACATATTGCATACCAGGGATTTTTCCTGCCTTGCATCCAAACCTGCTTGGGTAGGCTCCAGGTTCCTGTGATCCTGCTCTGGATAAACAGGTTTAGATAATGTATAAATTGTTCTTAATCTCAGATGCTGTCTCTGTCATTCTGTGTCTGTCCATACTCTTATTACCTGCTCTTGCTCTGCTCATTATGGGTTTACTGTTCTTATGCATGGGCTATTCAAGTCTCACTGTCCCTAACCTTCACCCTACATGCTTGTTTTTCTTTGTTTCCCTCAATACAGCTAGGTGGGGTCTGCACACTGATTCAAGTCTAAGAGTCCTGTTCTTCCTTAACCCCATGATTTTCATGGTCACACCTGTCAGAACACAGTAGAATCTCTTTTATGATGTTTTATATCTTTCCAGGCCTGCAGGTGCAAAATTCTGCCTATAAATGGTTTATGACTGAGATGGAATCAGAGATCAATATGGCTAGTAGAAAATAACAAAGCCCAGTGTTTTGAGATTTTTGAATGAAATATTGAAGGCATTCATTATAAGCAAATTGTCGTTGGAGCAGGATATGTTGTGTGCTGTAGACATTTAGAGTAAAAAAACGTCACACCTTAAAATTCACCTAAAGTTCGTTACAAATTGCCATTCTGGGCAATAAAAGGAAAAAAAGTGCAAACAGTCAGCGCAGATTTGTTCAGCACAAATGAAATAGAAAATATTTAAAAAATTATAAAATTGTGTAAAATTGTTCATATTCAGTACCTGGTTTTGATTATGCTTGTTTTTATCAGATAAAAACAAAACCAAATAGTAAAGTGTGTTGTGTAATGTAGCAAGCTTCCACTAACATTAAATTCATATTATATCCAAACCCGTTAAGTGTATAGTTCTGTTTCATTGTGGCACAAAAACTAAACTCCATAGTAGCTCTTTAACCATACTATAATTACTAAAACTAAAACTGAAACTAATATATATAAAAATAAAATAGAAATGTCTTTGTAAAATAAAAACTAAACTAAAACTAAAAATACACAATGAAGGAAAACTAAACTGAATTTCCCAGTAAGGTCAAAAATATTATGGAAATAAAAACTAATATAAAAAGGCAAAACTATAATAACCTTGCTGTGCTGTGCTGAAGATGGAAGGGTGTCCCAGCATTCCCTGGGAATATATCAGAACTAATCTGGAATCTAAATTTCTAGAGTCTGTCTCTTTGAGCTGCCCTTAAAACTGTCTATTAAATTGCAAATGAAAATGCGTGACACTTAGGGACAGTATGATGTATCCTAGTGGTTAGACAATGGAATAGTCATCTCCTAATACTTGCTTTTGACCTTTCCCTTTAATGGGCAACCTGGCCTTAACTTCCCCTGCTTGTACTAGGACTTGTCAAACAGAAAGACTTGAGGTCTTCTGTTATCACTCCATGGTTTATCTCACACTTTCTAGGATAAGGGTCAGGTATTATTAGCATATGTTGGACCATTTCCCCCCTAATGTTCTTTCAGGGCACCATGTATGACAGGGTTTTTGGCTCCCAGCAGCTGCTGCTTCTTTACACTAGTACTGTAAGTCAAGTTGTCTCCCTTCCAGCAAGGATCTCTCTTTCACTTCTGGATGTTTCATGGGGAACTTACCTGTATATGTTGTCAGATAGCAGACATCCTTGTTCCTGTCAATCTTTTGTTAGCAGAGCACTCTTTGAAACTATGTTAATTACTATTTTTGTGTCATTTTTTTTATCTTGACAGGCAACAAAAATCACTTTAGTTAATACTTTAATCAATATTAAAAAAAATGTTTGAACTGGGGTAAAAAAGCAGACCAGATCTTAAAATATCCAAGTTGCATTTCTCTGAATGATTTGTTGCGCCAGTTCATAATATAACTGTTGTTGTACGTGAAAGAATATACACATAATTTAATCTTGTGGAGTGTCACTCTTTGGTATTCTAATTTGCCTTCTTCCTTATAAGTTTGTCTTTTTATTTGAAATTGATGTGTATCTGATGGATTTTGCAAAGGAAGGATACTGGAAGTGAATTCATACTACATGTCAGTTAAGGTGTAGGGTTTCCTGTAGCATGAGTAAGAGGGGAAGGGAGGGAGTTTTGATTTACAGAGCATGTAGGCATGTGTATCTATGCAGCTACAGCGATCATGCTCTAGAGGTGTCTGATTGGGAAGCCAGTGCTTGCTTCTGGGTTGGATTCCCAGAAAAGCTTTCCATTACTGGTGTTCTTGAAATCTTTGTTTTATATTTAAATCAAATTAAATGCTAAATAGATGTTGGAAAGAGGATGCTTCTAGGTAGAAAGTTTATCTATCTGAGGTTGCTTCTACCATGTGTTTAAACAGATTCAAGTTGTGGTCTGTAGTTTAAAGTATACTGAAATGTTTGAGTCAAAAAGTACCGTGTGAATGATCTGTGAATTATAAGGTATCCTCTGGCAAGTTTGATTTGATTTACTTGAATGGTGTCAACAATCGTAAAGAATGGATAAACCTACTAACAAAGAAACATTCAAAAACAAACATGCATGTTTACTTTAGAAAGCTAATGAAGCAGTTTAAGAACAGTTTTGAAGCTGCTAATGTTGTTTTTACACAAAGACATGTTGTTTTCCTTTAAGATGCCTCCTCTGAGTATAATAATTGAGCCAAGGCCTTGGTGTGTTGACTTCATTTTCCTGTAGAATTCAGGAAGTTCATAAGTTCAGATTTTCAAGAATACATTGACCTAGATACAGTAAGCCACAAGCTGATTCGATGCTTGAAGTTTTTCTTGTCAACATCTGCTGATGAGAGGAAGCTAATTATTCTTGTGTACATTGAACAAAAACATAAAAATATCTTGTAATATAGGTTTAAACTTTTTAATTTAATGCAACAGCAAACTTGCAGTTTGTGACGTACAAAAATGAAAAAAAAAGTAAAAAAAAAGTATTTCTGCCTTTTACTTGTGACTTTAAAAAGGGAAGCACTTATTTAGAGCAAAATACAAGTTTACAGTAGTTTTGCCTCCTTAAAGAAAAAAATAAAGAAACAACTACCACTGGCTAGCCAGCTTTATATAGTCACATGACTATTTTCAAAAGGGTATTTATTTTTGATCTTATACTGATATTTCAGCTGTTAACTGAGATAATGTGAGACGAACTGGTGCTTTGAGCCATTTGGTTTAGAAGGCCCTTTTGGAAATACATAGTAATGTGGAGGAAATAATTCTAATGTTCCATTAGGCTTCTGTGGTCTAATATAGTTTTCTTTGTTTTGTTTTTCTATGGTTTAGCATTCTATATACAATTTATTGAATAATTTGCTTATTTAAGATTTTGTAAAGTGTAACTCATCTTTGTAAAGTAGCATGGTGGCACAATGACTAGCTTTGCTGCTTCACAGATTTAGGAGCTTGGGTTCTTTTCCCATTCATTGCCAATCTATCTGTGGCCTTTATAGATTCTGCTTCTTTTTTTTTTTTTTTTGAAGTTTTATTAATTTTATTGCAATCATTCCATACAAATCAATCAATCAATTTTTACAAAAAGTAAAATTGAGTTAAGAACAAGTCGACCCCCACCCCTAAATTCTGCTTCTTTTTGAGGGCTATTTTATTAATGAATAACACTATTTTCACTGTATTTAGGGACCTGCTACAAAATCATGTTTATTTTTGTCAGAGAGGGGTCTTTTATAAAGCATTTTATTGTACAAAAACAAAAGGCAATACATCTTCTGATACAGAGTGGTGGCTTTGTGGCTAAGGATCGGCGCTGGTATCTGGAAGATTGCCATTTCAAATCCTGTTACTGCCAGAAGGGATTCTATTCTGCTGGGTCCTTGAGCAAGGCCCTTAAACTGAAAATTGTTTCAGGGGTACTGTACAATTGCTGACCCTGTGCTCTGACCCCCAGAGGGCATGCAAATATATTACATTAACAGTACATCAATAAGCCATAAAAATTTCCATACAGTAACATTCAAACTATATTAACAACACAGTTAAAAAGAAACTTGCTTTTAACATAAACAAATCATGATGATATAAGTCTATTAAGATATGGTCAGTTAACAATATAGGAGACAAAAATAAAACCACCATCCTATAGAATTTGACAATAAAATAAACCTGGGAGGGAGTCAAATATAACAGACCGTATGATGAGAGTATAGACTGCAGCAGAATGAAATTCCCCTACCTTATTGATCTTTCTACCATGGGGTGAACATTATGCTTTGTCTAGATTTGTGTGGAAGATGTTGTGCAACAGTTTCTACACTATAAAAAAAAAGAAAATGCATGGGTGTTTTCCATTGTTATTCTCAATATCCTTCATCATCCAGCTAGTGGAGGCAGAAATAGGAGTATGATATCTAGCAATTCCTATTGATAGCAGAGACAGCAGTAACACGATGATCGCTTGGTGTCTGGTTGAGTTTAGTGACTTTAAACAGGATTAAGCAAGCTCAGTAACTGATAGATGTTTTTTGTCCTAACATTTTTGTACCTTATGTTTCTAATACAAACCATATATCTTTAATTATTTTTAGAAAAATGTCTCTGACAAGCAGATATTTGATTTTTTTTTCTTTGGCAGGTTCAATGTTATGATCCAGAAACTAACTCATGGCTGCTTCGTGCTAACATACCAATTGCAAAACGATGCATCACAGCGGTCTCTTTGAATAATCTCATCTACGTATCTGGAGGACTCACCAAGTCTATCTATTGCTATGACCCAATAGAAGACTATTGGATGCAAGTTGTAAACACCTTCACCAAACAGGTAGGTGGCACTATGCTGGTAAAGTAGTACAATTGAAATAAGCTCCTTAAGCCTGTCATCCAGGTTTTGTTTGGTATTTTTTATACTGTAGTGTAGTTCTGCATGATGAGTCTTATAAGTAATGCATAAAGAAATATTTATCTAAAATTGTCATAAGTCCCAAATGTTCAGCTCTTAAATACACATTTGGAAAACTGGATCCTTGTATTTAGAGTTCTCTTTGTGAAAAAGTATTTCCTAACATTTATGTGAATTTATTATGCACCATCTTCTATTTAGACCTCATTGTCTAGATTGAAGAGGTGGCACGGTGGCACAGTGGTAGCGTTGCTGCCTCGTAGTAAGGAGACCTGGGATTGCTTCCCAAGTCCTCCCTGTGTGGAGTTTGCATGTTCTCTCTGTGTCTGCGTGGGTTTCCTCCAGGTGCTCCGGTTTCCTCCCACAGTCCAAAGACATGCAGGTTAGATGCATTGGCGATCCTAAATTGTCCCTAGTGTGTGCATGGTGTGTGGGTGTGTGCCCTGCCCAGGATTTGTTCCTGCCTTGCATCCTGTGATGGCTGGGATTGGCTCCAGCAGATGCCCGTGACCCTGTGTTAGGATATAACAGGTTGGAAAATGACTGACTGACTGACTTTAATAGTCCTTTACCAATTCAAAACACTTTTTTCAGGAGCTTTTCAATTTATTGTAGGTGTTTATTCAGCACTCAGTTTTTCACCTAGTCAGTCAACTGCAACAGTCTGCTTGCTATACTTCTCATAATGCTGAAACAAATCTTCATAACTTACCTTGTTAATTTATAGTATGTGTTTAAACATTCTCATTACTCATTAATATTAGTTTATATAATAATAATAATAATAATAATAATAAATTACATTTATACACTGTAGCACTTTCCTTGTTACTCAAAGGGTTTAGAGAGAGAGGAACCACTTCAACCACCAACAATATGTAGCACCCACCTGGATAAATGTGACAGCACTACAGTACATCAGTTTCAGTTATTGCACCAATATGCTCATCACACATTAGCTATTAGGTGGTAAAGGGGTGAGAGAGATAGCCAATTAGAGACAAGGATGACTAGGGGGCCAGAATCGAAGGGCAATTTATCCAGGACTTCGGGGTAAACCCTACTGTTTTCGAAAGATGCTCAGAGATCTTTAATGAGAACAGAGAGTCCAGACCTTGGTTTTACATCATATCTGAAGGATGGCTCCATATTTACAGCACAGTGTCCCCTCGTCACTGCAGTAGGGCATTGAGATCCTCACACAGACCACAGTGCAAGTGCCCCCTTCTGGCCTCACCAACACCTGTGCCAGCAGCATCCTAAGCCTTTCCTAGATCGTCTCCCATTCAAGTACTGGCCGGGCTCAAACATGCTTAGCTTAAGGTAGATGACATGTTCTGAAGTACATGTGATATAGCTGCTGACAGATAACTTGTGTATACATCTAACCTTAAATGTGGTAAAAGCCAATGATCCTAAAATAAAATATTATCATGATACTTTGGTCAGGATACAATAACATTGCATTTTTTTGTGTTTTTCAGTATATTAAGTACTGCAACTTAATTCTTGAATATATTGCAGATTTATCATTCTGTTTTTAATTGGACTGAAGCTATGGTTAAAATTATACTGTTAAAGAGATAATGTTTTCATCGTTTTTAATTGTGCAGAATGGTTTTAACTAAAGAAAATTAATTATTGCTTAGAATAGCACACACATCACTGCATCAACTAACCGTAGTGCTTTTAAAATTGTGTTTGTAGTAGTGTTTTCAATCAGTAAGTAACACTAGAATGTCTCATATTTAAAATATATTGTTTGAACATGCATTATACAGATATTCCTAAAATTCTGAGAGTTACATACAGAACTTTAATAGTAATGTGCTGTTTTCGTAATACATTTTTATGAAGCTTTCATTTGTAAGTGAAAAAAGCAGAACACTGTTCCTCAATTACTAAGTGTTCCTTGCTTTTTCTTTAAAATATATTTTTTTCTTAAGTCTAATCTTAAATGTGGATAGACATTTTGAATCATAATCTGCAACAGTGCCCCAATATATGAGAAATTAAGCAATACATTTTTATGCAAGTACCAATAAAATGCATGTTTCTAAATACAAATCTTGTCCTCACTGTATTAATAATTTACTATGATAAAACATATCATTAATATATATCTATGCCCACACTTTACTATATCAATATTTTCTTCTCACCCCAACTAACCAAAGTGTCTGTGCTACTGCATTTCAGATATATTACATTTGCACAGTCTACTCTGATATGTTTCAAAAAGAGTCATGGTACTGTATAAAGCTAAGGCCTTCTTTATTAACAGTATCTAAGAAATTAATTTAATCACCTAATCTTCTTAATCTTTCCTTAACTACAGCATTGTGCACAAGTAGTACCTAAAACCATTCAGTTCTATTTCAAAACTTAGGCTACATCCACACTACTATGTTTTCATTTAAAAACAATGTTTTTGTTCATACTAAAATGACCAAAAATGCATATGATGTAATTGTCCATCCACACTGGGTTTGAGCGCAGCGTAGATGTCTTTAATCAGGCATACACTGTGTAATTTTGGCAGGATTTTAATCCCAGTTTGCAGTGGTTGACTGATTTTCTGAGTTGGCCTAAATTTCAGCTTTATAGGCCATCATTTCTCATGCAGTATGACAGTGGTTAAGATGCCGTTTGCATCTTACAATTGGTAATTACTATTGCATGATTAGAAGAATTTCAGTCATGTTAGAAATTTTAGTCACCTGACTTTTAGCATAAGCTTTCTCACTAGCTGATTTTCTGATGTTTCCATCAAATTTCCTAAAATTCATTTTACAGCGACTGCAGTGGGTGGGTATTGTACATGTATAATCTGAGCATTCATGTCGTGTCATGTCAGTGGGACCAAATATACTTGTGCAATTTTAATATTTGTGTGCACATTAAAATGTTATTTTGTACAATGTACAATTCTTATGACAGTATTCTTATTCTTAGCCAGTCTACTGCAGTCATTGCAGTGGTAAATGTGGTTAACATCCACTCATGCATGGGGGAAAAAATACCGTTGAATACCGCGAAACCAGTATAATTTTGAAAAATACCGTTTTGGTCATACCGCACAGCACTATTTGGGCCTGAATATTATTTGTTACATACAGCGACATCCTTTCCTTCCTTGTCTGTTTCTCCTGAAGCATGTGTAGCCATTAATATTATATTCCTCTCCATCACTTTCATTTAGCCATGACTCTGTAATTCCAACAATATCATAGTCCCAAGTCAATACTGTTGCCTCTGTTTCATGCATTTTATTTGTAATGCTTCTCGCATTAAAGAGTAAACATTTTAAATGAGGAAGGTTACTTTTTATATTTTTGGTAGAGTTTTCTTTAGGTCTGTTGACTGTTTTTTTGCATTCACCTCAGTCCCCCCCCACCCGATATAATCTAGTTTAAATGTGTGTACACTCCCCTGAAGATTCTCGCTCCTAGAATGTTTGTCCTTTTCTCTTGTAGATATGGTCCAGCTCATCAGTACTGTATAAGGAAATGTTTATGGCAAAAGGCATTCCAGTGACTAAGAAAAGCCAGACAATTTTGTTCACACCAAGCTGTCATCCATGCATTATGGATGAATAATAAATTCTGCTTGTGTAGTCTTTATCCTGGTGCTGCAAGGATTTCTGAGAAAATTACTGATTTTGATTTCATTGTTAGCTTATCTCCAAGTTCCCTTAAATTGTTCTATATAGAATATGCACTTGTCTTTCCAATATCATTTGTTCCAATATGAATTATAACCAAGGGATCTTGGTTGTTACTGGTCCACTCTTTGGGTTATGTGGGAAACTCTTGCTCCTGATATGTGGCATACCGTGGTTCACTCCTGATTTCTACTGCATATAGAGCTGCCAGTATTTCTGATGACTGAATCTCCAATGAGTATTTTGCCTCTTCTACCCCTCATTTTCTTTAACTTGGTTTTAAAGCAGAATGTTCTCAGACTTTTAAAGCAAGGTATACCTGTTGGTTGGTTCTTTTTCTGATGAGATGTTGTGGTACCTTATTCCTCTTTTGACCCCCTGGGTCCACATTTGGTCTGTTGTAGTTGTAACTGCTTGCTGCTTTCATTCATTTGGACAGAGCTACCCAAAACTTTTGGCTTGTACTGATGTAGATTTGTGAGTCAATGAAGCTGTTTTTGGAGAGCAGAAACCTTTGTGGCAAGGTTTTCTGTTTTCACAGTTATCACATATGTAGTCCAATGAGAGGGATCTTGAATAACAGTCCAAATATTACATGTATTGAAGGTGATGGGCTTGAGAAGTATTTTTCTGCTTTTATTTTTTACAGATTCTTCTCTAATCTTTTATGTTGGTAATAGATTTTTTTTGGTATTGTTAATATTTGGATTCAGTAGTAAAATTACTCTGCTCTTTCTGCATAAATTCTGTATAATATTGTATGATTCATTCTACCAATGAGTTAGTGGATTTATATTTTAGAACATTAGAAAGATTTAGAAGAGAACAGGCCATTCAGCCAACAAAGCCTGGGACTTTTTCTAGATCAGTTTACAGTGCTACTCTTCATTGATGGTTTTTGTGCTTTTATATAAGGGTTAAGTATGTTAATATATTCATATTAAATAGATTTTCATGTTAAAACATATTATTACTTGTTATTATATTACTCATGTGGTGGTTAGTTGCACATATACATCCATTCACTGTCTAAACTGTCCCAGGGCCGTCTCGTGGGGCGATGGAACATGAGATTCTTGCAAGAAACGCCCTACTTACAGAGGATATCATATAAAAGCATTTCCATCAAAAAACAGTCAGTTGTGTAAAAGCATGTAGCGCACACAGATGCTATGCTCTCAACACATATAAAGCGTATAAGGACAATATGGAGAATAGACACCCAAAGGCGTTGGAGAGGAAAAAAGGCAGATAAGAGATTATGAAACCAGTAAAAATCGAAAGTATTGCAGCGTCCCAGCCAGGTTGCGGCCTTATTGGTTTTAAGTGATTGTTCGGTCCAATTGAGGGAGGGCGGAGTACAGTGCAGAAGACTGATAGCGGGGTATTGATTGATGCGGTAAGCGGGGGCGAGACGCGGGGGATGAGGGATTGGAGAGGGTGCTAGAAAGTTGTGTTTGGGATTACGAAGTCAGCGATTGTTCAAGTAAAACTTGTGTGACACTTTATCATGTCAGTCGCTACAGTATCAAAGAAAAGATAGAAAAGATTGCATTACCGCAAACAAAAGGTGTTTAATCATCAGAACCAGGTGTAATTGGAAAAAAAAGCAGGACAAATCAAGGTCAGAAATAAAAGGCAAGGAGTAGACAACAAAGTCTTTTCACATTCGCATCATTCAATGCACAAAACGTGCATTTACACAATAATAGACCACATGCTATGGGAATCTGTGGTCCCGCAACAGTTAAAGCAAGGACAAGTTGAATTTCAAAGAATACACAATTCAGTCAGATGTATATTTATGATCATGGAGAAGCGATGTAAATTTTAACAGGCAAAAAGAAAGGTAATGTATATATTCCACGAATACCATTACACACCAAAGGAGACTGTGATATGCCATTCATATTAAAATGTTTACAGTTTACTGTGAGAATAGCTTTTGCTATGACAATCAATAAATCACAGGGACAAACATTAGAAAAAGTCAGATTATTTATTAGAGAAACAGAAACAATATTCACTCATGGTCAGTTATACGTTGCGTTGTCACAATGTGTCTCCAAAAAGTATTGTTTTTAATGAAGCTTTAAAGTAAAAGTGCAAATAATGAAATTGAAACAATTCCAAAGAAAAAAAAAATAAAATTGTATATCTGATTAACTAAACACAGGGGTTGGCGAGCGAAGCGAGCAGGGGTCGAAGCCCCCTAGTTTAATTATAAGGTTGTGGGAAGCCAGAGCCAATTTCAGCTGCACTGCAGAAAAGGCATGACTTGGCCATGGACAGGGCAAAAAATATCTCTGTTAGTTGTAAGGTTGTGTAACTTCAGATATGACCATGCAGATCTGCCATGTCTTAAATAACAACTTTGAAAAGCAATATTTTTATCACTTTGTCTCACTTTTAACCATGTTAGGATATCTTCCTGAATACCGGTTTTGTTTTTACTCATCACTACAGTGTCTATACTCCTCCAGAATATAGTAACAAAGTTGGTATCTTTAGTAGTTTCCAAATTATTGCTGCCAATATTGCATACATTGTCCTTTATTTAGTTGATAATATTGAAAGCATAGGCATAGCAGGTTGTCATAAACAGTAGCATTTTTATATTTACAATATATTAACATTAATTATGATGTTGCACACTTAAAAAAAGGTTAAAAAGCCCCAATTGAGCCTACCTAAACCTGTTTCATGTTGTCTGTCCCGTTTTTCATTATGCTTCTATATTTCTATTAAACACTCATATTATTAATACTTTACTCTCTCTCTCCCTCTTACTTTACCTTCTATTAAATTCTTATTATAGATGCCTTCAGGCATCTCATTCTCAGTGCCATTAAGCTGGTGTATATTTCTTCACAGCGGCATGGTGTCGCAGTGGGTAGCGCTGCTGCCTCGTAGTTAGGAGACCCGGGTTTATTTCCTGGGTCCTCCATGTGTGGAGTTTGCATGTTCTCCCCGTGTCTGCGTAGGTTTCCTCCAGATACTCCGGTTTCCTCCCACAGTCCAAAGACATGCAGGTTAGGTGCATTGGTGATTCTAAATTGTCCCTAGAGTGTGCTTGGTGTGTGGGTGTGTGTGTGTGCCCTGCAGTGGGCTGGTGCCCTGCCCGGGGTTTGTTTCCTGCCTTGTGCCCAGTGTTGGCTGGGACTGGCTCCAGCCCCGTGACCCTGTAGTTAGGATATAGCGGGTTGGATGATGGATGGATGGATATTTCTTCACATACAGTGCATCCGGAAAGTATTCACAGCGGATCACTTTTTCCACATTTTGTTATGTTACAGCCTTATTCCAAAATGGATTAAATTAATTTTTTTCCTCAGAATTCTACACACAACACCCCATAATGACAACGTGAAAAAAGTTTACTTCACGTTTTTGCAAATTTATTAAAAATAAAAAAACTGAAAAATCACATGCACATAAGTATTCATAGCCTTTGCTCAATACTTTGTCGATGCACCTTTGGCAGCAATTACAGCCTCAAGTCTTTTTGAATATGATGCCACAAGCTTGGCACATCTATCCTTGGCCAGTTTCGCCCATTCCTCTTTGCAGCACCTCTCAAGCTCCATCAGGTTGGATGGGAAGCGTCGGTGCAGAGCCATTTTAAGATCTCTCCAGAGATGTTCAATCGGATTCAAGTCTGGGCTCTGGGTGGGCCACTCAAGGACATTCACACAGTTGTCCTGAAGCCACTCCTTTGATATCTTGGCTGTGTGCTTAGGGTCGTTGTCCTGCTGAAAGATGAACTGTCGCCCCAGTCTGAGGTCAAGGGCGCTCTGGAGCAGGTTTTCATCCAGGATGTCTCTGTACATTGCTGCGGTCATCTTTCCTTTTATCCTACATAGTCTCCCAGTTCCTGCCGCTGAAAAACATCCCCACAACATGATGCTGCCACCACCATGCTTCACTGTAGGGATGGTATTGGCCTGGTGATGAGCGGTGCCTGGTTTCCTCCAAACATGACGCCTGGCATTCACACCAAAGAGTTTAATCTTTGTCTCATCAGACCAGAGAATTTTGTTTCTCATGGTGTGAGAGTCCTTCAGGTGCCTTTTGGCAAACTCCAGGCGGGCTGCCATGTGCCTTTTACTAAGGAGTGGCTTCCGTCTGGCCACTCTACCATACAGGCCTGATTGGTGGATTGCTGCAGAGATGGTTGTCCTTCTGAAAGGTTCTCTGTCCACAGAGGACCTCTGGAGCTCTGACAGAGTGACCATCGGGTTCTTGGTCACCTCCCTGACTAAGGCCCTTCTCCCCCGATCGCTCAGTTTAGATGGCCGGCCAGCTCTAGGAAGAGTCCTGGTGGTTTCGAACTTCTTCCACTTACGGATGATGGAGGACACTGTGCTCATTGGGACCTTCAAAGCAGCAGAAATTTTTCTGTAACCTTCCCCAGATTAGTGCCTCGAGACAATCCTGTCTCGGAGGTCTACAAACAATTCCTTTGACTTCATGCTTGGTTTGTGCTCTGACATGAACTGTCAACTGTAGGACCTTCTATAGGCCTTTCCAAATCATGTCCAATCAACTGAATTTACCACTGGTGGACTCCAATTAAGCTGCAGAAACATCTCAAGGATGATCAGGGGAAACAGGATGCGCCTGAGCTCAATTTTGAGCTTCATGGCAAAGGCTGTGAATACTTATGTACATGTGCTTTCTCAATTTTTTTATTTTTAATAAATTTGCAAAAATCTCAAGTAAACTTTTTTCACGTTGTCATTATGGGGTGTTGTGAGTAGAATTCTGAGGAAAAAAATGAATTTAACCCATTTTGGAATAAGGCTGTAACATAAAATGTGGAAAAAGTGATGCGCTGTGAATACTTTCTGGATGCACTGTATCCAAGCTAATACGCTCATAATAGAGGACAGTAATTTATGTTGCATTATGTGATCAGCTCATGGCTAGATATACATCTAAAATCAGGAGTATCCTTGCTATTATGTCCAGACTTGTACCTGATGGCTCTTCTGAGCATTAAACTCATTACCTCCTTCTGTTGTTGCAGTTGTAGGATGCTGGATATGCAGGAAGGGTTAAATTTTTTCATAAATTTTTCCAAAGATTTTGCTGCTGTAAAACAATATAATTTTTGTAAATGCATTTAGTCAAGAAGGTTATTCGTGAAGATATGTACAACTGTTTTTCTAACAAACATTGTTGTATTTAATTTATTGATGATGAATATTTCTGTTAATTGTTTAATATTTTAATAACAAATTCTAGTTGCATTATCACCTTATATAAATGCTTATAAATGACTTTCATATTAAAACAATTATTTTTTTCTTTACTCTTTCGTATGTCTTACAGGAAAGCTGTGGCATGTCTATTTGCAATGGAAAAATTTACATTTTAGGAGGAAGGGGTGAGACTGGAGAAGCAACGGACACCATCCTTTGTTACGACCCAGCTACAGGAATTATAACTGGCATGGCGGCAATGCCCCGGCCCATCTCTTATCATGGTTGTGTAACCATCCACCGTTACAATGAAAAATACTTCAGATCCTGAACATGATAAAAAGTACTTGTAAATTTTTCATTAACAAATGAACTTCAAAATGCACAAGATGACCAGAATGCCTTAAAGGAAATCACATTTAAAGATAATGGGTATAAGCTGAGCCGCCTTTTTGCAACATTGTTTTGTGGGAGTGGTATTTTCTTTTGCTCTTTTTTAGTGGTTTGGATTGTTTGACTTCTAAAATTCTACACTGTAATACATTTAATTATTTCTTGTTATTGATATGTAAAGTTTGTGACTGTGATATGAATCTTATATTGCTAACCATTTTTAGTAAGTACATTTTTTACTGTTGTTAACTTTAATACAGCCTCTTTGAAAGGTTTTTTTTTTTTTTTAACATGTAAAAGACATTTTAGGATAAGATTATGCAAACATGATGTTACTCTAGGCATAAACTTCACTCATTCGCAGTAAGTTAGGACTGAAAAGACTGATGAAAGAACAAAGTGAGAGTGTGGAGTGAGATTGTGATCTTTTTAAATTGTTTGTTTCTTAGATTTCATGGACTATGTGGGATTGTTTGTGATGGACTGAGCCCTGTGCCTCTTGTTGCTGGAATGGGCTCCAAGACCTTTCATCCCCTGACCATGAAAATGCAAGTTTAGTAAATGGATTGATGGAGGTTTAAAATTTGCTTTCTGTGTGCAACACACTGCACAACTTGCAATCAAGGCAAATTAAACTGAATGAATATTGGTACTTATTTTGTGATAAAGAACTATTAATCCCTAAAAGACCCAGATTAACAGACCCAGGACTACTAAACACCCTATCTTTTATCATAACATTCTCATTTTAAACTGTCCTACTCCTGTCAGCTCATTTCTGCTGTTCAGTCTGAAGATTACATTATTGAGTATTTAGCATTAACTAGTATGAAGGAAAATGGAAAGCACTCAATACATATTCAGGTGTAGTTGACAACTCCAATATGCTGTTTTCTTCACAAACAAGTGGGATAAAATTGAACTATAATGTCAGTCTCATACAAGTAAAAGTGTTTCCGTTTTTGTTGTTGACAAATGGCACTTTTGATGTTCAGTTAAGGATATTTGTAGACTGCAGTATTTTGCAAAAAAACATATACAGATCTTTATAAAAACACTGCAAAATCTGCTAACATTTGTGTGTTTTTGTTTCTTTGGTTTCTGAAAGCAAGGCATTTGGCTCTGGAAATAATCTGAGCTTCCTATAGTACAAATTTCTTCCTCCCTGATCCAGGTGAGTCCTAATCCACAAAATGTTGCAGGCCACTTTAAATGATCCATTTTGCAGTAATACTATTTTAAAGGAATGCGTACTATTTTGGGATATAATTTTTAATCTAAAAAAACACAATTAAATTTTAAATTGTAAAATATGTTTATTAATTTTGAAACTATATGATGCTATAAGTGGAGGAGTTTAGTCAGTCAGTCATTCTCCAACCTGCTATATCCTAACATGGGGTCACAGGGGTCTGCTGGAGACAATCCCAGCCAACACAGGGCGCAAAGCAGAAACAAACCCTGGGCAGGGTGCCAGCCCACCACAGGGCACAAACACACACACCCCAGGGACAATTTAGGATTGCCAATGCACCAAACCTGCACGTCTTTGGACTGTGAGAGGAAACCCACGCAGACACGGGGAGAACATGCATACTCCACGCAGGGAGGACCTGGGAAGCGAACCCAGGTCTCCTTACAGTGAGGCAGCAACGCTACCACTGAGCCACTGTTTCGCCCTGGAGGAGTTTAGATGTCTATAATCAAATTGGGCAAGCTAATACAGTAGATTAATGAAAAAGTCAGAGTAATACAGTAAAGTGCACACTAAGCAATTTTTGTAAGCAATAATTAACACTTTTTTTACTCAGTCGCAGCTTTCCAGAAGCAGAATTGGCATTGCTCAATATTCAGCTTTCTTTTCTTGTGCTATCACCACAGTGTTTTATTTTACCTAAATCAATGCACACATTTCATGGATCCCAGAAGTGCCTGTGATGTGCAGAGTTAACACTTTAACACTTTTTAAGCTTACTGCTTATTACTGCAGTCTCAAAGACAAATCTAATAGTAAATCTGAAGTAAAATGATACCACAAACTTTCAGATGCCTGTTTCTTTTGCTCATTTCCTTTTAAGCTGCTATGATTTAAATTGTTGAGATATCTACACACCTATCGTAGAGTGCAATGCCAAAGTCCTACTGTTGCCACACACTTATTTTAACATGCCCTTATAAAGCTCTTGTCTCCTTAGCGCAAGGCATGCGTATACCGGCTGAGTTCAAGAGAGCTGCAGAAATACACAGAAATACAAGAATGGTCACATTCCGTTCCACAGGTTTTAAGACCAATATTATTTTTTCTATTTAACTTCTAGGATAACATCTAGCAATCCAGCTGATTTAACAGAAATTTATTTGCATTTATGGGTACAGGGAAAAAAATGTTGTTAAAGTCACTTACCCTTTTTTTCCCCTCTTGAACTTAATGACAGTAGTTATTACGTATGTTTGGCATATTATTTCTCCCATTTTTGTTTTATTACAATCCTGTATCATAATATATGCTTTATTACCTTTTTTGTTTGTATGTATTTCTTGATGGGGGAAGACCCTTCACAGCACTTTGTTCCATACCATTTATTAGATGTAGGATTTATTTTTGAGTAAATATTGTTAAAATGTAAATATAGTTCTTAAATTTTACTGTATCAGTAAATTTGTTTCGCTTGAGTTCATGTAATGATAATGTGTGAGAAGGATTGTAAAAGTATTCATAGTTTTGCTGAGCGATGTGGCCACTGTGATAAAGAGCAAAGAGAGACAGAAAGAGTCAGCACTTGAACTGAGAAAGAAACTAGTTTAATGTGGATCCCATAAAATAATCTGTAAAAATCACAAATAAAATGGAGGGTAAATTCAAAATCAGAAGTTACGCAGTTTATTTTACATATTATTTGTCAGACTGATTCACCAGCAGCACTGGTTTTTAGAATCTGATAAATGGCAGATTTCAAGTTTTTGCGAGTCATTATCAGTCAGCCTTCTCAAATTCTTGATTTCCATGAAACCTCAAAATGTAAATCCTTTCCTTCACACCTGGAAGTGTTTGCTTTGGCACACACAAACACACACATTATATATTTTCCTTAAAACTATTTTGGGGAACATTTTAACCTAGAAAATTGCTTTGAAGCATATTGAGTTGTGCATTATGTAGACGTTGAACTGCAAGTGCAAATTAAGTGATTCTGAGGCGCAAACCAATAACCGGAAGCACTGGCATTTTATCTGGGGTTTAGGGTGGTATCATTTAATTCCAGGCATCTCAAGGTGGTATGCTAGCAGTAACTAAAATACGGTTTTAAGAATTTCACATGGACCAAAAGCAGCAGTTGACTAATACTCACTTTTCATTTATTATTTTCTTCTAATTTAACGAATAAGTGCACGCAATTGCACAACTCTGCAGTCTTTAATATTTAAATTATCCATTCTAGGGTCATATTAATAATGATTAATAATGAAAGGATAAATCACCTTGTATGGTGTTCAAGAAAATATTTGCATTTAGATTTTAAATAACTGCTTATTTGCACAACCTCTTGTATTCTATTTTTCTCTACGGACCTCCTGAAAGGGACTGCTGGGAACATACAGGTTTGTATCTGACTGTAGTGTGTGATATAAAGTTAATTTACATGACAAATAAATACAGTTTCAGAGTTCAAGTACATTGTTTTGCTTCTAATATTTGGTGTAATGTTATTGGGTTATGTCTCTTATGCCAGGTCTGTTTGGTACATTGTATAATATTTGTTAAAATTAACATTGAATGATGCTGGAGGAAAATTGGCTGGACAGATAATTATCATTCTAAGCAGCTGTACACACAGCAGTTAAGTGAATAATTGCAGGCTGCATATACTTAAGGCTTGTTAAGAAAATCTTGGTAATTAACCTTGAACTTAACAGAGCCAGGCCTTGCAAATAATACGATGGTGATTCTTTTTTATTTTAGGTGTGCATGTTGTAGCACTTCTGTATCTCGGTAATTTTTTTCAGTAATTGTTGCATTATGGAATGATGTGAGCTTATATTTTCTAAATTGCTTTGAACAAGTGTAAAACCTCTTTTTAAATATGTTAGATGTAATTTGTGTGCCTTAATAAAAATCATAAAGTGTCATCTATGTGCCATTTATTAACATTAAGTTTTCATCAGGCATTCATAACAGGCATAAGAGAGTTCCTGCAATCACTATTGGCAGCAGTGTCTCACTTTTACATTCATTTGGCCAGCATGCACCTCCATTTGTTAAGTAAGGACTTGGCCTCTCAAGGATCAACAGTTTGGCTGTAACTAAGTAAGTTAGTTTTTCATTGACCTGACCACTGTGTCAGTGAGGAATTCTTATTATATTGCAGCAACAGTACGTCATCAAAATGAATGTGACTTGATGTGTGGTGTCAATTGTAAATAAAGTAAATAATAATTTAGGTACCAAGTCAAGTTTATTTCTAGATCAAATTAAAAAAAAAAAAGATTTTGGCAAAAGTTGGTACAATAAAAAATATACCTGCGAAAACAAAAATGTATATTTATTATAAAAATTAAGACACTACTGGGCCTTTCTAACTTGCCAGTTTTCAACAAAATGACTTTTACTATATCTATTTGTTTGAGATATATATATATATATATATATATATATATATATATATATCCACACCTATATATCTGCAACTTTTTTATTCTATGTTTAGTCGTTTTTTGTCATTTTTACTGAACATATATATTCACACACTATATGGCCAAAAGTACGTGGACACCCTTCCAAATTACTGAGTTCAGGTGTTTCAGCCACTCCCATTATTAAAAGGTGTATAATGTAAAATCAAGCACATAGCCAAATAACCACCATTGACAAACATTAGCAGTAAAATGGGTTGTACTGAAAAGCTCAGTGACTTTAGACATAGCACAGACCACCGGCACTATCGTTGGATGCCACCATTAGCATGTGTCAGTACGCAAAATTTCTAATCTGCTAGATCTGACCTAGTCAACTGTAAGTTATATTATGTGAAGTGTAAGCAAATACAAGTAACAGCAGCTTAGCTATGAAGTGGTAGACCACACAGACTCTGAGGTGCCGCTTAGTGCTGAAGTGCATAGCATGTAAAAATTCCCTCATTCACAACAGAGTTTCACTGTGCCTCTGGAAGCAACATCAGCACAAGAGGTGAGTGTTGGGGACCTTCATGAAGTGGGTTTCTATGAACGAGATGCTTCATTCAAGTCAAAGATCACTACAGTGGAACCTCAGGTCATGAACGTCTCGGACCACGTACAAATCGGGTTACAACCAAAAAGTTTGCCAAACTTTTGCATCTGTTCACGACCACATACTCGAGTGATGAACAAGCTAGGTTCCCTTCTGGTTCGTACGCGCCGATGATTTCCGCATGTGTTCAGTCTCTCCCTGTACAGTACATTGTTCTCGGTCAGACATACATCGTGCAGAGTGACTTTGTGGTATAGCGGATCCACAGCTCACATCAAGAGGCCAGTTTTAAATAAATAATCACCGCGCTACAGGTGCCACGTCCTCTTCATAAATAGAAGTGCGAGGCGACTAAAGGGAGGAAAAAGAAAAGAAAGACGGAGGTTGCGGAGTGAGGAAGTAAGCAGGAAGCAGTGTGGAAAGAACCGGTGTGAGCGAGTGAGGGAAACTGAGGGAAAATATACCAATAATTATTTGTTAGGGATCTCTTTGTATACCACATTGTCATTTCAGCCCTCCGGTTGTAATATGACCAAGCTGTGCGCTGAGCTAACTCTTGAGCATGCAACATACAGTTGGCCATGTGAAAAGTAATCTTGTTTCAAATCTCACAGCTTGGATTGCTGCTGTCACAATAGGTTTGAGTTTCATGGTTTGTTTCAATTACGACAGTATTTGTAGGACTTGTGTTGAAGTAACATTCGGCATCTGTCAAGCGTTGTAAGTATACAACCGGTTTCATCGATAACTTCAGATCCAGCTTTTAAGAGTTTAAACATTCATAAACATCAAAGTGTCCACTACTGAAATCGTCACCTGTGAATCTAAGATGTTTAAGAGGCATTGGCGGTTGTCGAAAGGTGTAAAATATTTGGCCATTTCGGTACACTTGAAAGCGACAACCGAACAATTCAGCGGCAGCCATCAACTCACATGCAGAACCATAGGTGAAGGGCTTAAGCATTTCACTCTTATAGTGCTCCTGTGTAGTATAATTATCTCCTGTACTGTCATCAGTCCACACCTTGAACCTGTCCCAGTCATTCAATACATAAGACACAATGTTCCTCCGGATATCAAGAGTGAGCCCGATATGGCCCTGTAAAATAGAGAATGGAAAAGGCAGGTGCCATCTCCAGGCATGGAAACCACTTGGTAAGTGACAGTTCTTTGATCGATGGTGATCACCTCGATAGACATGTTAATAGGGGTATGGTTGGAACGATAAAGGAAATGCGTACCTGAACAATGTAAAGTAAGTCTAAAATACCTATACAATAACTATAATCGTAATAAATGAACAATAAAACAGCAGAGAAGCCGTGGATTAAATAAAAAGGCTGTAGTTATCAGCAGGGAGACGTGAATCCCGTGGCAAAGCAAGGAAGGGAATGTAGAGACCGGAGCGACGGACAGCCTTATATAGGCAGGCAGCCAACAACGTGGGAGGCGTTGGGATGGGGGATCCAACGCCGCCTCATATGGTGACCGAGCTGCAGGCTATGGACGTATATATGTATGTAAGTAGGATTCAGTTAGCGTTGGGACCCGCGTACCAAATTTCTGGAAGATGGGCCCATAAGTAACAAAGACCATTGGAAAGTTCAATATGGCAGCCGACAGTGGAGTCATACTACCGAAATAAGTATGTACTTTGGTTTCGGTTAGCGCAGGGAAGCAGCCTACCAAATTTCGTGAAGATGGGGCCATAAATAAGAAAGTTCAACATGGCGGACGTTGTCGACCGTTATGACCGTTACGTGTAGAATTTCAAAATGAAACCTGCTTAACTTTTGTAAGTAAGCTGTAAGGAATGAGCCTGCCAAATTTCAGCCTTCTACCTACATGGGAAGTTGGAGAATTTGTGACGTTGGAAAGTTCAATATGGAGGCCGACAGTGGCGTCATACCACCAAAATAAGTACGTACATCAATTTCAGTTAGCGCAGGGAAGCCGCCTACCAAATTTCGTGAAGATGGGGTCAGCCTTCTACCAACATGGGAAGCTGGAGAATTAGTGACGTTGGAAAGTTCAATATGGCGGCCGACAGTGGCGTAATACCACCGAAATAAGTACGTACATCAGTTTCGGTTAGCACAGGGAAGCCGCCTACCAAATTTCGTGAAGATGGGGCCATAAATAAGAAAGTTCAACATGGCAGACGTTGTCGACTGTTATGAGCGTTACGTGTAGAATTTCGAAATGAAACCTGCTTAACTTTTGTAAGTAAGCTGTAAGGAATAAGGCTGCCAAATTTCAGCCTTCTACCTACATGGGAAGTTGGAGAATTAGTGAGTGAGTGAGTCAGTCAGTGAGAGCTTTGCCTTTTATTAGTATAGATTACACTGTGCATTCTATGGTATAATTAACTATTTTTGTGCTTAAAAATCTTTAAAAAAAATATATTTACATGGTTTTGGAATGAATTACGGTCGTGACCCGAGGTTCCACTGTATGTGTAATGCCAAGAGTTGGCTGGAGTGGTGTAAAGCAGGGGTGTCGAACTCCAGGCCTGGAGGGCCGCAGTGCCTGCAGGTTTTCATTCTGACTTTTTTCCTAATAAGTGACCAGTTTTCACTGCTAATTCACTTCTTTTCCTTTCATTTTAATAGCTCTGTATTTAAGGATTGAGTCCTCTGAATGTATTCCTTTCTTGATTAAATGACAGCCAAACAGAAATGAGATGTGAAATGAGCTGACAGATGACCAGCTAAATTGGGATTTCAAACTCCAACCAATCTCTTAATGAGAAGCTGATTCTTGCTGTTAATTGTCTTGTTGTTGCTCTCATTCTGCCACAGCAGACATTTTTAAAACTGTTGATTTTTCTATTTTTTCTAAGAACACCGTCAAAATATTTTGGTGACCTGAGAGATCAACCTTACCAAGACCATCACCCTTCTTTATTTTCAGATATTGTGTGACGTGGCGGCTTGTTTTGTGTCTCATTATTGTTTGGCTGCTAATTAAGAAAAAAGAGTACTAAGGGGGAGAAATCAAGTTAATTAAAATTAAGGCAAAAGAAGTTAATTAGCAGCAAAAACTGGTCATTAATGAAGAAGATGGTTAGAATGAAAACCTGCAGCCACTGCGGCCCTCCAGGACTGGAGTTCGACACCTGTGGTGTAAAGCAATCCACCATTGGACTCTTGAGCAGTGGAAATGTGTTTTCTGGAGTGAAGAATCATGCTTCACTATGTGGCATTCTGATGAATCTGGGTTAGGTGGATGCCAGGAGAACACTACCTTCTGGACTGCAAAAGTGCCTACTGTAAAGTTTGGTGAAAGAGGGTTGATGGTCTGGGGCTGTTTTTCAGGGTTTGGGGTAGGACACTTGGTTTCAGTAAAGGGTACCGTTAATACTACATTTTGACAATTGCATGCTCTGAACTTTGTGGCAACAGTTTGAGGAAAGCCCTCTTCTGTTCTATCCATAAAGACATAGTCTGATAAGTTTGGTGTGGAGGAACTTGAGTGGCCTGCAATCTATTGAACACCTTTAGAATGATTATGATTATTCACAGATCCTGAAGGCTGGACCTTATCATCTAACATCAGTACTTGACCTCAGAAATGCTATGTTTTGCTGAATGGGCACAAATTCCTTGTGGAAAGCTTTCCCAAAAAAAATGGAGGATATTATAGGTGCACATAGGGGGCCAGCTCCATATTAATGCCAATGGTTTTGCAGTAGAATGTCCAACAAACTAATATAGATGTGATGGTCAGGTGTCCACAATCTTTAGGCCATATACAGTCATATGAAAAGGTTTGGGAACCCCTCTTAATTCTTTGGATTTTTGTTTATCATTGGCTGAGCTTTCAAAGTAGCAACTTCTTTTTAATATATGACATGTCTTATGGAAACAGTAGTATTTCAGCATTAAGTTTATTGCATTAACAGAAAACATGCAATATGCATCATAACAAAATTAGGCAGGTGCATAAATTTGGGCACCCCAGCAGAGATATTACATCAATACTTAGTTGAGCCTCCTTTTGCAAATATAACAGCTTCTAGACGCCTCCTATGGCCTTTGATGAGTGTCTGGATTCTGGATGGAGGTAGTTTTGACCATTCTTCCATACAAAATCTCTCCAGTTGAGTGAAACTTGATGGCTGCCGAGCATGGACAGCCTGCTTCAAATCATCCCATAGATTTTCGATGATATCAAGTCAGGGAACTGTGACGGCCATTCTAGAACATTGTACGTCTCCCTCTGCATGAATGCCTTTGTAGATTTCGAACTGTGTTTTGGGTCATTGTCTTGTTGGAATATCCAACCCTTGCGTAACTTCAACTTTGTGACTGATGCTTGAACATTATCCTGAAGAATTTGTTGATATTAGGTTGAATTCACCCGACTCTCGACTTTAATAACGGCCCCAGTCCCTGAACTAGCCACACAGCCCCACAGCATGATGGAACCTCCACCAAATTTGACAGTAGGTAGCAGGTGTTTTTCTTGGAATGCGGTGTTCTTCTTCCGCCATGCAAAGCGCTTTTTGTTATGACCAAATAACTAAATTTTTGTTTCATCAGTCCAAAGCACTTTGTTCCAAAATAAATCTGCCTTGTCTAAATGAGCATTTGCATACAAGTGACACTGTTTGTGACGTGAGTGCAGAAAGGGCTTCTTTAACATTACCCTGCCATACAGATGTTCTTTGTGCAAATTGCTCTGAATTGTAGAATGATGTACAGATACACCATCTGCAGCAAGATGTTCTTGCAGATCTTTGACAGTTGCTTTGAGGATCCCATGCTGTCACTCTTCAGTGGAGAGTCAAAGGGAAGCACAACTTGCAATTGACCACCTTAAATACATTTTCTCATGATTGGACACACCTGTCTATGAAGTTAAACCAACCAATTTGGTGTTGCAAGTAATCAGTATCGAGCAGTTACATGCATTCAAATCAGCAAAATTACAAGGGTACCCAAATGTTTGCACAGCCAGTTTTTCACATTTGATTTAATTTCATACAACTAAATACTGCTTCACTAAAAATCTTTGTTCGGAAAAACCCCAGTACTCAGATGTTCCTAGGAAATGAAAGACATACCACTGTTATCTTTTTTGTTGAAAGTAAATTATTATGCAGGCTGAGAGGGGTTCCCAAACCTTTTCATATGACTGTAGTGTATATACAGTGAATTCAGAAAGTATTTAGTCTCTTTCACAGTCTGCACATGTTATTGTTGTGTAAATTTAATTTTAAATGGATAAATTTGACAACAGTCTACACTAGATAACCCATAATGCATCATATTTATTTTAATTCTCTTTGAGATGTTTCTGGAACTTGATTGGAGGCCACCTGTGACAAATTGAATTGACTGAACAGCATTAATAAACACACATACTGTACATGCTTATGTAAGGGCCCATAATTCAAATTGTATGTCAGGAGCAAAAAACAGAATATCCAAGAAACTCTCCATAGACATGCATGATAAAACTGTGATGAGGCATAGAGCTGGGGTATAAAACCATTTCTAAAGCTCAAGTGTGTACCCAAGTGCACAATGGCTTCAATAATTGTGAAATGGAAGAGGTTTGGAAGCACCTGGGCACTTCTTAGACTTGCTCATCTGGCCATAAAGGAGTAGCTGGTCAAGAATGGCCTTGCTCATTGAGGTAACCAAGAATCCAATGGTCACTTTAACAGAGCTTCAAGAAGTCCTCTGCTCTGGTGGGAGAACCTATTGGAAGGATGACCATCTTGGGAGCACTCCGTCAATCAGGCATTTATGGTAAATTGGCACACCTGCTTGGAGTTTGCCAAACAGCACTCTGAGAGCATGAGGAAAAAGATTCTTTGGTCTGATAACACAAAAGTTGAGCTTTTTAGGCAGACCTCCAAGCACTGTGTGGCAAAGACTGGGTTATCACCTGCCTAAAACCATCCCTACGGTGAAGTGTGGTTCCAGTATCATACAATGTGGGTGTTTCTCAGTGTCATATGCAACCTCAGACTGGGCTGACAGTTCACCTTTTAGTACAACAATGACCTAAAGCATACAGCCAAGACTAAGCTGGATTGGTTTCAGGACAAGTCTCTGACTGTCCTTGAGTGGCCCAGCCAAAGCCCAGACTTCAACCCAATACAACATCTGGGGAGAAAGCTGAAGATGGTAGTTTACGGATACTTCCCATGCAATCTTATAAAGCTTTTGAGGATCTCCAAGAAAAATGGTTACATTATGCAAGCTATCGAGGAAACTCAGGCCCCTTCTTCAGGCAAGATGTAAAGGATTTTAAAAAGTACTGAATTAAAGGTTTTTAAAAGTTTTATACTTTTTATAAAATTTTCCAACCATCCAGATTCCATGTTTTCATTCATTGTGGGTTATTGAGTATAGATTG
>JANRMT010062854.1:116771693-116806857 GCA_026402145.1 Polypterus bichir lapradei | reverse complement strand
CAATCCTCTCCAGGGTGCGGTTATTCCTATTGCTTGTACACTTTTTTCTACCACATCTTCTCCTTCCCTTCGCCTCTCTATTAATGTGCTTGGACACAGACCTTTGTGAACAGCCAGCCTCTTTAGCAATGACCTTTTGTGTCTTGCCCTCCTTGTGCAAGGTGTCAATGGTCGTCTTTTAGACAACTGTCAAGTCAGCAGTCTTCCCCATGATTGTGTAGCCTACAGAACTAGACTGAGAGACCATTTAAAGGCTTTTGCAGGTGTTTTGAGTTAATTAGCTGATTAGAGCGTGGCACCAGGTGTCTTCAATATTGAATCTTTTCACAATATTCTAATTTTCCAAGATACTGAATTTGGGACTTTCATTAGTTGTCAGTTATAATAATCAAAATTAAAAGAAATAAACATTTGAAATACATCAGTCAGTATGTAATGAATGAATCTAATATACAAGTTTCACTTTTTGAATGGAATTACTGAAATAAATCAACTTTGTCATGATATTCTAATTTTATGACCAGCACCTGTATATATATATACTGTGTGTATATATATATATATATATTTTATATATGTGTATGTATATATGTACACATAAATGTGAGTAATAAATAAACAAAAAATGTAAAAAATATTAAGGGAACACTCTTAATCATCACAATTTAACTCGAAGTAAATTAAGATTCAGTGGTTATGAATCTGTCCAGTTAGGAAGCAGAAGTGATTATGAATCAACTTCACCTGCGTTGCTGCAAATGAAACTGGCAACAAGTGCACTGGAAAATATTCAGATGCATAAAACTGTGCGTAAGCAAAGTTTCACGCACCTCTCCTTTGTAAATTCCAATGAACGTGAATTTTAACGCAGTATGCACATGACTACAGCCCCACCAGAACTCCTCCCAGAATATTGCACATTTGAATATGCAAATCAATATAAACAGCCACTTCCATTCAGTGTTTTGACAATGGCAAGACAATGGTAAAAGCATGCGGAAAAAAGAAGAATTTAAGTGAATGCGAAATTTAGGTCCTGCTCAGTAAAGTACAGGCACGGAAAATATGCACTATTTCATAGCTTTAATCTCAAAATTTCTGCTTTATTCTCGTAGTTTATTTTGTCATTAAAGTAGAACATCATAATTTGCATCTTAAAATTGATGTTTAATTTACTAGAGTTTCTCAAATCCCATTGTAACTAAAGTAGCATGTTAAATGCTTCATATTCTAAGTGTTCCCTGACCTAGTCGTTAATCGGTACGTGCTTCCTAAATGTACTTTCTCTTATACCAACAAGATCAGGCAGGCAGTGATCAGCGCACAGAATCATTACATTCACTGCTCAGAAGAACCACTGAATTCTGTGTTTGTGTTTCTAATCACCAGCTCATGAACCCAACATAAACACACTATTTCAATTAAACCAGTGGGGTACTCATTTAAACATCTAGCCTCTTGGAGTCTCGTTACAACTGCCATAAATGTTCTATGCATTGAAGGTACAGCTGCTTTTGCAATCACTTTTTGGAGATATTGTGGCAAGGTGTTATGGAAATTTAATGCATGTTCTTCTGGGTGAGCTACTTTATTCTTTATTTTTTATTTTAGCAGTACTGTCTCTGTCAAATGTTCCAACCCCCAATTCCTGTCCTTCTGTTTTGTTTTTCTATGTAACCAATTGCCAAACAATAAACATCTTCATATTCACTGTGCCACCGTGCCCCCACGTATAGTACATGCATTTCATCATGAAAACGACATCAGGTATACATCTTAGCATTCTAAAATGTTCAGAGACCTGTAATAATATCATGAATGCAATGTATTCTGTGTGGTGATCATGGCCTGCAGACTCCAGTTGACGTGTTGTGATATGGATTCACTCTGTCCCCACATGTTTAATTATTAACAGTATACATTATTTAAATGAAGTTAAGAATATATCTGTAAAATGTAATATACATACTTTAATGTATTTCATCAATAAAAATGATATCAAGTATACATCCTCATATTCTAACAGCACACAGTTCCAAGAAGATAGCTCTTGGAAATCTAAATTGACTTGAAGCCAGGGATCACCTGTAAATATGTGCTTTCTTCTATTGAATTGAATCAAATTCCTTTATTGTCATTGTATGGCAAAATAAGATTCAATATGCAACTCCTTTATAAACTAATTTTCCTATAAAATGATAAAAAATAATGTGATAAAAAATAACAATATGAAAGCATAAGTACAAATATATGTACATATAGTGCAAATGGTTCATAAAAGAGGCTCAGTTTGTGCAATATTACAGTTGTAGTGCAAGTTTACAGTGAAGTAATTGTAATTACAAGTACAAACAGTTCTCCTGGGAGCACTTGATTGACTAATAGCTCTTGGCACAAAGCTGTTTCGGAGCCTCGAGGTCTATGCAAGAAAGGCTCTGGAGCGTTTGGTTGATGGGTGAAGTTCAAGTAGACTGTGACATGGGTGAGTGGAATCCATGCAGATGCTGGTGGCTTTCCTGAGGCAGTGTGTGCTATAAATGTCCTCCAGGGCTGGAAGCTGTATCCCGATACTCCTCTGCACTCTCGACAAAACCTGCTGTAGAGTTTTCTGATCAGCTGCTGTGCAGCTGTGATCCAAACATAGATACAATGGGTTCAAATACTCTCTCTGGTGCACTGAGAGTAAAACATTAAACTATGGTATTCGGAATAGTTTGGCCATTCCATGCACATTTATATTGTTACAGAATGATTCCAATCAAGTGCCTTAAATTTGTAAACAATATGCAATTAATTTTGGTGTATTTGATACAGCCCACATCATGGATATGAATCTAAAAAATAAAGAGAAACAACACAGAAACAGTAGCACTGCTTTGATGTTGGGTATTGCCCATTTATAAAACTGAGCAGAAAACATGCATATGCATGGTCTGAGGCTGCCATGAAAATATGCATGGCTTTATGTCAAGTTAAGTTTTTACACATCTCAATGTGAGCGTGGAAACGGGCATACACAACATTTTTGTACCTATGCAGTGTTTATACATGAGGGCCCTGCAGAACCTGCAGCAGATTCAGGTTGCACAGGAAGTTCCGCTCCTCCAGGATAGCACAACACGTCGTATGAAGGTTTGCTACATCTCCCAGCATGGCCTCAAGAGGATAGAGGAGATGCCAGGAGACAAGTGATTACATGAGGAGAACAGGACAGGGCTGCAGAAGGGCACCAACACTGCAGCAGGACTGGTATCTGCTCCTTTATGCGAGGAGGAACAGGAAGAGTACTGCCAGAGCCCTATAAAATGACCTTCAGCTTGCTACTGGTGTGCATGTTTCTGACCAAACTATCAGAAACAGACTCCATGAAGATTGAATGAAGGCCCAACATCTTCTAATGGGGCCTGTGTTCACAGCCCATCATTGTGCAACTCAATTGGCATTCGCCAGAGAATACAACAATTGGAAGCTCCACCATTGGCACCCCATTCTTTTCACAGATGAGAACAAGTTCACAATGAGCATATATGACAGATGTGAAAGAGTTTGGAAATGCCGTGGTTAACGTTACACTGCCTGCAACATCATCCAGCATGACCGGTTTGGCAGTGGGTCAGTGATGGTCTGGGGAGGCATATCCTTGGAGGGTCACACAGAACTTTAACTGATAGGCAATGGCACCAAGTGCTGTTAGGTACCAGGATGAAATCCTCATAGCCATCAGAACTTACGCTGGTCCAGTGTGCTCTGCGTTCTTCTTCCTTGTGCATGACAATGCCTGGCCTCTTGTGGCCAGAGAGTATAGGGAATTCCAGGATGACAAAGGCATTGATGGCATTGACTGGCCCGCATGTTCCCCAGACCTGAATCCAACTGAGAACCTCAGTGACATTATGTATTGGTGCATCCAATGCCGCCAAGTAGAGCTACAGACTATCAAGGAGGTCACTGATGCCCTGATCCAGGTCTGAGTTGCTGTGATGAAATTCACGTAAGCTGGATAAGTCTGTGATTTCAATTTTTGACTTTTTGATTTTTGGTGTGATGTTGACACCAGCCCTCAATGGGTTGGTGATTTTGGTTGACTGTTGTTACATCATTTTGTTCTCAATGAATTGCACAGTGTTACTCAGTAAAGATTTTCCAACTGAATGTTTCATTCAGTGAGATCTGATGTGTGAATTAAGTGTTCCCTTAATTTTTTTGAGCAGTTTATTTACACATAATTATTTTGTGCAAGGACTAGGGGAAGGAAACCGGAGCACTGTAAACATCAAACAGTATCACAACTATTTTTTACTACCAGCCTTTGTTTAATAATTCATCAAAAGAGCAACACTGTATTTTTGAGACGGTTAAAAAAACGCTCAGTATAATAACAGAAGGTTTAATACAGTAGGATACTTTACTATTTTCAGACACATTTAATCCAATTCAGGGTTTGCACTGGGGGGGGAGCATGTCCTGCCAGTACTGGATGCAAAGAATATAAAAGCAACTGACAATGCCTTAGTCCGTCACAGGACTCACTTAAGCACCTTCTGGTCAATTTGGAATTGCCAGTTAACCTAACGTACATCTTTCCACACAAAAACAAAAAGGCATGGGATTCGAACCCAGGTCATTGGATCCATGATGCTGCAACTAGCTACTGCACTAACATGTCACACACTACCCAGATACCCTCATATGTACTCTGAAGTATTCTGCAGGTTATTCATCAATCCACTTGCATCACACTGAGGACACCTGCTGGTCAGAGATTGTCAGCTCAGCAGGAGGAGCTACAGAAACACAGACTGTAGTTAACTCTAGTCATCATTTTACATTACATTAATGATTTGTTGCATATTTTGCAGGAAACTGTGGCAGTTATGCTCTAAATTCAAATATTTTGCTAACTTACTTGATAAATCTGAGTGATATTTGCCTCACAAATCTAGCAACCTATGTTTCAATTTTATGCCTAGTTGCTGTCTGGATAGAATTTGCACATTCTCCCCATGTCAGCTATGGCTTTCCTTTCTGATCATCAAAGATTCATATGGTGGTTGGATTACTGAGTTTAGACTGGCCCCAATGTGGGTGCCTTGATCATAGTGCCAGTCCGTTACAGGGCCCACCTATGTGCACGGTCAGACAGGGCCAGTTTGGTGTTGCCACTTAACCTGCCATGAATGTCAATGTGGATGTGGAATGGAAACCCCACTCAGACCCTGAGAGAATATGAAACCTCCACATAGATAGTGACCAGGTGCTAGATTTGAACCTATTGTGGTAGATCTATGAAGCTGCAGCACTAACTGCTGCTCAACCATTCTACCCTTCTTCCACATAACACCCTTACCTAATAATTATTATAAATGTCATAGACCATCTGTGTGAGTGGTGATGGCATGGTAACAGAGTGGCTGAAGCATAAGGTAGGAAACAACTGGGGGTGTCATTCTGTCACATTGTACACTTACTTATACTGGATCAATTTAGACTCACCATTTAAGCTAACCTGCATGTATTTGGTATGTTTAAGGAAAATCTGTTCAGATGCTGCAAGAACATGCAAAATGACCACAGGCAGTAGGTGGGATGAGATTGGAAGCCAGGACTTTGGAACAGAAAGACAGCATCACAGACTATCAGTTTTGTCTTTTGAAAATGAAGCAAAAAACATAAAAAAAAAACAAAACATGATGTTAGACTTAAAATTTTAGCATAGAGTTTCTAAGTACAAAGAGGGCTACCCCAGCCCTGGAAGTAATTATGGGGCACTGTTCTGCATGATGTTTAAAATCTGCTATGAACCGTAGGTTATCTGAGATCACCACACCTGTAGGTCAGGCTGATTTTTGCTTAAAATGACCACAAAAGTAAGACTGAAAGAGATGGTGATATTTGTAAAAAAAAAAAGGTGTTTGAACAACATATAAACACTAATTTTTATAGTTATACCATACATCTATAAACATGACTTCAAAGTGCAACTTTAAAGAAGTGAATATTTTCAAAAGATAAACACATTACTTATCAGTGTATTCACTAGCATAGGTGGAAGAAATAAAGATATGTAAGTTTTAATGTGTTCTGAATCAATAGCTGATTACAATTCAGACCAGAAATAACAGAAAATTCCGCATTTATTTTAGACTTTACAAAATTAAGGTATTAAGGGTCGGTTTTCATGGTTTCTAGCACATGTGGTAACAGATGGAAATGAACCTCCAGAGGTAAAACGCAAATGCTGAAATTTCTTTGAGTGTTTCTGAAATTAAAAGTATTCTAAAAACAAAAACTGGGAAACTATGACAGGTGAGAAAAGAATTGGATAAAATAGATATTCACCTGTTATGAAGTCTCTGTTCTTGAAAACAATTTTAATGTAAAAAACAGAAAGAAAGGTAATATAAGTAGATTTAGACAAGGGCACGGTGGGTTGAATTTATCTCTAAAATTGATAAAAGGCACATTAGATGAGAAATGTAAGGTTGTGGAAGAGCTATAAATTGGCTTGCAATTCTGCACTGTAATGATTATAACTCAGAATGGAAATGTTTAACATCACAACTGAAGAAAAACTGATTTTCTGAATTATATTAAAAAGAATTTAGTAAAGAATACATATAAATGATAAATACAACATATGGTACTTACAGCTATATACTTTAATTTAATGGACTGTTTCCAGAAACATTGTTAATCCTCCAGTACTGAAGATTGCAGTTAAACTGCAGGATAGGCCTCAACCAATAAGGATCAAAGAAAAAGGAGAAGCAGGCACATAACTCTAGGATCAGCTAAATATTTGTGAAAAGGTTAACTGACAGAGGTAATAGGTTTTAGTCAGGAGAAAGAAGTGAATATGGATTGCATTGATGGTACTGTATTGTCCATTTTGGTCAGTTATGTGGACTTAAACATTATATTGTGCAATCTACATGTGTTCCTGCTTAAAAGGCACAGGGCTTTATATTTCCAGCATTTGTGAAACATTCAGAAAGGTCAATGATGTTAATAACCCTACAGTGAGTATTGTTTCTTGGTAAGACAAGTCTGCAGTGACAATTTTGTAGTATTATATAAAGATGTCAGGTCTGAAAAATGTTAGAATGTCAAGGAACTCAACATATCATTGAGGGTATTAATAGGGAGTTGCTCCCCCTTTGCTGATATAACAGCATCTAGTCATCTTAGAAGGAATTCCTCTATTTGCTGGAATACTGCTGTAGGAATTTGAATCCATTCAGCCACAAGAAAATGTGTGCGGTCAGGTACTTATATTAGACAATTTGGTTTGGCTCTTGAAACTAACTCAAATGTGTATGACTAGCTAAGGCAGTGTAAGCCAGTCAAGTTCTTTCATTTCATGCTTACCATTCCATATCTCTACTGACCTGGTTTTATACATAGGGACATTGAGGAATTCCCATTCCCGTTTCAACGTGACAAACAGTTCCCGCAAAGTAGGGAAGATGGAATTCTCAAAGATGTCACTGCATGCCTTAACACGAAATATGACACAACCATAACTATGAAACCTTGTATAAACCATGAAAATGGTCCCACACCATTACTCCTCCCCCACCACCACTCTTTGCTGACCTAAGAGGTTTATGG
This sequence comes from Polypterus bichir lapradei, assembly GCA_026402145.1. Lineage (NCBI taxonomy): Eukaryota > Metazoa > Chordata > Cladistia > Polypteriformes > Polypteridae > Polypterus > Polypterus bichir. Next base: position 116,799,246 of record JANRMT010062854.1, on the reverse strand, counting down.
ATGTGGTGAGAGAGGACATGCGGGTGATGGGTGTAACAGATCAAGATGTGGAGGACAGGAAGGTATGGAAAAAGATGATCCGCTGTGGCGACCCCTAACGGGAGCAGCCGAAAGAAGAAAAAGTTATTACATTTCATAATGCATTTGCGCATTTATTACAATTTTGTCCAAAACATTCCTCGATAATTTCAAGTTGAATGTGGTACCACTTAAGTAATTACAAATTAAATCGATTAATAAATAAATATCAAAATATAAATATTGTGTAATATATTTATATTCACATATTATTTTATTATTATTTATTCATAGTCACGCTGCACAATATATACATTTATATATATATATATATATATATATATACACACACACAGTATTATAGTAAAAGTGCTGGCTGTTACAAAAAAATCAATATAAATAAAACTGTTGCAACCGACATCTGAATTATCGACTGTATTTAAAACGATCTTAAAAAAGCAAAAATTCACAACGTGCACATTTTCATTCATCTATAATCCTAAATCTTTGCGTTTAGTATTAAAACATATACATACCACGTACCCAGCCGAAAACAAAGCCAAGTAAACGTGCGCACGGCAAGGTAGCGTAAACGCTCTAGCGGAGGCGCCTTCTACTCTCCGCTGTCTCGGCGCCTTGGTGCCACCTGTCGGCCAACCCGCAATACTGCAAGGCCTAGTGTGTGCCGGGCCAGCAGGCAACCCTAGTCGAAGCAGTGAGCCGCTCGGAGTCCCGTGTGGCTCTGTTACAGCTGGAGCGGTTCGTCTCGCTGTGTCGCCCGCCCAAATACACAACAGAATACAAGCGTGATTCTGTTGCCCTTCCCGTAAGCGCACACCGATTCTTCACCGCTCGGGTATTTGGAAATTCTCGGTGTGGCAGGTAAGAGTGAGCGACTGTTACGCTAACCATTCTGTCATTAGGGCAGCGCCTTCCCTAGGACTTTGAGGTAACATTTTAATCGGTAATCGTGGCGCACGCTCCATCAATCTCAGCGTGTGGATAAGGCCACAGGCTTTTCCCGAGTTCGAGTGAGACACTGTCCGCCTTACAGAAGCGGGGTTCGTGGTGTGAAAATAACCTGGACTGGGCCACATTTTCCTGTACCTTGCAGAGTAGTCGTGCATTTGAACGCTTTAGAATTTCCTTGAATGGTTTGCACGGCGGAGTCAAACTAATGTAGTAGACCAGAAGCTAACCCCGCATGCACATATCCTGTTAGATACACCCCGATTTGGCTCAAATTAAAGCTGAGTTATGTTACTGTTTGTATTTGGCACGTGGATAATGCCAAAGTTTCTCGTAAAAACTGTTAATGGTACAGAGTGCATTACTTGCAGACATTGTATACTTAAAAGCAAACATTTCTTTTACTACTGCGAGGATTTCCTGAAACTTTAAACTTTTCTGCGGTATTAATTGTATTTCATTAGTGCCGTTTATACACTTTGCCTTTATGCCAATTGAACTATGGATAGAGAGAGTGTGCAGAAATTAAAGCAAAGTCCGATCTTTCTAGCAGGTGACTCAGAACATGTAGTAAAATTAACCAACAAACTGAGTCCTCCCAGTTGCTAGTTCACATCCCACCCATGTCTGGCTCGGAGACTGAATAAAATATTTAACCTGCATGTGTTCCATTTGTAACTGTATCCTTCTGCCCTTGAATGTTGTTTCATGTAAAGTGTGTATTACACATGTCAGTGAATCTTTTATATAGTGCCTCCCAGACAGTGCTAGGGAACGTTCCTTTAAAAAATAGCTTACTTACATTACTCATTACTTGGAAGAAAACTACCTAAATATGTTATATAGTTACTTAGCATCAGTGCTTGAAGTGGAACGACATTACAGGCGGCTACTCTTTTTTTTTTTTTTTTTTTTTGTGTGACATTTGATCAAAGAGTGAAAATTGTGGGGGTCTCCATAAAGATTCTAGAAAAGGTGCCAGTGCAGTGAAACTTCCAAGTGGCATTTAACATTGAGACTCAGTCGTAGAGCTCTGAGTGCTTTGATACATCAAACTTTATTGGAAAAGTTAGGGTTGGAAGGGATGGTCCCAAGTGAACATTCACGAAAAGGTGCTGGTACTTTAAATTAAAAGTGGAAAAGTTGTCAGTTCTGTGAGTACCAGCCCTCTTCAAACACTGCTTATCATAAAATGTAAATCTTTACAAACAATATATTACTTTTGCATTACTGTTTTCTTCTTTTAAATAAAAAAAAACCTGCAAAATTCACTAACCAGCATTTGTTATTAAATTCTATGCCCATATACATGTATGATCCTTCATGAAGCTGACCAGAAACATGGCCAATTTGTGTTTTATAAATGTTCAAAAGTTGGTATAAGCACTGGCCACTATGCTACCAGATCACACTCTCTCAACTTATCTATAGCAAATATCTTGATTAAAACTATACTAACACTTTATATTATTAGTGGATTGCATGCAGCACACTCTTTCCTGCTTGTCAGTGCAGTTGAGCCATGCAAAGCACTGGCATACCATCCACCATGTTTGCTTCTTGTCTTGCACCCAGTGCTGCCATGATGATGGAGAGCTGTCTCTGATTCCAAACTGGGCGATTAAATTTACCCCTCAGTATAGGATTAAATGTATACTTACCATTTTTTTTTCAATTGTTTTCACTTGTTTGCACAATTCAACTGTGTGTAATCTATGCCTCACAAGCTGTTGCCCCACGACCAGAGCGCCCATGTACGTGATGTTACTGAATTCATAATATTTCTATGAAATAATGCAGTAATTTTTTTGAAGTGCGTGGAATAAGCTTGGAGTGCAAGTAACACACCTGTTTTTTTTTTTAAGTAACACAGGTATTTTTAAATTAGTTAAGTAGGTGTTGTCTTATAATACTTGCCACTTTAAATATGAATCCATATAATGCACATTTTAAGACATTACTGCTAAAGCTGCTCCTAGAATGCTCACCATCCTATAGAGATAATATAGATCCAAGCAACAAGTTAATGTGCAATGCAAGATCATTACTGTAATTTTAATATAAAGGTTTGTAATTTTTATGTCTTGGTTTGAGTATTGCTTCCCATCATGTTGCTTTGTGTTTTAAGCAATTTGTGAATGTTCTGCAGAGAAAATGCATTAACACCTTCATTGTACAAATACAAACATCTTGCCTTAACTGACAGTATGGTGTAGGTTTACACAAGACTGAGAATATAGTCCCATTCTTTTCAGTTCATACCCATCGTTTCTCATACTGTACATTTCTGTTTTAATATTTAACTAGTCTGGTTGATGTAGCTCTGTGTTTTCATGCTGGCCACACAAAACGTTATGAAATGCTGGGGAACAAAAAAAAGGTTTGGCTAAGATGGCCACACTGGGATTTTTTAGGGAAAAAATTTGGCAAACCCAGCAAATTTGCAGTGAAAAGTGCCTTGCTGATTTTAGCCAATCAATAGTAAAGGGCCTCCACAATCTTATTTTTATACCAATTAAGAAAATCAAAGTACTTGTCCTTGATATAGCAATATACTGTGCGTGTGTTATGTATTTATTTTAAGTATATATTCAAGTAGTTTCCCTATCAAGTTGTTAAATTTAGCAAACAGTTCAAGCATTGTCCAACTACTTGCAGAGATGTAGTGTTTAACTTTTTCTGTGCTGTACTCCATTCTAAGTTGTCTGTGAAATATAGGGGTTAGATTTTTATACCATTTGCTATACACAAAAACATGAACATACTGTATATAATGTAAGGGCACATGTTAAATTATAGTTAGAATAGAGTCTGTTTTATAGGAGCGTACCTAATAACGCGCGTACGTTTTAAAAAGAGTACATATTCTTGAAGTTAACAGCTGCAGCCTGGCCCACAATGAATACCTGAAAGAATAATGTTCTGTGGTGCAGAGTTGGGTATGCAGTTTGCCTGTAAAAAGATGAAAGTAAAGAATACTTGAGAAGTGGTTTCTAAAATTATGGATTAAGCATCGTATAGGCACAAATCAAAAACAAATAACCACGCAAACATTAAATCTTGCACGTTATATCAAAACTAATTTAATATGCAGTGATTAAATGTTTTAGTTGAATGAGAGCCCAATAATGTCAAGTGTTAAGACATGTTTTTGTTTGTTTTCATTTTCAATTATATTGTAACCACATTTAAAGAAATGTCAGCTCATCCAAAACATATGCAAGATAAGCTGGTTGGGGTCTCCTCATTGATACAGTGTTTGAGTATGAATGTTCTCGACATGGACTGGCATTCTGTTCAGTTTTGACAGGCTATGGCACTCTACAGTAGAGTATCGCCATTAAATAGGACTGGAAAATTAAATAAATGCATCTAAGCATCCTAGCTTGTATATCAAATCATCAGAAGTCACAGATCCAAACCAAATCTAGTTTCACAGCAGTTTACTATCCCAAAGAAATTCTTAATCCTATAATAGTAGCTGCACATAAAAGATGGGAGATAAAATGAACAAGTATTATTGTATTATTTTTTGTGTGATATATTATTGACATGTTAAGGACTAGGGTTGGAATTTGTTTTTTTGTATTGTAAAGTTGTTTTTTCTTATGAATGGTTCTGGTGCTTATACTAACAGACGTTTTGCATCTGAAATCCTAGAGGTGGAGTACTGTAGTCTTTCTTCTGTCCTGAGAAAACAAAGAAAGCATGTCTGAAAAAGCGAAGCAGTGACAAAATATAATGTTAACAGGGTTTTAAACATTCGAGTAAAAAGTCTTTAGGCTGTCTTATTCATATTCACATTTTGAGTGTATTAGGTTGTGTGTCACAGTTGGAAATTGTAATATTATAAAACTAAATTTCAAATATCTCCCATCCACATATTGGAATCTCTTCAGAATTATATTAACAAGAAAACAGTATGTGAGGTCGCCATTGACTAACAGAAATTCACCTTGAAGAACATAAGCATGTCATCACTGCTTTTCTGCCCCTATGTGCTGGCCTAAAATTAGGGGTCAACAATTTTGTTTTGAAAGCATGTTTACATTTGATGAAGCTTGGGTTTATTGTTCAGCTGTAAAAATATTGGCCTGCTTTACTGCTATGACTCAAATGGGAATCCTAATGTTAATTTCCAGATACTGTATATGCACATTCTACAGCCACCAGAATAGCAGATAAGGTAGTTTTTTGAGTTATATTCTGGGAAAAACTAAGGTGACAGCAGTGAGTCTTGGCTGCTATGCTGCATAGCGGCAAAACTTCAAGTTTTTAAAACATTTACAGTTTATCAATTTTGTCTTCAAATAGGAAATATAATGTATATTCATTGTTTTCTCTGTTATAGAAGTCCTAATACAAATAAAGATGTCTGGAGTCAAAAGGCAAATTGAAGACAAAGATCCTGATTATGAGGAAATCTCTGTGTTGCATCAGAGTAAAAGACTCAAAGTTGATGAGCAAAATGGTACATATTCTTCATAATTCTTATTTCTTTAAAATTTTACTTATAAACATTACTTTTTTCTTTTCCCTAATTGGCCTTATTATACTCTTATTCAACTATTTTAGCCAGGGATGCTATTGTTCAGAAGATTGAAGCCATCATTAAGAATCAGTTTTCACTGGAGATGAAAAATAAACAGCATGAAATTGAAATCATTGCACAGGTAAATATTTCCATGCAGTAAATTATGAAATGGTCATTCTTGTATCTTTATAAATTAAACAACCTCAGATTATGACTGTGTGGAGTTAGAGCTATAATTTGGCATTTTTAATTATAATATAGTTATGTGTATTTTTCTTAAACTTAAGCACATAGATATTAGATTTCTTATTCACAGCCAGTCTTGATCATATTAATTTACATTGATGGATTTCAGTCTTGCTTTAACATCTTATGAAAATGTGTCTTTTACCAGTGTTAAAAACCATGATGTTGGTAGTCCTGAATGACTGTTTGTCATATTTGGAGGTGGATTGTTTTATACTCTTACTGTAGCTGGTATGTCTCACTCTATATAGCAACAGAAAATACTTTGAATACTTGGCCAAAGAAACAGATTGCAACATCAATAGCAGGTGGCAAATAAAACACAGTACAGGATATGTTGGGGGATGGACTTATGAGGAAGTCATGAGAATTTATTGTTTAAAAATATTGTCAAAAGTATAAAGGTATTAATTAAAATCATAATTCCATTACAGCAAATGTATTATTTTTTCCCCCAGAACATTAGAACAGTTTTATTAAGAGCTGTTTATTTAGCCAAAGCTGTTTCAGAATGTAACGACTAATACTTTGAAAATAATAATTTCTTCAATAAAGTATTCCACTATACATAATGTGTTGATGGCTGAAGGGCCATACAATCTGCTCCATATAAGGACAAGCATTTCATTTTTAATCCACCTTTTCTGTATGCAAATGATCTTGGTTACTTTAAAAGTCAAAAGAAAGAAAAAAAAAATCCAGGAAATAGTGTTTTATATTTTTAATATACAGTAAACATTTTTCTTTATTGCTTTTTCTTCATTAAACATTATATACTCACACTATAAACACTACAAATTTCAATGCTTTTCCTTTATTTCTGTTTATAAACTCGCTGTACAGATACTTCAGCTTGAAAAGATTTTATTGATTTTGGCTAATTTGTAATGATTCACCTCTTATCAGTAGTATATTTGTTTTTCATTCTTCATTTAATTGCTCCTACCAGTTCTGAAGCTGTATCGCAAATTTTTAGTATATTTTTAATAACGGGGGTTTCATATCCAGAGTGCTCCCTGCATTGAGATTGCATGTTTTCCCTTTGTCCAAGCAAGTGGTTTTCCTCCAGCAGTCTAAAAACATTCACTTGAAACAAGTACAGTGTAACAGTACTCACAGGTACGCTAAGAAAAAATTGAAAGTGCACTGCTTAGTAAACTAGCATAGGGAGAACATTTAGCAGACAGTGTCCACATATGGCAATTGAACACATGATGCTTGAACTGTAAAACTGTATGCCGTGACACTTCAAAGGTATACTTAATGCAGTACTTACAAATCAAGTGTAGTATCAAGTCCTTCATTAAATATATCATTCTCAATAGGGTCAAAACTATGATCAGAATCTGACTCAAGCTTTGTGTGTAACATCGTGTAAAGATGAGCTATCAGACAAGTAATTTTATTTCTTTGCAAACATGAAAATGAGCATTGATGTTACTCTTTGGTAGTACAGGTTTCTGCCTTGCTACTCTGCCATGAATCCCATTTTTACTTAGTCTCTTTCTTACTGTGGAGTCATGAACACTGACTTAATTGATGCTAGAGAGGCCTACAGTTCTTTGAGACCCTCTGCTAATTCTGGGGTAGTTTCAGAAGGCTTGCCTTACGTGGAAGATTCAGTAGTGTTCCAAATGTTTACCATTTGGGGATAAAGGCTTTTATTGCGGAATCCTAGAACATTAGAAATGGCTGTGTAACTCTTTTCCTGATCGGTACGTTTCAGCAAATTTTTTGCTCATGTCTTTCAGAATTTTATTTGGTTGACGCATACTGTAGTGTTCTCCTAAAAACCTTGTGCTGACTACTTTACTACTTTGTCATGATAAGAAGCAATATATGATAAGATTTAGATTCAAAAGGTCTAGCTGTATTCAGTCGGCTGAGTTTAGTTATCAGTTAACTTTGATCAGCTGTTTCAGTGAGCAGCTAAGGGTATAGTTATGTTTTTACATGTGCAATACAGATATTGAATATGTTTATTACTTTAATGTGGTATGTTACTTAGAAATTTAGAAATGGAGTTATGTTTATTCTGGTTCTTGTTATCTAATATAACATTTTGTTTAAATATTTGGAACTGTTCATTGTGACAAATATATAAAAATGTAGAATATCAGGAATGGGCAAATAGATTTGTTTTCGTTTATATAGTATGATGTTTTCCTGTTTGCATAATTATGTTTTATGATTAATATGGATTTTCTCTTTATTATTATATTTGTAATTATTAATGAATGGCTGGATAGATGGATGCATAATGCACTGAACTTATAATTAGAAGTGCGCCTAATAAGATTTAATTGAATTGAATAAAATGATAGCATTCAATTAAGACTCTCCATGTTTTGGTGCAGTTTTATTAAATTTGGCACATTAGTATTAAGACTAACGTTAATACTTTTAAGTTTCCCCCTTCAATCACACATTTGTGGCCGGTTGCAAACAGAGATGTAGGACTATTTGCAGCATAGCTCCTTAGTACCAGCTTGTCTGCAGGTAAAAAAAAAATAGTCACACAATTTGTACACATTGTGCCTTTATAAGCCTTGGCTGATTTGGAGATTGAGATGAGCTGACATGAAATTGTGCATAGTTGAATAGTAAAACCAATGTTATTTGTTAAAAAGTCCATAAACCAAAACATTTATCCAAAGAACAGGCAGAAGGTCATGCATTAGAAGACAAATTATATTAGGCTGAAGGTTTCAAAAAAGCATAAAAACACTGTAAGTAAGGTAAATGTTTATAAAATGAATATCACAGACAGTAACAAAAATTGATAATCCAAGAGGTTGAACAATCAAAACACTAAATGGAAGAAGAGTATGAGTGGCACCTTTTACAAGGGCCCTTAATTCACAGTGCTACAATGCCACCATCAGAGTGCCCTTCTTTTCTCCTGCCCTTCTACTTAATGGAACTTGTATGCAATCAGTGTTACAGAACAGTGGACATAGTGGAGAGGACAAGGTCAAATAGTAAGCAAAAGGAAGGGCCAAGGAGTGAGGCATCAGCTAATTTCTGACAGAAAGAAGAGTTGAATTTGAACAGTTGTGTTAAAAAGTCACTGATATCATTTAATATATTTATTTTGAGGTTGTTTTTATTGTGATTAATCATTTAAAAAAAATGTGTTTTACTTTTTAGCGCCTCAGTGAAGCACAGAGAATGATGGACAAGTTGAGAGCATGCATTGTTGCTAATTATTATGCAAGTGCTGGGCAACCTAAAATTTCTGAGGTATGGAATGTTCAGTTTTCTGAATTTTTATTTTCATAAAGGAAACTGAAAACAAAACTACAGGTTTTCTAAATACCAAGATAAAATGCGGTGTTTTTTCTTGTTGACATGGTAAATAACTGTTCAATATTTTCATTTTTTTAGCAGGGTGGAAGAGCTGATTCTTCAGTTTTCAACCATCCAGCAATTAGAAGATTCTTAAATTCACCATCTCGGTCATCATCACCTCTCAATCAAGGCTCTGAGACACCCTCTCTAGCTCAGTCAGAAACAGAGTCAATCTCCCACCTCAGTGAATGCATATTAGACAAAGAGAGAGAACATTTTTACAAAGATGAACTACACAAGCAAGATCAAAGGCCAGGCAGAAATGTAGGAAAGGTAATTATGTGTTAAATGCAATCTTTGCTGTTTCTTAATTTGATTGTAAAAGCAGTGCAATAGTATCTGATCTTAAACGTAGATACAGCTATACACCGGATTGAATAATGTCTATTCAAGCAACATTCAACCACATATATGTCTGTAGTACCATAAGGTTCTAATAGAGTTAAGAAATTATAATCGGAGATCAGAATGTGGCGAATGCAACAGCTTCCTGCACACAACTGGTGTATATCATGTCTCTTCTATATAAAGCAATTTCACTGCCAGTATACTCTACTCTGCTAGGGCTGAGTCAGTGGTCTATGAAATTGTCTAGCGACGATTGACTGGACACATCATCGATGTAAATAAACATCGTCGATTGGCTCCAGACATTTGCAGAAATTTCTCCATGGAACATGGTGCTGACTAAACAGAGTATTGCCAATAATTTGGTTCTACTTCAAGCACTGCTTGTTGGCAAAAAATTATGTAATTTTTCTGTGTGCAAAAGATAAATAATTTGAAATAAACTGATCACACTATATATCAAAGCAGTGCCTTACATTTTTTTAAAAGCCAGTGCCCTTGTCCTCCTACATGCACATCATATATTGCAAATTTGCAGTGTCAATCAGCACGCAGATTTACGCACTTTTTTGGCATGTAATTTGCATGCAAAATATGCGATATAGCCAAGCCATGATCAAACACAATAAAGTACAATTTTTTCTATAACTCATGCTAACTTGCTTTTTATATTGAGAAGATGGCAAAAAGAGAATAACTGAGGACTATTGTTTGTGTGAGTAAAATTATTTAGTTCTATTTTCCTTAAAAATAAAAAGACAAAACTTCTAGTTTCCTTTTGGTAGCATTTTCCATCAATTTGTGATAACAGTCTAACTAAAACCAGTATTTATCCTCAAAATATTTTCTCATCTGCTGTAGATAAGAAATAAAATAAATATTTTTTTAGGGTGGATTCATGGTATAGCAATACATTACTACTTCATATACTGTATGAAGCAACAAGCTACTGTGCTAAAAAGCATGAAAAGTCAGTTTCTAATAGAAGTCAAGCCATGTTGTCATACTAAATAGACAAATATGACAGCATTTTGTTCTGTGTGTTATCATGCTGTAGAAGACTTAACATACTGCATGAATAATCTGGTGTAATTTAGTTTGTTTGAAAAAGAATGCATGTAAAATATATGAAAGATGAAGGCATAAGAATAGAGTAAAAATTGTCAGACCAGAGGTTTTGTTATGCTTGATAGAATTTTAATTTACCTCTGTTTTGTACAGGATACTTTTGGTGTTTCTCCACTACATGATTCTGATCAGCAGTTTGCATATCATACTGGCAATGAGGACTCTCTTCGTCTGTATGTGAAGAAAACTATTGTGGTTGGCAACGTTTCCAAGTAGGTCATGATTGTTTTCACTATATGGTCAAATCAAAAAAATTGTGTGGTAATGGAGTTTATAATAATTGTTTTGTTAAAATGTGTATGTCATATTTCTATACATATAAACATCCATCCTGTTACTGGTATGTAACTGGAAAAAATTAACATAGAATAAAGAAGGTATAGTTAATGTTTAGTTTCATATAACCATGTTTTTGGAAAAAAAAATGGGAAAGATGTGACGAAAGGCAAAACAGAATGTGTAAATCACTTTTTCTGTTTTTTTTTTTCCTTTAAACTGACATAGGCCTTGAAACCAGTTGATTTTTTCTTATGTTCCTGCAAAGTATGAAAAATTAACTTAAAGGCTTCCTGTTGATATGATTTTGATCTGATTGAGATCAAGGATAGGAATTCAGAATATCATTCTTCATGTAGCAGTGTGTTCTGCGAATTTATTTTTATTGCACATTTTCATATAAGGCATGTAGCTCAAAGTGCTTTACAAGAGGTTAACGACAAAATGCAGGAAAAAATGAAACAACAAATCAGAAATAAATTAGTTTATGAATGAATAAATAAAATACTAAAAGTAGTAAATAAAAATATATCTATGCATACTTAAAATTACAAATATTCAAATAATAGATAAAGGAGAAATCTTAGTTATTGATTTATTTTAAGTATTTTGTGGTTATAAGGTTAACAGATGACCAGAGAGGACAGAAAAATAAAATTACTCCAGCTGGTAAAATGCCAGGGGTTCTCTGGCTAAATGACTGCCCAGACCACACTGGGCATTCTACTTAACATAAATGTGCTTAAGCAATTTCTATTATTTTAAAGCTTTGTCCTGAAAGATTAAATGTAGTGATCATCGTTGAAAGCTGAAGTGTACACATTCGTTTAATTCATATCTAGCCATTGGTGTCATTCTTATTTACCAGATTATTTGAATGTTGTTTATATTTTGCTGTTTTATGCATGTGGACTGAAATAAGTTTACATTCTAGTTTTGCTCATATTTAAGCAAAGGAAATGTGCTTCATAAGTAAAATATGTCATTATTTTAAAATAAAATTGTAAGTACAGGCAGTCCCCGGGTTACGTATGAGATAGGGACTGTAGGTTTGTACTTAAGCTGAATTTGTATGTAAGTCGGAACAGGTACATTATTTTAATAAATGCTATTGTAAACCGACTGTAACCAAGTGCTCTGTCAATGAATGATGGAGTTTCACCCCTCTCTGACCTTTTTTATTTCTACTTGGTTTTTCTTTTCTTTACTGTATCACCAGCACTTGCATCAGATTTGTGTTTCAGACACATTCTTGAAAGGTGAAGACAAAAGGTTAAGATGAGCTCTTCTGCACAGCACTGTACACGCTATCACAGCAGGAAGGCACCCATCAACACATCTGACGTACTGACAAGAGACAACTTCCTGCTATGTGCGTAACAGTACAAGCAGGCTTGCTATTGAGAATGACTGGGGGTGGCAAGGGGGGGTCATCACTCGCCCACCACACAGTCACCTCCACTACAATATGCTGCCTGCAGCGTCCGCCCACCGAGAACGAACACGATGCGGCCAAAGGCAGGTAGTGAATCGCCCAACCTCAATTCAACAGGCAGCCATCCAAAGCACACTACAATGCTACCCCTGCCGCCCCGTTCACCCTGAGTGGCCTTCGTTCAGCCACAACCAGGTCACTACTTGCAGCATTACCAGCCATGTTTGCTGGGCAGGCAGCATACTCCTCCGCTCCATCCAGCCTGTGTCCAGTCAGGAGCAGTAGCTGCGGCGGCGTAGTGGGCGGGCAGCGAACCATCGTCCTGCACACGATCGATAGCTGTGGCCCCGGTGACTATGGACCACAGGTCACTGCTTGCCGCCAGGAGCCACGCGAGGGACACTACACTGCACAAGCAACGAAATCGCCCCCCTCCAGCCACTCCTTGCAGCATCCCCAGGCCGAAAATGACGGAGCGGCAGTTACTGAGGCGTATGCGGCCCAGCTGCGTCCTCATTCGTAAGTCGTAGGTCAGATGTCTGTAACCTGGGGACTACCTGTATATTGAACATTTCAAGAACTTTGAGCCCCACAGACTGGCAATTATCAACATTTTATGAGCAACCTTTCTTACAATTCATACACAGCTACTGACCAATGTACATTTATAAAATACTTCCTTTTTTGTTAGATGTCTAAGTCTTGACATATATTCTTTTTTCTTCTATTTCTGCAAAAAAGTAACTTAATTTGGAATTATTGTAAAAATGTTTGACTTTTTTTTGAATGGATAGGAAATATATGCTGCATGGTTCTTTGCTAGTTTTTTAATGTATATATTTAACTATACATCATTTATTATATACAATTTATTTTTTAGAAACCATTGTTACTGTTTTTTAAGGTTGGTGTGGTATAGTGCGTCCATGGCTCAGTAATAGGTGACTAATTTTAAACAAATAATCATTATGTGGGACACAAAATGGGGAGGGTGTGTGCCCGGCATGTTTTGCTCTATGGCTGATTGGGGTACTTGGCTGATCTTGCTACATGCATGTGAGCCATGGAGGTTGTGGCTTGTCACACTCACACCCAGTTAGAAATACAGTATGAAGAAAAGCCTGCTCAGGACAGAGAGAAAAAAAAGGAAATGAGCTCAGCAGGAAGAAAAAAGGAAAGGAGGAAAAGAATCAATCAAAAAAAAAAAAAACAATTCTGAAGGTTGGAGTCATCTAGTAAATAAGAAGAGAGGTAGGTGGTCAGTGAGGACCCACAGAGGAATGATTGCCTAATGTTCTTGGGTTGGATCAGTTTACTGCTGAACAGTTATGGGATAGTGGGAGACGACCAAAGGCGTAAGTTTTTGTGTGAGGAAGACGGTTTGGGGAGTCACGACAGATGCACCAAAGGAGGTAATTGTTGTTAAGCCATATTTGAAGGGGACTGCAGTTGCTGATGTCTCACCTGGCTGAGAGACCTGGAAGGGTGAGTTTGCGAGACAAGAAAGAGAGATGTGCTGGGCTGAAGGAGTGGAGAGAGAAAGGATGGAAAAGAAAGACAGAGATGGAGCAGAGATTAAAGTGAAATAAGAATAAGAAATATGAAAGGGAGACAAGAATGTAAGAGCCTGTGCTGAAAAGAGAGAGAGGCAGGTGGTTGGGAGCAAGCCTCTGGACTGTGGAAGGGGCACTCCTACTGAGCGCTGTCCTGTGAGCAGGAGCGGCCTGAAATGCAATGTCTCCAGACCCCAAGGGACTGGCAGGCAGGGGACATTTGGAGGCTTGGATTGGAGGCCTTGCTGGGAGCCATGGCCCAGCAGGGACCTGGGCCTATGAAGTTTTGGTTGACTACACCTGTCGTTGGGCGTCTCCCTCAGTTGCAAGACCCCATATTGGTTGAAGCTGAGTAGATGTCTTCTTTTAAAAGGCAGCAATGGTCTCATGACCGATTAAGGAATGATCTCTGATTATTCTTAACCTCTGGTTTTAAGAAAATATTTATTGAACTGTTTTTAACCTCTACCTGGACACTGTTCATTTTTGTGGATTATTTATTATTATACTGCTCTTCAATTTGGACACTGTTCTGTATTTGTGATTCTTTTAAATTAAAGCACTGTTTACCTATTTTTTCATCAACCTGTTCTGTGTATGTCCTCATTTGCCCAGCTCATCCCTTGGTTATGTTATTGACAGGTGGCAGATTTTAGAGGCTCCTGGAAGGGACCTGTAGTGTGGCGCTAACCCGTATCATCACAGTTTGGCACTAGTACCTGCATAAAGTCATACCTGTTTTATATAGTACTCAATCAAAGTAATAGTATTTGAGCTTAAAATTACACTGCTTTTATATTGGCCAGGAAAAGAAAGGTTAAATCAGCAAGTGTAAAATTTATTTCACACCTTATATATAGAAATGCGGCCCACAAATAAACTTACCATATCCATTCTTGATCTGAAAGTGGCTACCTCTTTACCCAGTCTGGCAGAAGTGGAGAAATATCTGTCTAACTGCAAAAGAAAGCAACTTCTGGTTGTCACATCTACTAGCTGTGTTTTTTTAAGACAGTGAGCCTCAGTTATAGTGCTGTCAGTTTATTGGATATATCAGAAGTACTAAGTAACTAAATGAGTACATTTCTTTACAATATTTGTTGTGCTTTTTACCAGAGGCAAATATTGTCCTTACTCTTGATGTAAGGAACATACAATTGCCCAAGCGTGAAACATTCCTGCCATAGATCTTTTTGTGCCTTTCCTAGTGTCTGACCATGGCTTTTGTTGGTGGTCATTGGAAAACGCAATTTTACAGGAAACTATTTTTTTAAACTTCATTATGAATCTTTATCTTGAATACCAAATCAATACAATAAAGTTCTAATATGGAATCATGGTTTACTTTAAATTGACATTTACAGGCAGCACATTTATGTGGTCCATGCAATGAACTGAACTTTTTAAGCATTTTAAAGAAAAGCTCAGGAGAAAAAAATAACATTGTGGTCTTTATACAGTGTCTTCTGTGTTCTGGCTGTAGGGGACCACTTTACTGAGCTGTGCAAGTGTTTAAACTGACCAAGACATGCCGTCACTCCTAGCTTATATTGTGCCTGGGTTTTGAAGTGGGCCGGTACACTATACCAGCAACTCCCCTTGTTTACTCCGCGAACCGCAGTGTACTTGCACATCATGGTCTGACCACCCCAGTTCCTAGAAATATTGCATTTATTTTGCCTCCAAGGTGCTCCCTCTCCCGCATTCTGGAAAGTATATGTAAAAAAAATCACACTGAATAGTCAAAGGGGAACAAACCCCCAAACAGGTTGAATTAGACATTTTAAACTGCATTGTGAGGCATAAAAAGAAGCTGACAGAATAGAGTGTACTGCATGTATCCAAGGACATCACTTCCTCCTATATTCCTCTGTCTCACTAACATTTTTTCTTCTGGTGAATCAACACTTGCTTGCATAGCTGCGCTGCCTGGTATGCTGTAATACTCTATAGTACACTTGTGTTCTTCCACTTCTGCTGGCAGACTTCTTTGCGTAAAGCTGCAAGCCCCATTTCTCTGTGTGATTCCTCCTCAGCGTTCAGCTGAAAAAAGAATATGGTGAATTTGTATAGCCTACTTGCTACGGTATTATTATGGAGAATTAAAAACTTGTGTTGGCTAATTTTCCTTCTTTTATAACATCACCAAAATTTTATCAAATCAATCAAATCATTTTTTAGATTTGGAGCTATTTTGAGATAGGGGATTGTGTTTAAACTACTGTAATATCTTAGGGAATGTAATTGTTTCAGTGTAGCATTTGAAAAAAGTAAATCATTATATTCACTTGTGGATTTTTTTTAGTTATTTAACTAAAGTCTTAACTGATTTCAAGTTTTTTACAAGGGCAATGTGAAGTTCTTCCTCAGTATGTGTTTGAGGTTTTAACTTATGCTTTAGTGATATGAAATAAAGATTAATTGAGTTTTTTAGTTTTTTTTTTTTTTTTTTTTTTTTTTTTTGGAAGAAGTAATGCTTCTCTGGATAGTACAGCAGAGAGATGTCAAACCTAACACTTAAACAGAAGTATATTATCACATGGTTGGGGTAAAAGAACTTATTTCCTAGACTGGAGTGCTAGTGAAAAATTTTCTTGATTAATTCAGCAATGCTTTCTTTGAACATTTATGTAAATGTAACTTTTTTTTTTTCTCTCCAATGCAAGGTATATACCTCCTGATAAAAGAGAAGAAAATGACCAGTCTACACATAAATGGATGGTATATGTTCGAGGCTCAAGAAAGGAACCAAGCATTGACCATTTTGTTAAGAAAGTTTGGTTTTTTCTTCACCCTAGCTACAAACCAAATGATTTAGTTGAAGTTAGGTGAGTTTGTAATGTGAATTTGTTTCTTAACTTACTGCCTAGTGTAATCTGTGGAAGCATATTAGGGCTACAGAGAAGAAAAAAAATAAGGACACAGTGAAGAAAAAAAAGGCCTATTTCATGATTAAAATTGAAATTTCAACATTAATTACAAACTAAAGTATGAGATTAAAGTATAAATTTTGAGATTAAAGTAAAAAAACATCGTAAACTTCATCTTAAAATTGATGTTTAATTTACTAGAGTTTTTCAAACCCCATAGTAACTAAAGTAGCACATTAAATGCTGTAATATCATGAAGTTAATGTATTCTGTATGACAGTCACTTAATGTGGCTCCTCGCAGTGGAAGAGGAAGTCCGTTTAAGAAGCACATACAGTAGAGCAGGGGTGCCCACACTTTTTCGACTTGCAAGGTACTTTTAAAATGACCAGGTTGAAATGATCTACCTACATTAAAAATGCTAAATATATATATATATATATATATATATATACTGTATACACTGAGGATACTTTATACATAAAATGTATGTTGTTGTACCTTGCATAACTGAATAACCTTTATGGCACAATAACAATTCAATACATTTATGGTTACTACAGTATTTGGATTTAATAATCGTCATGTGGGAAAAGGCTGACTTGCATAAATAAATAGAGCCTAATAATGCAGTCAATGAGCTTTTGAATTCAGCCGAGTGAAAAATGACGGCTGTCCGATTAACTACGATTTTAGTTCCCTCTCCTTTCTCTTTCTCAGATTGCTTTTTGGAAGGACGTCAGTTTCGTAGTTTTTATGAACAGTTTTGAATGCAACGCGATCTACCGGTCGATCGCGATCGATGCATTGGGCACCCCTACAGTAGAGATTAATGACTAGGTCAGGGAACATATAGAATGCAAAGCATTTAACGCAAAATGTCACTCCAAAATAATTAGTAAATGAGTATGCGCACTTATGCAACAAAGTTGTTTTATTTTTTTATGACTTTTCTTAAAAAATATACTTAATGTTTTAATTTCCTTCCTAAATCATCACTATTAGTATTACATTTTTTGAATTGAAAGAGAACGAATTATTTCCTAAAAGGTATGAGTGAAGGTTCTTGCAACTAAACTTGAGGAAGTACTGCATAATTTCACTTGCTTAATCATGTCAAAGACCAACAATCTCAGGTCAATAACTTATGGCCTTGTAATATGTACTTTGTGTACTTGTGAATTCTTTGAGGTCCTGCTGTCTTGGGATACAGATCGGTCTTGTGACAAAGTTGAATTTCATTAATTGCCATTTTATGTAAATTTGAGTTTGTGCCAAAATTAAGTGCATTAGTTAACTTTTAGTGCTGTAACCCTGAAGGCTCAGTTCTTGTAAACAATATAACAATATTTAAGATATGGTAATAGACAAACACACCCTGCTTTTGCTGTTTAAGCTGAGCCACATAGCATCACTTAACATACAGAATCAGCTTGAAATTAAGAGAACTTTAAAAGTTAGGTTTAATAAAATATTTATTTATTTGTAATATTTTGAGCATGTGAAAATGCTGATTTAGTCTCCGAACTAGACATTTTATAGAAAAACACAGGTTTTGCAATCATAATGTAACCTCTTGACCACTAAAGAAACTGAAAAGCTTATCTTTAAATTGCGACATCATTATATTGAACACAAAGAGATGGCCAATAAGATGTTAGCCTAATAAATCCACAAGCAGAAAGTCTGTAGTGCAATAACAGCAATTTACAACACAGACGGAGATAAAATTATTGACCATAAACATATAACTTGCACATTTAGAGAGTACTGCAAGTCTTTATTTTCTACTCTGTTTAAAGAAAATATGACACAATTTAATAAGTTCTTTGCTTTATCACAGATACTACAGCTAGATACCCTTACTGCTGCAAAACTGAATAAACTTCTGACACTTTCAGAATTACTAGATTCTATATACTCACTTCAAAGTGGAAAAGCATTTGGCCCTGATGGCTACCCAGTGGAATTTTATAAAAACAATTCAAATAATTTAGCTCCACAATTATAAGCAACGTTTATAGAAGCTAAAGGCCATGTCATACTTTTCGCCAAGCAGTAATTACCATCTTTCTTAAGAAAAACAAGGACCTACTACAATGTGCATCATACAGACCAGTCTTTCTTCTGAATAACCGTGTTAAAATACTCTACAAAGTTCTACCCAGAAAGATTGAGAAAGTGCTTTATTCTGTAATATTACAAGACTAAACAGGATTTATTAAAGGTAGACACTCCTAACTTTTGACATTTGTTTAATCTATATCTATAAAAGCAAAATACCACTGACTCACTCATCATGAAATCTCCCGAACCATGAGGACCTGGGAGTTGAAATTTTGAATGTAGGTTACCCTTGGCCCATAGGTGCTCACTAAGAAATGGTTTTAAAAGTTTTGTGGTCCAAGTGCGTTCTGTCTGTATGTCTGTCCACTTTTCACTAGAGAATTACTTAATGGATTTAGATCTGGTTGTTTTCTATAATTTGCTTGAACTTTCCGGTTGATTTTGCGACTTCTGTTATCGCGCAAAGTACCATAGTTTGCTTGCGGTACTGATGTACTTATGTAAATCCAAGAGAGTGGTTGTGGGCCGAGAGCAGGGGGGCAGAGCCTTCCTCATTCACTCACCAGCCTGTGTTCGAGTTGGTCTATGTCTAGCCACGTGTAAGAGTGCATCTTCCATCCACTTAGCTAGCGATACCAGTTTGTTCAACAGACATTATCATCTACAGATTGTTAAGGAGTAACTTTTGACGTTTTTGAGAGAAAGATCAGAGCTCCATGTGTTTTAGAGGATAGCTGCTGATTGCCAGAGATTTCACGGTAATATGCTTTTCTCTCCAAGCGGGTAACACTCTCCTGTCAGAGATGAACATGATCAGATATAGTGCCAACTTCTATTAATCTTTAAAGTTTGTCCTGTTTCATTACTTTGTGGGCACAGCCACAGGGTACAGCTAGTATAATATATTCACCTATTACCTTATATACTCGTGTATAAGTTGGGTCTTGAAACCTGAAAATCGATCATAAAATCAGACCCAGGCTTATACGCCCATTTAAAAATAGGACACCTAATTTTTTATGTTTTATTTTTTACATCTTCTTGCTTCCTTCAATCTCGCACCAGTTTCTCAGACACATCGAATTTTGTTTCAGCAGTGCAGTTACCAATTTCTTTCGCTACTTTAATGACTTTTAATTTAGAACCAGCTTCATATTTTCTTCTGATCGATGCTCCATCGTAGATAAGGGATGCTCTTACGATAAAGGTGTATAAGGGTGTGAGATACAGAAAACACAAAACAGAGCAAATGTCGCTTCAGAATAGTTCGGGTATTACTGTGTGGTCACATAGGCACAATGCATAGAAAAAAAGGCAGTGTGCTCCATGATTCTCTCTCAGGTGGGCGTTAGCATATCATAATGTCTTGGATGAATAGTATGAGTTTTACGCATTCGACTTATACAAGCGACATTATAAAAATACTGGAAATTATACCATAAAATCAAGCCCCAACTTATGCGCGGGAGAACTTAAATGCGAGTATATATGGTATATCTAACACCCCAGAGATCTTATTATCTTAAAGGTACAGAAAAAAAAAATTGATATGGCTGAATGGGACTACCTGTTCACCACATTGCTTACATTTAGGTTCGGCCCAAACATGTGTGCATGGATAAAACTACTCTATAATAGTCCAGAAGCCTTAGTTCGTATTAACATTATTTCAGACAACTTCAAACTAAAACGTGGTACTCGAGAAGGATGCCCCTTATCACCTTTGATCTTTGTAATCACCATCGAACCGTTGGCTGCATACTTTCAAAATGCATCAGAGGCAAAGGGGATTCTCAGAGAAGGAATTGAACAGAAAATATCACTATATGTTATGGTATATATCTGACCCACAAGATTCTGTGCCAGCAGTCCTAAGAGCATCAGCTGATTTTCAAAAGATATCTGGACTTAAAATCAATTTAAATAAAAGCATGCTTTTTCCAGTGAATTCTCTAGCACGTAATATCAGATTGGACACCCTCTCATTTATCATAGCGGATCAGTTTAAATATCTAGGGTTAAATGTTACAAGTAAATATAAAGCTCTTTTTCAACAAAATTTTACTGTCTGCATGGAAAAAATTAAACAAGACGTGAATAGATGGTCAACTCTCCACCTTACGTTAGCAGGGAGAATCAACATTGTTAAGATTATCATCCTTCCCAAGCTGCTCTTCCTATTTTAAAGCATCCCGATATACATTAACAAATAATTTTTTAAGAAATTAAATTGAATCATAACTTCATTTATTTGGAATTCGAAACATCCACACATCCAAAGGCTGACTCTACAAAGACCTAAAGCAGAAGGGGGCATGGCACTACCTAACTTTCAGTTTTATTACTGGGTGGCAAATATACAAGCTATAAAGACCTGGACATCAGCACAAATCAATGAATATCCACAAACCTGGTCCGTAATAGAAGTAATATCTTGCAGTACTTCTTCATATTCCCTGCTCTGGGCACCAGTTAATACACACTACTGTCATTACACTAATGTAAGTCCCTTCCTTTCAAAGACCCCAGAGGACATTGGGGAAAGGATCTGTCACTTAATATTTCAGAAAAATAGTGGAAAGCAGCCATGTACAGAATACACTCACACTCCTTATGTGCAAAGCATTCAATCATTCAACTTAAAATCTTTTATCGAGTGCATTTATCTTGTTTAAATTGTCCAAAATGTTTCAAGGACAAGATTCAACATGTGAATGTTGCAGTCTAGCTCCAGCCTCACTGGGCCTCATTTTCTGGGTGTGCACCAAATTAACATTGTTTTGGACAAAAATCTTTGCATGCCTATCAGACAGCCTTGGTGTAACAATTACTCCTAATCCGTTAACAGCTGTGTTTGGTGTTCTCCCAGATGGACTTAAAGTGGAGAAGGACAAGCAAACTGTAATTCCCTTTACTACACTACTAGCATGTAGATTTATCTTGCTTAACTGGAAGAATCCCACCCCACCACACTTAAGTCGGTGGGTAACTGATATTTTATACTACTTGAAATTGGAAAAAAACTAATTCTCACTTAGAGGATCTGTTTAAAACTTTTTAAAAATGTGACAGGATCTAATAGCATTTTAGAATAAACTTCCATTTTGGGAAAAAGGATACCCTTCCTTTCTTGTTCCTTTTATAGAGTAGCTTGGTTTTCTGTTTTTCCTCTCTTTCTCTTGGGTAGGGGTTGTATTTTGCTTTGCTTTTGTTAAGTTTGACTTAGCTGTATGGAATGTTATATGTTTCTAATTAAAATTGATAAAAATCTAAGGAAAATCTCGATTTGTTACAAGTAAGAGTCATCCTTTATTAGCTACATCTTTTCTTGTGATGTCTTTCAGTGAGCCCCCATTTCATCTGACAAGAAGAGGGTGGGGAGAATTTCCTGTCAGAGTTCAGATTCATTTCAAGGACCCAAGAAACAAAAGGATTGATATTATTCACCATTTAAAGGTATATTTTCAAATTACTATAAATAGACTTATATATGAATAACAATCAATATTCTATTTTACTTGATTGCTATAGTAGCATTTATGTGGAAGACAGCTTTGAAAATCATGAATTGATAAATAAATTTGTTTCTTTTTCTGGAATGTTTAGATGCTCCTTGTAAGTCAACCAATCATGTTTTGTAAAAGCTTATATATTTTCTAAAGTTGCCTATTTGACGGAAATTGTCTGGAAATTTGATAGATTCAGAAATAACAGAGCTACTCTACTATCCATATTAAACAGAACAACTAAGCCTGCTTACTGCCACTTTCAATTCCGACAATGAGTGGGGAACATAGTGCTCGTATAGTGGAAACACCATTGTTGAAGTTTTTGGAACAATACAAGTGCAGTAGCTTACTACTTCTGATTATTGCCAGGGGGCATTGAATTTGCTGTTGTATCTAGTAATATTATTTATGTATCAAATGTATCTTTATGAGTTGAGTATTTTGCAAAAAAGAAAAATGAAATACTGTAAATAGAGCCATCAGAGAACTTGGCTATTGCTGCTGTCAAGTTTCTTTTAGGAAAAGCAAATCCAAATGTAGCATCCACTTATCTGAGATTAGACTTGCAGTTTTGATTGACATAGACAATTTTGGAGTCACTGTGGTATGTGTGAATTAGCAAGCCTTAATAAACTCTTGGAATGGGTAACTTGACCATTTCCAAGGTTATATGTAAATAGGACTATTGCAGTTTAAGTCATGTCAGGATTATTAAGTACTTTATTTCTGTTTCTTCTCAAATGCTTGAAGCTGGAAAAAAAATCAACCAGACTCACTTCTTTAGCCTTGAGAATTCTTAGCAGTTCCCAAAGTTACTGTTTGAGAGATGTCAGCAGAGTACTAAAATTTTGAAAGTTATGAAAAGTTTCCAGTTTATTTATGGAACTACATCAGCTGTCTTGTCAAAAGACCACTGTTTTTTTTTAGTCAGGTATATCATGAACAGATTTTTTTTTCTTTGTACCTGTAGTCTGCTGAAGCACGATTTGTTAAATTGACCATTTCTATTTGACTGCATAGTGGCATATAGCTAGTAAGCCTAGGAGTAAGGCTGGCCTTCCATTGTTTAAAAATATTTTTTTTTTCCTTCATTCGTTTAAAAAAATTGGACGCGAGTGTCAGTAGGTTTTGCGTCCTAGGAACCAAGTTACCCGAACTGTTTTATATCATTTCCGTAATTATTTACTGCTCTGATGCTAATCTTTCTGATCATAAAATAGGTCATTACGATATTGACGAGAAGAATTCATAATTAATTGCAGAATTATGGTATTGGAGGGTGGCTCTAAAGTGCCTCTTTCTCTTGCATGATTTGGCTCAAAAACTAATAAGCACATTGTCATCTCATAACAGGCTTAAGTTTTGAGTTTGGCATTTTTACATCCAGCCATTTTAGCTCTAGACAGTCCTCAAGAAACTGTAACACACAGACAGACACACACCCATAATCATGATATTGATGTTTTCAGTGTCAGGGGACCCTAAAACATTGATATCCACCGAAAAGCCAGAGATCGAAATTTTGGGCGAATCTAAAGCTTTCTCTCCACCCCCATACATGATAAACTATGGTGGGGGAGGGCGCAAAGCAAAAATGTACATGACAAATTTAAAAACAATATTATCAAAAACAAGATCTAACTTTTTGATAAATGGGGAGGGGGGGAATAAGTATAGTTTTAACTTGTCATCATATAATAGTAAAAAAAAATTTTTTGCTATGCATTATCAATTTAAAGTAATGCCAAACTTTCCTTGTTTTTGCACCAAATCAAAAAAATGTACTGTTTTTGTTTAAATGTAAAAACTGAATATTCTGCTGCTAAATTTGTTAATAAATGGTAACATCTGAGACTTATTATGGATAAAAGTATGGATATTTCTCCTTTGATATTTATGAGATATCATTGCCAAGAATGGAAAAAACTGAGATAAAGACGAAAAATAGTTATTTAGTTTGCTGTTGTTGCTGCCTTCAAAATTAATTGCATACTTAAATGTACAAATTATACTTGTGCAAAATACTGCACTACATCTGTCTTATTTCTTAAAATTTTTCAGTCACCTGTATGAAGGAGTTATATTCTGTTTCTTGAGATTTAGTTTGCCATCTAGTAGATTTTTCCTGATATTGTTTCTTAATACAGTACAATCACTCTTAACTGGCCACCTCGGGACTGGACCCATGGCCGGTTGCCTTTTGGCCGGTGAATCTGACACATACCTATTTTCATGTAGAAATTTTTTTTTAAAGTATGTGCTGTACCTCTTCGATGTTCCTGAAGAAACCATATTCACAAGGCTTCATCCACGATTTTGCACGTGTTTTTTCTTTGTACAAAGACTGGACATTGTGGTGTAGTGGACGACTGGACAGTGTGGTGTAGCGGGTCCACAGCTCAAGTCAAAAAGGCCACTTTTTGTTTCTTGAGATTTAAATAATCGCCGCACTCGTGGCTTAGCGAGGGGGCGTGGTATGTGTAGCCGATCGGTTCTTGGGGAATTCGTGATGCGGGCGATCCTAGCTTAAGTGCACAGGTGAGGAGTTGTCCGCATCCATAATTGTTCCCGGGAACTGCTAATTGCCACATCTGATCCACGTCCCCATGATAAACAGAAGCACGAGGCGGCTAGGGGGAGAACAGGAAAGAACAGGAGGTTAATGGAGAAGGAAGCAGGTAGAGGAAAGCCGGTGCAGGACAGCGAGCGAGAGAGAGCAGATTCGATGAAGCAAAGGCAGACAGCTGCAAGGTGAACCCCTGCAGAGGAGTGTTTGGCCGACACTTGGTGGGGCTGAAGAAAGCGGTTGCTCCAGCAGAGCGATCATGGAGCTGGAGTGACTGGTATTGAAGATGACTGGCCATCGAAAGGCAGTGGCAGTCGTGGAGGCTTTGGGCTGGATTAGCCCCAGCTTGGCGAAAGAACCCAAATCTCAGTCTGGATGGAGCCCGACGTAGCCAGGGATCGGAGGGCTACCGGCTCAGTATGGAAGGCAGCTTCACCTGCATGTATGGCGACTCCCTGGTGCGAAGCCTGATGGGAGAAGCAGGGGAGCCACCAGGTAGAAGGAAGAAGGTACCGTGCTTTGGATTTTAAGAGACTGTTTCCAGCCATTGTTTTAACTTTGTTTGCGTTGTTTTTAAAGGG
Organism: Polypterus bichir lapradei; assembly: GCA_026402145.1. Taxonomy (NCBI): domain Eukaryota; kingdom Metazoa; phylum Chordata; class Cladistia; order Polypteriformes; family Polypteridae; genus Polypterus; species Polypterus bichir. The sequence goes on along the minus strand of JANRMT010062854.1, from coordinate 116,773,795 downwards.
CTTGTTTTTTTACTAATGGTGTAGACGTTTATATATAAGATAATGAAAATTGTTTGGTGTACAATATTATTGTACAGTTTTCTAGCTATCATCATTAAAGTAATATATAAATACTATTGAATGTTTATGTATTTTTTTGGAATTTAACATTTATGAATCTCCAAATAATGAGATTGGCCACCACATCCAAAAAATAATTTTATTTGGTGCTCTTTGAATGCTAATATAGAAAATGACAAGCACTAATCTCTCAACAAGTAGAGCAAAACGGTAACATCATTCTTGCCAAAGTCTTGATGATAACAGAAAACATACATCTGGATTGTGCCACTATCTAGTAAAATAGAAGGTAGTGACATTTATTGTAGTAACACAAAAACAGCTTTAACAGAATTTATCAGTGCTCAAATATGTTATTTACCATTGACTAAAATTCACAGAGAGATGGGGCATGCTTCAGATTTGCTGTCAGATTTTAGCTTAAATTTGCTATTGTATGACTAACTGATTTTTTTTAACCCTTTAATAGCTGGATAGAACATACACTGGCCTGCAGACCCTTGGAGCAGAAACGGTAAATTGGAATTCAGCAATGTTTTGCTAGATTTGCAGTATTTAATCCAGCTAATATTATTTGATTAATTAGGTTTGCACATAAGACCAGAGCAGAAGTAAAATGTAGTCCTGCTGTAGTTATAGCTACTCAAGCTTCCACGTCTGTCCTACTTCCTTTCAATTAAGGGGTTGCTGCTGATAAGAAATCTGCCAGTCAGAGTTTGATAACTGGGTTTGACCAGTATTTTATTTCGTTATTTGCTGGCAAAGTAATAGTGACTGGTTTATTTGCAGCTTGGAAACTCCCAACCATTCCTCCCATTTTCATTTCTGTGCATTATGTGATAAAGAGACAAGCTTCATAGAGTTAACAAGTGGTGTTGTAAGAATTCTTTTCCATTGCTTCTGATTTGAATTCAGAATTAGGCAGATAGCAGGCTAAGTAAGGTTAATATAAACTTTGCATCTGGATGCTGTCTGTTATGAAAACTTAGAGAAGGTTATGCTTTATCTGTACAGGGTACATGTAGGCATGTGTGATGCCTTCTTTAATGCCCAGTGTACTGATCCCCATATTTCACTATAAATTTAACAGTGTAAAGGACATGCAAAAGAAGATCTAATAGATATAATCATTGTATGACTGAAATGTGTATTTTAGATTGAAAACTTGAATCTTATTGACTTGAGTCTTATTTAAAAGCTTTTTTCAGTCAATTTAAGCAAAGCCTAAAAGGGTACACAAATGCTGGAAAACCCATTGAATATGGACAGTATACACAGAGAATATCACATTACAATGTGGTTGAAGTTACCACACTAGAAACCTTTACATTTTTTCTGTAATTAAGGCACTAGGTAGACAGTATTACTTGATTACCTCTATGAGACTAATGGCTTTTTCTTATCATCTTATTATCTTAGGTTCTTGTTAAAATATAATTAATTCTTATCAAATAACTAAATGTGAGTCGAAAATCTTCACCAAAACTGCCTTCTTCAATTCTTTTGGTAGCACTTTAGCTTAGGTATGCAACAAGACCTTAACAAAGGCTTTTTTGGTGTTAATGACACAGAGAGCATCACTAAAGTGTTTATTCATCTCGCCAGTATAATTGCCAGTACAATTACTAATAAATATGAAGAATTCACAGGCCATGTATTGGAAGTGTGCAATGTCAAGAGCAGCCGAAAGAAGAAGAATATAAAAACAATATATGCCTCACTTAAGACTTTTCTGGTCATTCCAATTGAAGTTATTTTTGTAGGCCACATTGCATAGTGATGCTTTGCATGTGCCATTAATTCCAAAAGAACCTTTGTTAAGGTCTTGTTACATAACAGTAAGTGAGTAATACATGCATTTTTACAGTACATAAACTAAAGCGTTACCATTTTTTTAACTGGCTATTTTTTGACTTGCTATGCTTTTGTCTTTGTCTAATAGGTAGTTGATATTGAACTTCACCGCCATTCCTTGGGGCCAGAGTATCTTTGTAATACTTCACAGCAGCCTTCAACATCCTATCCCTTGCATTTCACCTCAG